>LPNX010777770.1:1023317-1090476 GCA_001517045.1 Pseudotsuga menziesii | reverse complement strand
TATATATATATATATATATATATATATATATATATTCAATAATTAGATAGATAAAAATTAATTTTAATCATTGGAAATCATCAAATAGTGAATTTAAATTACGTTTTATTAATTAAATGAAATAATATTTTTTTCAATACAAATTTACATAGTTATTCCCAAAATATTTAATTTATATAATAAGTGCATTGTACTTAGTCTATTGATTCTGAGGATAAAAAAAAGTAATGGTCTTAATTGGGTCTAGCTCAGGTGATTGAGAGGGAGAATTATTATCCTCTCCACTTGGGTTCACTCTACTTGTGACATGTTTGCTTTTAGTGAGCGAATTGTTTATTGGGGTTCTTCGTTATCCATGAGGAATATCTAAACTTCATGGCTTGGAGTGCAAGGTGCTTGTTACATGTAAAAATAAAAGTAAACTTAGTAGGTATATTTAGCTTATAATGTCCCAAATCCCTTTTTATCTACATGTGTGTGTGTGTGTGTGTTATAATTTATTTATTAATTTTTCATAGAATAAATAGTATATAATCATATCAAATTTTTTTAAAAGGTTTGGACAGTGTTGCAATGATTTTTTAATGATATATTGTTTGTGATTCAATTTTAAGGGCTGAGGATCATAACAAGAACTTTGATTAAGTTTGACTTCACCCATTATATGTTTGTCACATTTCCTTTAACGTTTAATAAAAATACATTGAACCTTGAAGTATAAAGCCCCTTAAGATTTGGTTCATCCTCGGAGAATAGAACTATAGAATTATAATTCTTGTACCATTGTGAGGTGGGCCATATTGTGAAGCTTTCTAAAAAAATAACCCATTGTATTGTAGAGATCAATGAACCATGAAAAACTTGCATGATATGGTTAAATAAAGTAGTGGTTTAACACACTTGCCAAACCACTGAAGTTAGGGTAAAGTTTGAATAAGTGAGTGACTCAAAATAGTGTATCCTAACATATTATGACCATTTGGGGACCCCAGGGAGGCTCCATAATTAATGCATGACGCCTGAGAGGTATCTAGATTAGCAAAGAGGGACTCAGATAAGTCATTGAAAAGATTTACCATAGTTAAGCATGCAACCAAGGAGGACAAAGACAAAAGGTGTATTCTCCCATAACATTATACATCAAATGGAAAGACATAATCACACATCTAGATGAAGACAAAGGACTCTAAAGGCATTGTGATCCATCACTAGCGTGGATAATATGACCTTAGTGTTTTTAGCAATCAAGCCATGTATGTTCAATGCACTATAAAATACCCACACACCAACATCCAAAGGGATATGTGTTTGGTAAATTCGAAGTGCAAATACCATACAATACAAAAGTTGAGAAGAAATTGGTCATAAGGTTCATGTTGATATCTAATGTGTAGACTTTGTGGTGTAAGTCCGTAGGTTGACATGTTAGCATACTCCCTCTCTTTGTGACTCACGTCATTGGTAGTTTCAATGTCTTACCTAATGGGCCCTCTCTATTTTGTTGTTATATATGTGGTGTTCATGATTGCACGTTATCTTACTATAGTGATATATTATCAATATGATGAGATTGTGTTCCGCATTAACACTCTCATCCTTCCTTCTAATTGATCATTAATTATGTAAATGTGCTCTGACTATAGAATATTATGCACCGTCACTTGTCCAAACATTTAATGTGAATCATGTGATTGATTGAAGCTTTTTCTTTAGATTTAGGGGGGGTCGCTATTTGCTCAAGATTACATGAGTGAGGCCTACGTTTAAATCTGGCTAGTTGCTACTATAAACACTAGGTTAGTGTCAACAACCCACAAACCAATGCCTAGTAGGAAACTTATGACTTAACAAGCGTTGATACATCCTAAGGCTCGCTCTTAGCGACATCTATACTAGGGGGCATCTACCCTTCTAGCCTTATCACAAAAATTCAAGCCTCAACAAAGATTTGAACCTCAGTGGGGAGAATGTGAAATTTGCCTCCTCACCAGTCAAGCTATTTCCCCTCGACTAAACAAATGCAATGTTGTACTAAAGGTGTCTCAAGTAGTACAATGCCATCCTTTTGGGATCATAAGCAAAGTCAACAATGAGATAAGACTCATTTTCCCTAAAGGGTCAAACTTGACTTTTAACTCGACAAAGACTCCAAATCCGACTCAATAAATAAAAAAAATTACAACAAAATAAACATAATTTTCAAAAAAAATATAAATATTACGCATTTAAATTAGATATGAAACATTATATTATATATGATGCAAAAACAACAAATTTGGTATTTCTAAATAACTAATTAAATAGATCATACATAAAAAACTATCTCATTATATTTCTCGATGAAAACATTACTAGTAAAAATAAGCATTGAAAGTGTACCTCATTTATCTTTGTTCACGAAAACATAATTAGTCAAAATAAGCACTAAAAAAACGCTCCAAGAACATTTTTGAATTTCCCTCGGCCTGGTTGAGCTGCTGGTGGTCTTTGGATTCATCTAGATCCATTCGGAATGCTTGCTAGTGACTTCTGGATCCCTTCCAGATGGATTGCCTGCTGGTGGAGAATTTGCAGTATCTTTGCAGCTCGATTCGTGGGAAGTTTCTAGCCAATCCCCTCTGGTTCTCTGGCTAAAGGATTGGTTTGTCACTCTTGTGGATTGGCTCTGTTTCCTGAGTTGGATTGTTTTTCTTTTGGTCATGGAACCATGGAGGAGAGTTGATATTCTCTTCGACATTCAAACTACTTCCTATTCACCTCCAAGAACATTTTCTTGGCCTGGTGTTAATTGTGGATTCTGGACTCCTTCTAGACCCATGCGTGGGTTGATTGGTGAGCAAGGTTCTCTTCTCGGTTTGTTTCAGTAAGTTATGAAGTTCTGAAGAGGGGCTCGTTCTTTGTTTTTTCAATCTTGGATTCAAAATTCAAGACTGGTGTTGCAGCCGCAACTATTTCCCAAAATTCAGAAAATTTTGGGACCCTCCTTTAATTCGTTTTTGCTCAGTTTTTGGAAATGTTTTAATGTTTGAATTAATTTGCCTCGTTGTCAAAAGTGCTTTGGACTTTTGAGTCGGGAGTCTAGTCGTCTGCGCGTCCGCCATTGCGGAAAAGAACCAGACATCAAGTATGAAGGCAGGTGTATTTGGTTTCCGATGTATTTTCTTTATCGACAGTTGTTTTGAAATCCCATCGGAGCCTTTGTCTATACGTCTTTCGCCGTTGCGGAAAAGGTTCTACGAAGTTGTCTGAGGGCAATTTCATCCTTTTTCGATCCTCGCCGTTTCGACTCGCCGGTCCTTGGTGTTTTCAAGTTTTGTCGTTGCGGCTCTAGAAAGAACTATGCTTTCGATAGTTTGATTTATTTGTTCCACTTGGTCGATATTTATTCACTTGATGCATGTTTATTTTGACTCCGATTTTGCCGGTTTGCGGAACTCGTTCTCTTTGTGTTTTCACCGAAGCCCTTGTCTCGCGAACTCCGATGCGAGTGCGGATTTATTTCTCCCGCCAACGCCATTGCGGGTGTTTCGACATTTTCTTCATTCGCCGTTGCAGAGGAGATAGTGCCCTGGTCGTCGATCCCATAGCCTTTGCCGCCCGATGATCTAATTTTTCCCACCGATTGCATGTTTACCGTGACATATATATATAGTGGGGTTTGGGGGTTTCATTTTTTTATTGTTATTTTGGATTTTTCTCCATGCTGTCATTTTCGCTCGAGCAGACCAAGATTTTTGTTGTCGGTACCTTCGCTCCTAGGTGGTTCCGCCGTGGAAGTTCAACGGTTTTCCTCCACTAGTCGTGCAGCACAGTGCCAGGTAGGCCCTTGTGCCCATTTTTCGTTCCGTTTGATTGGTCGAACTACTTTTTCTGTCCCTGCGGTTAGTGTTTCCATAGGTTTTCCCATCCCGACCTGTATATATTTTCGAGTTAAATAGTATGGCTGCCCGGTGGGGAGGTTTCTTAGTTTTTTTGATGATGACTCTCACGGCTGTTGAGGTTTTGCAGACCGTATTCAACTAGCGGGGAAACCGGTGCAGACGGCCGTTACGCTGTCCGCACCAGTTTCCCCCAATCTGCATGTGGCCGTCCGGGGGGGCGTTTTCAGGATTTTTTCTTCCAAGAGGCCGTGAGTTTGGTTCCACAGTTCGGTCACCCTCATCTTCGTGAACCAGGACCGCGATGTGGTTTTTACTTCCCACTTAGGGTGACACTGTTCAAATTCGAATCCGAACCCCGAACCAGTATAGGTTAGAATTGCATCACCTAGTCAGACCGTGAAGTGAGCGTTTACAACTAGCTTTCCCTTATCTTCTAGTGCGCTACCACTTGCAGCTTCCTCACTTGAGATTAGGCACCGTGTAACGTTGTAATCCACAGCGCTGAGAGGGGGTTTCTTGAAACTGTTTTCTATTCAGCATTAGGAAGAGGATTTTTCGTCGTTTTAGAAAACCCATGCTTTTCTAAGTTAATCTGCGAATGTTGGTTGAGAGCTGGTTTAAGGCCTGGGGCAGATTAATTTTATGCGGGAACATTTGTTTATTCTTCATAGTTGCACTCATGTTTAGCATAGATGAGGTAAAATGCTTATACAGTTGCCTCTATTTTGAATGTTATCTGGAAATGACCCAACATGACCTAAAAGCAATTTCTGTACATGACAGGGAAATTCCTTAGAATCCAAGATGTCTAAACGTCAGAAGAAGAAGGCCCCCGTGGTAGAAGAAGAACCCGAAGTCGAAATCGTTACCAGAGTCAAATACACCTACGAGGACACCAAATGCATAGTTGGTGTGGAACCCGAATATCAATGGGGGAAAATTTACAGATTGATAATGCGTCGAGAGGTACCTGACATAGGTTTTGAAGAAGAAACCATCTACGCCAATATAGAGAGATCTTCCTTGATGAAAATTGCTACTAGACCTGAGCTCTTTCCATGTTCAGAGGTGATTGGGTGGATTTTGCCCAGGGCAGATGTAACCACCATGATTTTTAAAAAATGTTGCTAAATAGGGTTATGCTACTTATAGCCTTGGGTATGTGGCACTGGCCTACCACTTACCAGAAGCACAAGTATACCTGACTAAAGACTAGCTGAAGGCCATTAGGATGGACCTAGTCGAGACACTGAAAAGGATGCTCATTCCTGGCAAGAACTTTAGAACTAGGCCGACCGGGGAATATGACACTGCAAGTCTAAGAACCCCTTACAAGTTCATTGCCCTAATGCTGAACAGGATTTTCGGGAGGGCCCACGGTAAAAGATTCAAATTGGAGTGGGTGCCTATAATTTTCTATTTTGCAACACAAGGGACCGTGTTCAACTGGGCCAACATTGCGTCCAACGGCCTCTCAGCCTACATTGCTTCAGCATTAGAAGGGGTGTCCCAGAAGAGATCAGAGTTATACATGAGCTCTATATTGATAGATTGCATACTGTGCAACCAACCCTTCCCCAATCTGATGTGTATCTGGGACCGGGAAAGAACACCAGTCTACTCAGCATACAAGCCACTATGGGCCCACAAATACCACAGTCACTATAGGGAAGTGTGTGAGCACTTCATTATGCCATTGTATACCCTGATTTTCTTGAAAGAGTGCAACTGCATGTCGGAGGAGGCATTACAGGTGATCGAAGAATATGCAGACTATTACTTGACTGAGGATGGATTATATTTCAGAATGTTTGGATGCTCCAGAGCACCCTCACTACTACCTAAGTATGCCACTGACTATGTAGTCCACAAAGAGGCAGTTAGACAAGTCTTCTTAGATGGCATAGGGAGCTTTCTGTTTGAACATAAGAAAGCAGTGTACCCTCCTTTGCCATTCAGATTGGGAAGCTACAAGTTTACTAGGGTGAAGAAAGTCGACGAATTCGTGGAAGAGTTGGGGAAATTCCATTTTGGGGAAATGCGTTTCCACGGGAATGATTCCTGGAATAAGGTGGTAGAGCACTGTAAAGAGGCGAATGTACATTTTGAATACACCAGCCACTGGGACAGAGAGGAATCCATTTTCCGCAGTGCACAAAATATGACAGCCTTAAGAAGAAGGTTTAAAAAGAAAATCACCACCAAAGGTGGAAAAGGACAGGATGAGCAAGCAAAGGTCGAGGAGGAGGAAACTAGAAAAAGAAATGAAGATGCTAGGCGACTAGCACAAGAGGCCAAAGCCTGGCTCAAAGGAGAAGAGGAGGAAAAGAGAAGAGATGCACAAGAGGCAGCCAGAAGGCAGAAGAAGCTGCCAAGAGTGAGGAAGAAGAAAAGAAAAGAAAGATGGATGAGGAGCTGAAGAAGTAGGAAGCGGAAAAGCTAAAGCTGACAGGGACAGTGACAGAGCACTCAACTTTCGATATAGCAGACAGTCAGGCTCAGGACCTGGGGAAACCTAACATTCAAGATCCTGAGGCAGCTGCTAGTAGCACACCAGGGCAGGCTATGGTCCCCACCCTTAGGCTAATCCCTTTTGAGTAGAAGAAAGGGGAGGAGGTACCAGATTTCAACACTATCTTTTATGATAGGGAAAGGAAGAGGATAGTAAAGAGGACTGAGAGGAAGGTCGAAACTGGGGGGCAGTCCGGTAAAATGATTAATGATACAACTGTAGTATATGGAACAGACAAAGACCCCAGGTTCACTATCAGAGCGGGGGCTGCATTGATCCATGCTTCTGAGGACAATGTAGATTGAACAATGACTGATCTCGAACAGTCAAAGAAGTCCTCTTCCCAGCTCAAAGATACCCCGAGAAGAGAAAGAGAGGAAAATAATAGGTTGAAAAGAAAGTTTGAAGACATACAACGAGAAATAAAGTCTTCAAAAGCTGAGCTCCAGTCCCTCAAGGTAGAAAAGATATCTATGGAGGTTGCCCAAGAAAGTTTGGAGAAGGTGCAGCAAGAATGTCAAGGGTTGAAGGCAGAGAAGGAGCAGTTGCTAGGCAGGATAGGGGAGTTGGAGCTGCAGAAGGATACCTTGGAGGGATCTGAGAGGCAGTTTCAGGGGCAGAATGCAGCACTTAAAGAACATATTACCTCATTGACAGCAGCCCTAGAAGAAGCCAAGGAACAGCAGGTCAGTCTTCAGCCTTTCAAGGAGCACGTCCTAGCACAGAGGAGCAAGATGCACCAACTGCAAATGGACATAGAGGAAGAAAGGTGCAAGGCCTTACAGGTGGACAATAGGCTGGAAGAGATTTTAGAAACCTCTTCATATTTTGTTGACAAATCGCAGGACATCTTAGAAGTCCTGACAGGAAGAATGGCGAGATTAGAAGCGAATGAAGAGACCCCTGCCGATCTACCTTCAAAAGATCAACAAGCCCTAAGGCAAGACTATGATTTACTAGAGTTTTCCATCAACACAGCCGAAGAATTCAAGAAGGTTGTTAAGAAGACAAAAGGGGCTTGTGCATAATTCTTCAGGAGACTTCTAATCACTTATAATCGATGCCAGGTAGAGGCTGAGCAAAGAATGGATACTTTTCCAGACCATAGCCTATTTCTGGAAATTTTACAAAGGAGGTATCATGAAGATGGACAAAGGATACAACACATTAAAGCTTTAGACGAACAGACTCTGAGGAATGAGGTAGATCATTCCGCGGTTAGTGTGCAGCTGTTAGAAGACCAACTTCGCCTGAGCGCAGCCAGAATAGAAGTCATAAGAAACCAGGCTGCTAAATTTGAAATAAATATTCGATTCTTAGAACCTTTTGAATTCGAAAGTATTGCCTCAGAGGCTTCAGCATGGAAGAAATTTTTGAATAGTCAAGCAGGACCCTCCTCATGAGCATCTTATTCATTTTTTTGTAATATATTGTAAATTTTATAAACACTTAATGAAAGGAAATGTGGGTGGTGAAGAGTTGGGGAAGCCCAAGAGTCATTGCGTGGGCAGCCCAATAGTTTTGTTCTTTTGTATAAATATAGAGAATCTAGGCAGGAAGAAGGGACCTTTTTCCCAGTTAGATTGGAAGACATATTGTAAGAAGAACTATTTCGTTTTGCAATAAATAATTACAGTTTGCCTGTTGGAGAAATCCTGGTGGAATGTTCAAATGTTATACTATGGATTTGTTTAAGAGGAACTATTTCGTTTTAAGCTTTGTGTCCATTAACTGTGAGATCGTTCTAACTCTTTGAACCTATGTTCTTGCATGAATGATCTCTGGTTTGTTTTATGAAAAATTTCCACTATGAGTAATGAATGTTGTTCATAAGCAATTGGCTATCTGGTTGTCCAAATATCTTTAAATGTTCACGTGTTTGAAAGAAGTATCAGCTATCTGTGATTTCTTTTTATAATGCATGCACAAAATACATTACTCGTTAATAAGTAACAATATTGCTCCCTAGGGATAGGTTAGGTAGTTAGTTTTAATTTCTTGCTGTGTGTGTGATTTAGATGCAAGAGAGCCTGAGACGAGAGGTAAGAACCTGCGCATCACATTGTGAACACTCCTTGCATTCTCAATCAATCTGCATTTTAGATAGGCATTTGCATGTCATACTTAAAACCAAAAAATACAAAAATATATACGGTGGACCGGGCCGCAACCGGTAAAACCTTTTATTTTTGTTACTTGACCTACGGCAGCTGGACCGCAAACCGGATGGATTCCCTACACCAAAAAGTCATGGGCTAGTTGGGAACGTTGACTGGGGAGAATCCCTTGTTGTTGTTGCTTGCGAATTTCTAGGCCTCAACAACTAGATTAGTCCTCGGCCTCCTTGTTTTCAGAGTGTTTGTGGCTACCATCTCTGGCTAGCTTCCTCTGTGGGTTGGCTACTGAGAACCCTGTATTCGTTGATGTGGCGATTTGCTATGTTCCAAGGTTGATCTTCTTCTGGTGTCTCTCGAATTCTGAGTTTCGATTCTCTTTGTGTGGGGTTTTTGTGGCCTTCTTGAAATTTCCTGAGCTCTTTTGGCGGTGCAGATGGATCCTCCCCTACCTCTTCCTCCAGATCTAGAGGCTTTCAAGAAATTGATAGCTACTAGTGGCAAAGGAAAGGGGGCCCTACTCAGAATTTTGTAAAGAAAGTGGATATCTCGTCAGTTGAATTACCTGCTGATCGGACCTGCCGGTCAGCCTTACATCTCGTTGAACAAGGGTTAATCAGACAATTCACTAGACTCTGTCCTTCTCCAAAGACCATTGATGGTTGGGTGCAGAGAAACTAGTGTCCCTTAGTTGCTGAGGGTATCCGAAACCATTTTTTCGGACATGGTTATTATGTCTTTGTTTTTTACTCTCTTGAGGATCATGACCTTATCTTTTGAAATGGTCCATACTTCATGGGCCCTCAGGGGCTCTACTTGAACAAGTGGACCCCTAATTTTGATCCCTCTCAAGATGTTTCGTCTACGGTCCCGGTTTGGGTTAGGCTCCCGCACCTTCCCTTACATTGTTGGAACAAATTCCCTTAAAGCAATTGGGAACACAGTTGGTAAATACATTGATAAGGCTGACCGAAAAGACCGATTTTCCTGTGTAAGGATTTGTATAGAGGTCGATTTGGAGATTGGCCTGCTTGAGGAAATCAATTTAACTATTGTTGAGTGGTCACACATCCAGGAGTTGGATTATGAACAAATTCCATTTAAATGTATATTCTGCCATGGTTACGGCCATTTTTCCCGCAATTGCAAGAAAAATTATGATGATGAAATTGAACAAGTGAAAGATGCCCAGTGGACCCAAGTTCAGAAAGCAAGAACCTCTCAGGGACCTAGAAAGAAGGGCAAAGAAAAAACTGGGACTGAAGACTCTATTATTGGGAAAATTCCTCCTCAGGCTGTTGACACCTCCAATGGGCATTCTAATCATTTTGTTGTTCTCATCTCTTCTAAAGATATTCTAGAAGAAGGTGAATTACAACAAATTGATGGGCTTGTGATGGAAACTGAAGGCATAGTAACACTGGATCAAGCAGGTCCTTCTTTTTCAAAACCTCCAGGGGTTGGAGAACCTATCTCTGTCCCTTTTGGGGATAGCTATCCTCCTTCTTATGCCGACATTGCTCATAAAAAATTGACTATCAGCTCTGGTTCTTCAGATGAAGAATCTATTGATTAGTTCTCCAAAAATACTGGCAGAAAGACTAAGAAGGAAATCTGGGAAGAAGAGGCAGGGAGACTTAAGACGTAAGGAAGTCAGTCCACCATCGAAATGTCTTACGGGAGGAATAAGAAAACCAAGCCTAGAAAGGGAGTATTAACTCCCTCTAATCTAGGTAAGTAATGCAGTTCGTCTCTTGGAACTATAGGGGATTGGGGAATCCATCCAAAGCACTAGTAGTCAAATATCTATTGAAAATGGTCCCTTAAAAAATTCTCTTGCTCCAAGAGACCAAAATTGAAGAGGAAGCTCTTCTTCTCCTCAGCAAAAAAAAATGGGGATTCACCTCGGGAAAAGCGGCCAGTGCTAGAGGCACCTGTGGAGGATTAGGCACTTTATGGAGTCCAAAGAATTTTCAATTATTAAATTTTTGTGCCACTCAGCACTGGATATTCACAGATCTCTTCCACTCTGCCAGTAAGATCTATGTTGCTCTCTCTAACCTTTACGTGCCTGTTAATTATGTTGAAAAACAAGAATGTTGGAGGACGCTATCAGATTTCCTTGAGTCCTTATCTCCTATTAAAATAATATTAGCAGGTGATCTAAATATCTCATTAGCACCGAATGCAAAAAAAGGTGGTCTGAGAGGCAAGGATTTTATGCACGATACAATTGAGGAATTAATCCAAGATTGGAGTTTGATAGATTTAAAACCTAAGTAGGGACGTTTTATGTGGTCGAATAGCAGGGTGGGTGCTGCAAGCATTTCAATCAGACTCGATCGTTTCCTTGTTCATAGTTCATTGATTGATGAAAAAGCCATAATATCATCAAAAAATTTACCCAAGTTATCATCAGATCACCATTCAATCTCTTTGCTGTTTGAAAAGGAAGAGGAACTAGGGCCAATCCCGTTTAGGTTCATCCCCCTTTGGATAGAGAGAGATTGGTTTATGGATGTTGTTTCCTAGGCTTGGTCCCATTATGTGGTTGGCTCTCCCAGTTTTGTCTGGGAACAGAAATTGAAGAACAACAAACTTGCGCTTAAGCTATGGGACAAATCTCCTCTTCCCTCCCCAACGTCCAGCAGGATAGACAAAGTGTCGAAACTAGCTACTCTTCAACTTGATATGGAAGATAAAGTCATTTCCACTTCTCATTTAGCTCTGGAGAAATTGGCCCAATCCAATGCCTCTCAATCTTTTAGACATGAAGAAGAAAACCTCAAGCTAAAGTATCAATGCCTCTGGCTGAAGTCAGGTGATCAGAATAATGCATATTTCCATCGCCAATGCAAGATTCGTCTTTCCAAGAATCATATCTCGGAAATCTCCACTGAATATGGGGTTATAATAACGGGACAAGAGCATTTAAAACAATCTGCTCACAAGCATTTTCAGCTCCTTTTTCAGGATGATGGTCTTACAAATGAGGAAGTATATTCTGAATACTTGGAGAACATCCCTTCTCTTGTAAATACAGAGGATAACTGTGTTCTTATGAAACCCTTTTCTGAGATGGAAATTGTTGAGGTCATCTAGGCCATGGAGTCAGACAAGGCTCCTGGGACAGATGGCTTATCCTTCCATTTTTATAAAGTTTGTTGGCCCAAATCAGATTTAGTTTGAATGGTGACCGCCTTTCTAAGAAAAGTAAAGGTGGGAGGATGCACAAACACTCATCCCTAATGAAGTCAATCCTTCTTCCTTCGATAGGTTCCGTCCTATTTCATTGTGCAATGCTTCTTACAAGATTCTAGCTAAACTTTTAGCCAACAAATTTAAGCTCCTATTAGGAAAATTGATCTCTCCTCTCCAAGGGGGATTTGTTAAAGGAAGACATATAGTGAATAATGTTATCCAAGTTCAGGAAGTCCTTCATTCAAGCTTTCAAAGGAAGGAGAAAGGTATGTTAATTAAGTTAGATATGAAGAACGCTTTCAATAGAGTTAAGCTTCCCTTTCTCTATGATGTCCTGCTCTCTTTTGGTTTTAGCCCAGAATTTGTAAATTTGATCAAAGCTTGTACTAATGGGCCTTGGATTGCACCATTAGTCAATGGTAGACCTTCTGACTTTTTCAAAGCTTCCAGAGGTCTCTGCCAAGGCTGCCCGATGTCTCCCTTCCTATACATCTTGATGGCTGAAACTCTCACTGGAAAAGGAAGTTGGTTATATCTCGAGCATCAGAATTGCTAGGGGAGTGGACCCAATCAATCACGCCCTTTTTGCTGATGACTCTCTTCTTATAGGTGGGGCCTCCATGGAGATAGCTAGGATTTTTGATGAATTTCTCAAAAAAATCTGTCAAACCTCAAGAGCATTGACAAACAAAAGCAAAAGCGTTGTATATGGATGGAATGTTGACCAAATAACAATTCTTTGAATTGCAAAATTCTTGGGCTTCCCAGGCTTTGACAAGTGGGAAAAGATTAAGTACTTGGGTCTCCCCTTAACCCTTGGTTCTTGCCCTCCCTCTCTTTGGTTGGATGTTCTTGCAAAATTCAAAGCTAAAATCACTTCTTGGGGAGGTCATTGGCTAATCAAGACTGGTAAATTGATCCTGGTAAAGGCTATTCTGTTAGCTTTTCCTACTTTCCAATCTTCTTTGATGCTGACTCTAAAGAGTATTTTGGCTCAAATCTCTAAATTTCTGCGAGATTTCCTCTGGTTGAGTGGTAAAGGCTGCCAAAACAAGATGCATTTGGTAAGTTGGGAAGTCCTCAAGTCTCCGTTTTCAAAAGGTGGTCTTCAAATCCGGGATCCTGGTTTGGCTAATCTAACAATGAGTGGTAAGGTGATTTGGAAGCTATTCGAGGATAAAAATCATCCTGTTAGTAAAATTTCCGTATGAAATATCTTAAGGGTGGCTCTCTAAGATCCATCTCTTATGCTGACACTCCTCCCGACACTGCTATTTGAAACTCCTGCAAGAAAAGTTTTGAATTCTTTACCCAACAGCTATTTAGAATTCCTGGAAATGGGAAAAGTATCCTTCTCTGGGAAGATAAAACCTCTGGTAGCCCTCCTCTTTCCTCCATACTTACGTTAACAGAGATTTTGACTTGGGAAACAAACAAAGGACTTATCCAATTGGCCAATCTATACATTTGGGATAGTTCTGGTAATTGGACTGGTTGGTCTCTTCTAGACCTTCTGGTTGGCTTACTTCCCCCAAAAAATCTGCTGCTCAATTCTCTTTCAGGTCTTTCCCCTATCCACATCTCCCAAAAGGATAGATGGGGTTGGGGTCAGGATGGTTTTTATGCAGCTGCTAAAGGCTTCAACGCCCTTCAACCTCCCCATTGCTCTTCTTTTCATCCTGCGATTTGGAAATCAATATGGTTTTCTCTCTGTCAGCCGAAGGTAAATTTTTTTACGTGGCTTGTTTTAAATAAAAAGATTTTGACTAGAGACTCCCTCTCAAAGCGTGGTCTCCTTAGGCGTTTTCGATGTTGTTTATGTAAAAACGCAATGGAGACAACATACCACCTTCTTGTTGGCTGCGATTTCTCCATAAATGTTTGGAATTTGGTCCTTCAAGGTATCAATTGCATGCTTCTTCCTCGGTCTTTAGCAATAACACTTTCTCGGTCTTTAACAACAACACTATATTCAGCATGGCACAACTTACAACCATCAAAGTTGAGCTCTGCAGTTATGCACTCACACTGGCATTCGATCCTGAAATTTACTTGGTGGGATTTATGGTTGGCTAGAAACAGCTGCATCTTTAATGATCAAACTCAAATCATCCAGAACGTGGTTAACTCCTCCAAACGGTGGTTTGCAGAATCTTCTGGAAAGATATCGTAGTCTCCTTCAGCCTCATTGGGGTCGAGCTCTTGCTCACTAAATTTGGGATAAATTTGAAAAGCGTAAAGCTAGTCAGTCAACCGTCCTGGAGATTTTGTGGAAATAAGGATGCTCTCAACAAAACTTGGATGAATTCCTATTCAGCCGTAATTTTCTTCAATGGAGCTTCAAAAGGGAATCCCGGGGCCTCTGGACCTGGTGGTTTTGTATTATCCCCTGATAGATTGACCAATTTCAGATTTAGTTGGGGGCTAGGTTCATTGTCAAATAACCAATCCGAAAGCTATAGCCTTCTCATGGCAACTCAGATTGCTAAGGAGAATGGTTACAAGTTTGTTCAAATCTTTGGTGACTCAGAGATGCTGATAAAAGTTCTAAATTCAGTTGACTGTTTCAATAATTCTGCCCTGAATATTATATTGTAGATAATTCGGATTAGATTGAAAGAATTTGAGATGGCTGAATCCTTCCACATTCTCCGGGACTTAAACTCTCTTCCTGATGCTCTGGCTAATAAAGCTTGTCTTCTTCCGTAGGGTTTTCTTAGCATCAACGAGGCAACCAGTTATTTTCATCCTATTCCGTAATGGTGCTTCTTGCAGTTGTAAATTTTTTTTCTTGGGAGATTTCCTCTTCTCCATAAGGCTCTGAGTAGTTTGTTTTTTTTTTAATAATGAAATTTGGTTGATTGGTATTGCCAAAAAAGACCAGCGTCCTTCTTCAAAATAAAATTAACCGTTTTTGTTAAAAAAAAAGCATTAAAAGTGTGTTGTACTCACCCTTAGAGAAAAAAATAGAGTAAATAGACCTTACATAAAAACAAAAAGAAAAACCTCATTTAACTTTGTGGGTGATAACATCAATATTGAAGGGGTGGTAAATGTTGGGTGATCCTTTTTTACATTGATGAAAAACAAGAAGTGAATTATGATCAGGTATGGGTGGAGTGACCAATAACTAGAATGAAGCGTTAGTTCTTTGTTAAGGTCTCAAAATTTTCGACTCTTGGAAAGTTAAGCATCTAATAGTCATTGGGGACTCGATTATTAATGTTGGGAATATGCGCAGTCCCTTGGTTTCACTTGACGACAAATTGATGGTATCAAAATTTTGGACTCTCAATAAGTTAAACATAATTAGTAATAAGCATTAAAAGTGTGTTGTGCTCACCCTTAGTGAAAAAATAGAGTAAATTTACCATATATAAAAACAAACAAAAAAAACTCATTTATCTTTGTGGGTGATAACATCAATATTTAAGGGGTGGTAGATGTTGGTGGATCATTTTTTACATTGATGAAAAACAAGAAGTGAATTGTGATCGGGTATGGGTTGAGTGACCAATAACTAGGATGAAGCATTAGTTCTTTGTCAAGGTCTCCAAACTTTTGACTCTTGGAAAGTTAAGCATCTAAGAGCCATTGGTGACTTAATTATTAATGTTAGGAATATGCACAATCCCTTGGTTTCACCCGACAACAAATTGATGGTATCAAAATTTTTGACTCTCAATATCTTAAAGGCCTATTAGTCATAGGGGATTCGACTATTATTGTTAGGAGTATGCACAATCCCTTGGTTTCACCTGACAACAAATTGATGGACTTGTCTAACAAATTAAAAAACAATGTAGACATTTTGAAGAATCATAATGCTTTTAGGTTTTAAGGGCTCACAACTGTTAGGAAAACCAATTAGCCAATGACGCCTCCATGCTTTGTACAAGATTCTTGAAAAAAATGGAGGTTTTCACTTCTCCCTAATTTCTTAATTATTCGTTTAAACACTTAACCCATAATTTGCATGGCTATTGGAAATCATGGCAAGTGAGATGTGATACTCATTATTAAAGGACATGAATCAGGTCCCACTACCACCCTGGTACTATCACACATACCGCATTTAATAGAGAAGCAATGTATTTAGTTGGAATTAAACTTCACCCATAACAAAGCTAGGATAATGGGAAATGTAGGCGGAATTTTGGACTATAGCATGAGGAATTGCTCACTAGGAGGGTGCTCGCTAGGAGGGGCATGGCTTGTTGATTGTGCCCCTTGTGGTAATCTTGGTCCGATTTACACCATGTCTTCCTCATTTAATCCTTATCATGCCCTTGGTTTGCAACATAATTTAAATTTTGTTGTGAAACAAAGGAATTGACTTAGTGTATTAGTGGGATTGAGGTTTTCCAATCCATTGGTCCTAGTGCAACTATTCTTCAGAGATCAACTGTGGTCAAGAGGAAATTTCATTTGCTGAGGGTCATTTCATCTATGGCAAAAGAAGTAACGCATGTTTTCGGTCCCTTGGTTAAAAATACGTTCAATTGTTCATCAATGCAATTGAAATTGTCTATTGGCATACTGGGGGAATTGAAGAGGAGTCGGTGAAGAGGGCAATTGTGGCTACATAGTTCATTTGTCATCGAATTTCTTTTTCCTAGAGTATCATGAATAACATAACCACATTGGGCACTTCCCATGTTGTGAAATTCTAGACACACACAAATTTATATATAAGTATGAAGGTTTAATTGTAGGTTATATGACTTCCATATTTTCACACTAGTAGAATCGACTACTAGGAAGAAAACCATAACATAGGTTATGTAATATTTATGGAGACTCTATTACAAAAAAAATAAAATGAAATTGATATGTTAGAAGCTAAATGCATGGCTTTGCGTCACATGGTCACATCCATGTCCAAGAATGCTCAATATGTTGCTTCAAATGCTAAAATGTATGTGGGGTCAATGTTCACGGGGAATAAGGAATAAGACTATGTTCACTAAGTTCCAGTAGATGTGGACATGATTGGAAATATCATGGAAGCCCAACCTTCTCCAAAGGAACACGAATAAGCAAACAATAGGCATGTTAAAAAAAAAAAAACTATCAATTGTTATACAGTGAAGTATATTCTATATTAGGAGTTTTTCATAAGTTCAATACAATCAAATCATGTGAACAACATCATTGCTGAAATAAACATTGAAAGTGTGCCCAACTTTAGTTCCAATTGGTGAAAAACTCAATATTAGGTTTGAATTTTAAAAAATTGTCCCAACTCCCAATAAACCTAGTAATCGACACTAGAGAAGTTTGAATGTGGAGTAAAACTCAATGTCTAAAAAAGTTGTGCAATGGTGACATAAAATCATGCAAAATAATTATGTCCTATTAGCCTTCAACACTCTAATCAACTTTGAAAATATATAAAAATCATGTTCTAATAAAAATAGGTTAATGATGTCATAGCCTAGCTTGTTCCAAGATGCCCTAATGCCCAAGAACCTAGTGCCAAACCCTACTCCAAAACATACTTAAGAAAAGAATAAAAAGTAACTCACAAATAGTCTTTTATTGCGCCGAGAGGCGCTCTACAGCCCAGTATGGGGGAGATCTTGTAACGTTACGTAACGTTACATAGCGTTACATAGATGTCGGCTATAAAAAACAAAACTTTTAATTAGATTCCAAAATAAATCTCGGCCACAAAAACAACCTAATTTGGGAGAGATGTTGTAATGTTCCTACCTAACAAAATAATAATAACAATAAATAAAAAATTTAATTATCCGCCATAAAAAATGTCGGTGAGAAAAACAACACAATATATGGCAGATGTTATAATGTTTCTACTTAACAAAATAAGAAAAAATAAAAAATTGAATTATCCGCAAAAAAAAATGTTGGTCCTGCACATGGTTTTAAAATCATGTGCAAGGCCTCCTAAAAAAACCCATGGTTTTATTGTACATGGTTTAGGAGGGCCTTACAAATGGTTTTAAAGCCATGTGCAAGGCCTCCTACACAACCCATGGTTTTATTGTACATGGTTTAGGAGGTAGTTGCAAATGGTTTTAATACCATGTGCAAGGCCTCCTAAACAACCCGTGATTTTAGGAGGGCCTTGCACATGGTTTTAAAACTATATATGGGGGAGATGTTCTAATGTTCTTTCCTAACAAAATAAAAAATATTATATGCAACCATAAAATACGCAAACTTTGATTTTGTTAATTCTAGAAGTAACATTTTTGAGAAAATGATTAGTTTTACACAGGGTATCAACCAATACCATTAAAATAGTGTTTAACCACTATACCACTATATTCCCCTACAGTGATGTTTAACCACTATCCCCTACAATGATGTTTAACTACTATATTCCCCTAAAGTGATATAGTGGTAGAATATCAACACTATTATCCATTAGAATAACGTTTAACCACTATACCACTATATTTTTCTACAGTAGTTTAGTGGTAGAATATGACGAAGACGAAACAATACTACTTATCATCGTCCACAATTAAACGAACTGATAGCGCCACCGTGGAATATTTATCTCATGTATAAGTAAGAACTTCTATACGCCAAAACTTTAAAAACCGTAAATAGCATTTAGAGGTGTAAAATTTTGCTGATGTGGAGTACAGTCGCTGACTGTACATCTACCCCAACATATATATAATTCAAACTGGGAGCTTATTAAGTGCTCAGTTTAAACTTGTCTGCATTGTATTGGGAGAGGAGGAGGAAGCTTCAATCCAAAGAGTAAATAAACAAGGCGAAGATGCTGCAGATACGGCTTAGCAAGGGTGCGCCGGGAAGCGAAGGGGGTTCTGGTACACCCAAGCTCTCTGGTTCCGAAAATGTGACCGTGTCCTGCCCAGACCATTTGGTGTTGGCCGATCTCCCTGTGGCCAAAGGACTGGCCTCTCCCTCTAATCTCAACCTCAATGTCAAGGCTGTTAAAACCGTTGGGCGGAAGCGCAGGAGAAAGCAGGGAGACAAAGTCCACATTTGCGTCAGCTGTGATTTTCCAATTGCCATCTATGGCCGACTGGTGAGCCAGTCCCCCATCACTCTCCATGCTCTTTTCTGTTCTTTGTATTTTGTTTTGAATGCCCATCTGTTTTCGACCTAGCAAACGTAAATTAGGGCAACAAATTGCAAAACCCTAATTTGCGACAGACAGAAGATTGATATGTCATAGTCATATTAACGGCGAACGAGATCCTCGTCAAGGGATATGCGACTTTGAATAATTGCATTGTATTCTCTAATCAATCAATCTAGCCATCAAGGCGTTGATTCATTGATGTTAATGGCGTGTTAAGCCATCCACCTGGTTTCTATTTGTGCTGTGCTCTGCCAGCCTCTATGGTATGAGTTCCAAAAGGGATGAGGCTGGGTGCAAGCCCTAGGCAGGTTTGGCCGAATGGATACCCCTCAGAACTGGGGCCAATCCCATAGGAAGTCTATTCTTTGTGGTGTAGATCCTTAGCAGATTCATTTATATCCAGCGAAAAGCTACCCGTACTAATACGGAGTATGCGCTGTCAAGCTTAAAGGCTTCATCTATGCAGCTGCTTTGTAGGCGCTTATATGCCATCAAAATTCATCCAGGGACTTGCACCTGGTCTTATCTGCTTGCCATGGGAAAGTGCTGGCCTGTATTAACGAAGGGGAAGCCCGGGAGGATTGAATCCTGGTCATCGCTGCTGAAAGTGTTCTGCCTTCTTACTACCTTATTACTAGACCATGGCCCGCTGGATGCTCCT
Source organism: Pseudotsuga menziesii (assembly GCA_001517045.1). Lineage (NCBI taxonomy): Eukaryota > Viridiplantae > Streptophyta > Pinopsida > Pinales > Pinaceae > Pseudotsuga > Pseudotsuga menziesii. The sequence continues at coordinate 1,071,020 of LPNX010777770.1, read as the reverse complement.
GAGGGAATGTTCATGAAGTGCGTCTAGTGGAAAAAGGGTAATTAAATGCAAATTAGGGCAGTAAATAGTATTTTCTGTGAAACCCTAGATCACCAAAGATGTAAGCATTCTGTGGGTTGGAAGGCTCCTGGAGCACAGTGAAAATGTTTTCTTTTTCCAGGGTCTGGAAACGTTACATGGATGTTATGGGCGCCGATGTTATCTGGGCTTTGACTTTGCAATTGCTTTGCTGGTTGTGGACTGCCTGGAACCGATTTTAGTATGGGGCATGGACGGACTGTAAAATGTTTTAGTCTTCTGTTCCTTTGGTTCTTTATTTTTGAGTTAGTGAGACATAGGGTTCAAAGGTAGGTTCTGCTTTTCCTAGGTGTCTAACATTTTAGTGTGCCTTCAGGATATCCATCCACAACTTAGTTTTCTCCATTTCTCCTCAGAAGTACCCAGAAAACCAGAGGCAGGTTTGGAGCCTAGAAATGTAAGTTTCTGGGCCTGATTGCCAGAGAAGTCTTTGGGGATATGTGATCCAGAATGAACGGTTTTTTTACTTTTTTCATTTTACACAGAAGCATGAAATTGTTTTTTTTTCTAGAAGCATGGATCTGTCACCTATTGCTGTCAAAATCTAGATGGACAAGTTGTTTGTCACTCATAATGTTAAACCTCAGATATATTTGAACCCTAATGTTAGATTATCATTGTACTCATGCACGTGATAAGGCTGCAGGATTGAATGAAGAACATCACTTACTACATTTCAATGTCTTTTTATGGCAACATATTTTAAGATCACCTCAATGTATTTTATCCCTCCTGGAACTTAATAGATCTGGGTTAAGATGGATCTATTCAGGCTATTCACATTACCCATGTGATGGTTTGTTGACAAAGTCTCACCCTGCGACCTGCACACCATAAATAAACACCAGTAGATCAAAACCATCAAGTATAATTCAATATGCATTAACTTGATCACACGTTACTGTTATATAAGCTCTGATAATGGGGCTTTCACAGCCCCTCCAGGCTGAGCACCTCTGTTGACAGTTTCTTAATCCCCCCCTGCCAGCTCCTGCTCATTAACGAGGATAAAAAGTTCAAACAGATATTCTGCTTTTTCTAGAATATGTTATCCTACCTTTAGCTTTTTATTGCATGTGTATCTTTTGATTCTTTTCTACCGATGTGTGCGTGCTTTAAAATAAATCACTTTTAATTTTAATTTTTAAAACATGTCTATCTCTACCGAACATACACTAACTAATATAACACCTAAATTAATTGAGCATTTACAGTATGCATATTTATAAAGCATGAGCACACTGGTAAATGCTGTATCCATTTATATATGCAGTATAAGTTACCCTATGTCCATTTACGATGTACATGCAATATTTATGCATTATAAATACACCGTTGAAATGATGTGTGTGTATTTTATATGCAGTATATCTAACCAAAAGTCAACTTAGCATTTTATGTTATGCTTATAATCGAGACTTGAGTCTACCATGCTTTAAAACTTGTGGGGATTCTGGTAAATATTTAATGCAAGAGAATGCCGAAGATTTGGTTTATAGTCTTTAGTGTATGCTGCAAAATTGTCCTTTAAACTCACAAAAGAGGCAAAGCTTATGTTGCAAGTTGCGACTATTCAATATTGAGCCTTTATGTTGTTTTCAATTTCAAAATTTTGTGACATGGGCATTAGCTTGGTATTGAAGGGTTAGACTCTCCAACCTACAGCGCTGCATTTTATGTGTGGGTGCTTGCAAATTCTTACAACTATGGGATCTGTGCGAATCGATGCTAAATCTGGCTTTATTCTAAAGTACTTAGTTTATTCAAGAATCTTAGTTATATGTTTATCACACCTACCGTAGAACAATCATGCTACTTTGTTGTAACTTTACAATTTCTTCAGTAACATAACTTTGTGATATTGTTGAGAGTTAACGTGCTAGTCAAGATTAATATGTACAAGGCTCTCCAACATTCAGCTTTGCATTTCATGTTGTGGGCACTCAACTTTGTTACAATGTCTTACTGACTCTTGATTGATATGTCTTCTCTTATGTTACATTTGGGCCTGATAGCCAAGACTTTGTTTACTGATATTTATGTTAGCATGAACCATTGTATGATCTGGTTTGTGCCCAAGGGGTGGCTAATTTTTTATGCTGGCTGTTTTTGGTTGTAAACCTGCCTGATTTTGTTTGTGCTTGAGGTTTCTGCTGAAGTGGCCCATTTATTTGTTTAAAAAGCCATGTACATATATTGTTCATATTAATTGTGTGGAGAAGTTGCTCTACAGCCCAGGTAGGGAAGATGTTGGTTACTTGTATAATCCTTGGTCTGTGTGTTATACACACACTTGCATGTAAGTGAGCATAATAAAATAAAAGCCTAGCATAGATCCGTATTAGCCCTGCATCTATTAAGGTCACCTCAGTGTTTTTGATCCCTCTCAATGCTTAATAGATACAAGTTAACATGGATCTATGGTTAAAGGAAGCATTTTATAAAAAAAAATTATTACCATTATTAGATATGATGAGAGCTTGCCAAGCCTAGCTTTGATTTTAATGAATAACAGCTATATCCACTGATACTATTTATATGGATGTGAGAACATTGGACCATTTTCCAATAGCTACATTCCCCAACCAATAATTTGATAGATTTAGTTGAATGCCAGAACTTTTCCAAATAAAATGGAAATTTTTATTGTTTGTGACATCTCAACAATTCATCATTTTTCTGTTTGAAACATCTAAACAATGGGATTCTAAATCTATTTATTGGTGTGGTGTTGTGATCTTTATCTACTATCTATTCTACACAGAATTATCAAGAACAAGTATACTTGTAGTGTTGTGGAAGTATGTGAGAATGCTGAGAAAAGTATAGTGCAAAGTAAATGTAATGAAGTGTTTGGAACTCAATGCTTTAGTTTTTAACTTTGTTGAAACAAAGCTTCCTTTGTCTGTTACTAGTATTAATATGTACAAACAAAGCAAAAAAAGAGATTGGGTCACCTAAGAAGCCTCGACAAGCAGAGAAAAATACAACTTCAACATGGACATGGGTTGGTTATAGCCAAAACAACCAAGAATCAAAGTCAAAGAGCGGGCTAGCTTATGCCAAAACACTTGTTGAGTATGAAAGTGTGTAACCTTTGGACAAGAAGAAATATAACTGTGACCACCTAAGTTTTACTTGGTGGTTTTTTCAAGTGAGCCGACAAGGTTTGAAAAAGCACACTTGTTCATGATCAGAGTTTAGAAGTCCGACAAGCTTTTACTGAGAGTCTGTTCGGAATTTTTGTAACACATGTTCATACCCCCTCGGGGGAGTTGTAAAAAATGTTCTAGCATGATAATTTTTTATAAAAGGCTCAGCATCCTAGACTTAAGCATCAAGCCAACTAGCCGAGAGTGTTTTTTCCCTTGGTTATTATTGGTTGTTAAACAAACGACTAATAATTTTTGAGTTTTTCACTCACACCTCCAAAGTTGGGGTAGTCGTCTTGGTGGTTAGGCCTTAGGAGGTTATTAGAGTCTTTGTGTCAGTGTTTTTCAACGTGCTAGGCATTCAAATTGAGTCGTATGGACATGTGCTAGGTCCCCCTAGATTTTTGTATGTTTCTAAGAAAATATTTTTTTCTTGCAAAATTAGGCCATTTTTTAATGGTTTAATTAAAAAATTTCAAAGTGTAATAAAAGTCGGGTTCGAAGTTTGTTTTTTGCGTGGGGATGTTCGTTTTCACACTCAGAGCGTCCTCTTTACCCAGGGGACTACTTTTCATATCATTCGGGCGATCAGAACGTTCTGTGGAGCATTATTCAACTTAGGGTGCATCAAGATGGCATTTTAATGCTAAATTACAACAAATTGGCACCATGGTCAAAGTTTGAAAAGGTAAAAAAATTAAAAAATTAAGGTGGGACCCATGCCATGCGTTTGTCTTTTGGCTTATATGCATATCAAACTTTGGTATTATGCTCTTTACGTTGAAGTGAAAGAAGTTGGGTGACGCCAAACCTCACACTAGCCATGAACTTGCGCGTGAGGTAGGAGGGGTCCACCCCATTCAATGTTTAAGTTGTGGTTTGTTGTAAACTTTGGTTACATAAGGTTTGATTTATTTAATGGCTAGCAAATCATGTAAATGACATCACCCACTTCACATGTAAACCATGGAAGCTCACATGTGAGGGAATGAAGGACTCCAATGGAGGAGTTAGGTGGTTGGTAGGTGAAAAGTGTCATTCAAACTCTTCAGTGTGACTCGGTTCAACTCAATGTGACTCTTCAACTCAATCCAAGCTCAGTTCAACTCAGATACACTCCGGGTTTATCTTCAGTGTTGGTAGCAAACCCCTTGGGTCTCTCTTGGCTATTTAAGCAAGGCTCATTCACTCTCTTTTAGGATGAAGTGTATGGAATCTCTGCTCCTATTTGTAATTTGTTGAATATTTTGCTAATGAAATAAGGCCTTGGAGGTCAATGTGGTGTCTTCTTTCTAGCTGGATCAATATTGTTTCATGTGTGCATTGAGGTAACTGTAGGAGTTGTTCTTTGCATTTGCTGCTTTTCTTGTCAATCTATGGTCTAAAGAAAGATTAGTACTCATCGACAGGAGTGGATAGTGTTGCTTCATTATTCATTTAGAAGATCTATGTTTAAAATTTAGGATTTGTATGCTTATTTGTTTGAGTATGCTCTCTTTGTCTTCAACATTAGACTTTTACTATATGATTTGACAAGTGTTATGCTAGTGTGAAGGATTTTACAGGTTCCTTGTTGGGTTTTGCAAGAGATCTTGCTTGTTTCTCTTGGTTTCCAACCCTTCGTAGAAACATACTCCATCTTGAAGCCATCAACAAAACTTCAATTGCCCTTTTCCAAAGGGGGTTTTCTTCATACCCTTTTCCTTCAAAAATTTAAATTTCTCGTTCGGTTATTTGGTTACTTGCTTCTATACTCTAGACCTACATGCTTAAGATAAATATCTTCCTTAGATCTAGTTTATAGAAGTGTTTTATTTGGTGCTTAGATCTAAATTTTCATAAAGTTGATCTCTCTTTCATATAGATCTAGTATCAAATCTACTTTTCTTCGCAAGCATTTCAAGGATATTTTTAGCTTGCTAGCTTGAAGTAGTTTGCATTGAGTATAATAACAATATCTAGCATCAGGTGCCTTATTGGCAGCCTTGCAAAGGCTGTCCAAGACCTTAAGAAGTTGGGTTTCAATCCCAATCTTCTTAGTTATTCGTTTTTCTTCTGAATTAATTCTTTAGCTTAGAAATTTTACAAGTTTTTTGTGTGCTGTCCAAAGACACTTCCAAAGCTTTTTTGGGCACTTTCTATTGATAAATGCTTGCTGGTTTTTAACAGGTCCGTCCAAAAAGAGGAGGTTGTGCTACTCGAAAACTGACATTTGGGCCATTCGGAGCTCCCCAGGAGTGTCCCCTTCTTTTGTTTTCACTTTCTGATAGTTTTGTAAGCCCTTGGGTATATCTTCAATAAGAACCAAGTGGCATTTTCCAACAAAGCATTGTAACCGAGCATAATAAAAGATATCTCGAGTAGGCTCTTTCGAGCCCACTCCCCATCCCCCTTATCTCGAGTAGGCTCTTTTGAGCCCACTCCCCATCCCCCTAGGGGGGATCCGCGTCTTTGTCCCATTTTTGAACTTTTTTCATTTTTCTTGGTTTGCTTTAGTTTAGTTCTCATCTGCAGAATAGTATACTTTGTTAGATGCTACAAGCTTAATCATATCATTCCATATTTTATTTATCGTGGTAATACTACTACTTACCCCACGACTTCCCGAGTTACTCGAAAGGGGAAAGAGATGCGTGGCAGATCTAATTAGATAACTTGTTTTGTCTTTTTGCATTTCAAGTTTATTCCACTTTAAACATATAAAAATTACCCCTCCTTGCTTTCCCCATTGAGGTTCACTTGAACCGAAAGAGATTCTTGGAGGTCAAATTCTCCATTTTTAACAAACAAAGAGTCATAAAATCCTTAAAATTTACTTAGGCTCTGTTGTGTATGCTTTGCACCGCTGTGGTTCGATCGAACAGTTGGCTGCATCAAAAGCAATGTGGGTGACTAGATTAATTAGTTTTCACATTTAAAATAACCTCCCCAGGCGAAAATCCAATGCCTCGATTTGATCCGTTGTGATGGCAAAATCCACAAAGGAAGCGGGAACAATTGGGTAGTGACCTCGAGACACTCTTAGGCTACACCCTTGTTGGAGTAGTGTTGAACATGTCTCAGAGACTCTAACCAACCCATATATTCCTTGCGGGGAGCTGCATCAGATAAAGGTTTTGGACATACTACTCGTACCTTTGTGTATATTTGGAGTTCCCTTTCCCCTTAAATTAATCAACTCATCTCCATATCATAGTTTTAAAAATCGGAATCGGACTCGGAATCGGTCGAGGGTCAACTCGGAATCGGAATCGGTAATGAATCGGTCATAAATCGACCGATTTGAATTTAATGAATTGGTTTGCTAAAAAATACATCAAATATTTAGGAGCCAGATGGATGACATAGAGCTGCTAATTTCTGAATGATTTCATATCTAAAGCATTTATTATAACTAAGAACTATATGTCAGCCTGCAAAATGTGTAATCAACTAATCATGGCCTATTGTAGAAATGAGGGCACCATTAGATATTTTGCAACTATGAAAATCTCAGGTTTATTTCACACTGTTCTGTTACTAATATGGGTCCTCAGAAGTTTGAATCCTAGCATTCTTACTAATATGGGTCCTCAGAAGTTTGAATCCTAGCATTCTTACAAAGTACAAACATATAGCAGATCGAAGCCAGCATCAGTAATATTTCCAGCCAAAAAAGTGATGTATCCAGTCAGCATTTTAAAGATAAAGTAGGCCGACTTGTCCCTAATGGAATTCCTAAGGCTGATCTGTGCTCATTTTAATCATAACTCATAAATATATACAGTTCAGGGGTGTTTTTGTTTTTCATTCTGTGGCAGATCTATGCTTTTGAGGAGATAATGGGACCAAGCCTGTTTTCATTTTCAAGTTTTAAGACAGTTGTAGCAAAGATATTGTCTGTCTTGTCCCTTCCTTTATGTTCCCAATCTACAGAGCAGCATAGGAGCAGACTTTGAGGCATGGTACACAGATTTTGATGTCACTGCCAGCTTGCTAACAGCCACCTAAGAGAATTTGCATGCCTGATAACGTTCACATGAGATCTAACTGATAGAAGACATTTCATTCTCTATTAACGTTCTCCAGATTTGTGCAATTTCTTGTACAGAACCTCATGTTTGATAGGATGGGTTAGGAGTTAGGGAACCGTTAGGTTAGTAAACATTTATAAAATAAATAAAAAATAACTAAAAAATAAAAAAATTTGCCTTTTTCCAAACCGGACCGGTTAGGCTCAAACTCGGCCGGTTGGACCGGTTAGTTACCGAATCGGACCGGTTAGTTACCGAATCGGACCGGTTTGGTAACTAACCGGTCCCCGATCCGGTTTGAACCGGTTTGGTTCCGAACCGGTGAATCGGCCTGTTTCGATTCCGATTTAACCGATTTTTAATACTATGCTCCATATTAATTTAAAAATGACCAAGAGCACTTGCAACACCCCTTTTTCAACAATACAACATTAGTCTTTATTTGTGGACTCCATTTTTGGCACTGGTTTTACATTTTACAATCATCTGCTTCTGTGTGATTTACATATCACGTGTTAATCTATATGATGTTGTGCTTTAATTATTTCTGTTGCAATATCTTGTTCAAGTGTTTGTTTTTTATTAAAACTCCTAAACAACTAAAATCATCATCACTAAACCTTAACAGCCTTAGCAACTAAATAGGGTCTACCTCTCTTGGCTTCGTTAGGAGTTGGCCTAAACGGAGGAGTCAAGAACAAGGTGATAGCCTTGACTCGAGACTTGCACCCAAGGACACATTGAGTGGCTTGAAGATTTCTGCCACGTCCTCCCCCCAGGTGTGTGAAAGGCGGCAACAATAACATCATATAACAATAAACATTAAACATTAACCCCAATTGTTAAAGGGTCATGATCATCTGGGGTTAGGCCTCATTTAGTAAGTGGCAAGTTAACTTCCATAGGCTGTACAACGTCCCATCCAAATGTTGTTGGTTGGGGCTTAGGCCTCTTCAATATTGCAAGAGCCAAGGCCAGGAAAGTGTTATCTGTGCATTGGGGTGGAAATTGACAAAGAAATGTTGTGCGCATGCTCATGGTGTTATAAAACCACTTTGCTAGTATTGCAAGAGCCAAGGCCAGGAAAGTGTTATCCGTGCATTGGGGTGGAAATTGACAAAGAAATGTTGTGCGCATGCTCATGGCGTTATAAAACCACTTTGCTAGTATGGTGCCTAGACTTGCTAGTTGAAGAACTTGTAGGGGCAAGATGAGAGGGTGTGTGGTGCGCATGCTCATGGCGTTATAAAACCACTTTGCTAGTATGGTGCCTAGACTTGCCAGTTGAAGAACTTGTAGGGGCAAGATGAGAGGGTGTGTGGGTAGGTGCAGGGTTTGGGCTAGGAGGCACATGGCTTATAGTGTAGGGGGGGCCGTTTAAATAATTAGGCTACCATCATACCAAGACAAGCTTGATTCATGGCGTTATCAAACCGGTTTGCTAGTATGGTGCTTAGGCCTGCTAGTTGAAGAGCTTGTAGGGGCAAGATGAGAGGGTGTGTGGGTAGGTGCAGGGTTTGGGCTAGGAGGCACATGGCTTATAGTGTAGGGGGACCATTTAAATAATTAGATTACCATCATACCAAGAGAAGCTTGATGTGACAATATAATTAAATACACCATCATTCCTCTTTTTCCACAATCAAAATTAAATCTCAACCCTATTGAGCAACCAAGTAGAATGAAAATCCAAGGCCTAAGGAAATCGATTGCCAAGAAAGGTAGATTGCCAAGATAAAGAAGCGAGAAGGTATTGTTGGAAAGAGACTCCACCCATGCCTAGGTACATTAGGCTAATGGGTAGAACCAAAGCACATGCTTCAAGGTTTCATGTCGTTTTTAGGGAGGGCATCACGAGTTTTCTATATGGATTTCAATCTCTAGAGCTTATTTAGATGAACTAGAGCTAGTTTGAACAAAGTCACGTATAGCCCATGTTGGCTTGTTGCACTAAGTGCAGTGAGGTGCTCTTAACCTAGTATGGTGGAGATGTTGTCACGTTTGTCATGTTAGGTTATGTAGTGTTCCAAAAAGTAAAAAGTAATTAAAAAAATTCATGTCAGCTTATAACTTATCAAAAATAAAAAAGTAATTAATAAATTCATTTCGACTTATAAAATAGAAAAAAATTAAATCGACATAGATCTATCTTTTACTGGTATCTCTTAAGGACTGAGAGGGATCCAATTTCTTGAGGTGCAATTTTTTATTTTTATATCTTAATTTTTTTACACATCAAGAAAAAATTACACCTCAAGAAATTGGATCCCTCTCGGTGCTTAATAGATCCAGGTTTAAGATGTATCTATGTTGGTATTTATGAAAGTTAAGGCTTTGCCCCACTTCCAATCCCTTCACCATGCCCTTGGTATAGGGAGGCCAAGCTTCAAAGCACGGTGGTTTAAAATCAAACTTTGCACATGTTCCACACCAACCTTATTTGTTGGCTAGGTGGAGCTTAGGCTTCTAATCAAGCCAAGGGATTTTGTTTTGAATTTGAGTAGGTCAAGTCATTCTCCACGTAAATCCCTTTTTGATAACACCTTGAGGTTGAGAATCAAGGACATTCACCTAAGGGATTTCATCCTTACAGATAAGTGAAGACCACCAGAGATGGTGGGAACTGAATGAAAGGCCCATTCGAAGATTTGGCTCTTTTCAAACTAGAAAGGGCTTGATGGAAGGCCCCTCCTAGGCCTTCCAAATGCTCTAAATCACAAAAAAACCTTGTATTTTGACTAGAACAATGGTGACTAACAAAGTCCTTAAAGGAAGCTCCTTCTAGGCAATGAAGGACCTTCTAAATGCTATAAACTACAAACAAATCATGGATTTTGACTAGAATAATGGTGACTAACAATGTCTCTAAATTAAGCCCCTTCTAGGCATATTTCTTGTAGTGTCCCTTAGCCAACTTAAAGTTGGAGAAGGACATTCAAAGCTTCTTTTCCATCAACAACTCTAATAATTCACTCAACACGTAAGGCTTGGTTTTGGAGCCAAGTTTTGATAGTTCCCAACCCCCCATATTCCCTTAAAGTATAATAGAGCTCCCAATTAACATGATACAAACCTTTGTTTTGATCTATCTTAGCCTAGAGAAAGGAGAGAGGGGCTTTTCCAATTGAGAGTAGGTTGCAAGCAAAGGCACCCAGCAAGAAGCAGTGCACATGAGTGGCTGCCAGGGTTTTGGTGTAGATTGGGAGTTTGTCAACTAGAGCTAATAGCTTGGTGATCCATTTCTTGATCTTCTTTTCAATCGTTGGATTACAATCTCCCAAAGTTTCTTGGGGTAGACTTTATAGTCAAAAGGAATACCTAAAAAATATAATTTTGTCCGTATTGAATCTTAGGTCTAGTTTTGGTCAGAGAGCCAGCTATGGATTATGCTCTTCTTTTGTCGATAACTTTGCATCTTTACCCATTGAATATTCAAGCCCAAGGCTAAGCAAAAGGTATTATTCAATAATGTTGGCACAGGTATTTTGATCTTCAAGAATGTTGAAAAATAAATTATTAGCAAAGTTGTCACAGTCGTCCTACCTTGGTGTTGAGCTAAGTGCCCACACGAAGATGGGTGTGTTGGCAAGAGACCATTTGGAGGGAGGGTGGGCAAACATCCCACCTGAAAGGGGAAAATGTTTAAGGCAAGTGAGTTGCAGGGGCACGACAAGGTGGCACGAGGAGGTGCAGACCTTGGTGAAGCGACTTTGGGAGGATCCCTTAGCTAACAAAATGTGGACACCACACTACTCACGACAAGTCGACTTGAGTTGGAAGGCGTGCGACCACAAGGGTTGTGATCCTTGGTTGCACCCATTGGCAAGGGAGAGCGATAATATCTGAGGCACAGTGGTGGCAAACAAAGGCATTCATTCATCAACCAACTTCGGGCTAAGTTAGAGAGCACAGTCGGTCAACAAGCGTATAGTTAAGATGAGCACACCTTAGGCAGAGGGTACATCTTGGCAGACGACAGTGCGAAGTGACGGACGACCAAACTAGTGTGAGTTCGTGCAAGAGTGACAAGGTGTAGCAGGCGACGAAGCTGCAGGTGCTTCAGGAGGAAACTGTTAAGAAGAAGGAGGTGCATACTTTGGAGTGGGTAGAAGGAGATGATTTCTTGAGATGTTGCCAATTGGTATGCTCATGGGCAATAGCCTGTGGGTGTTGTTGTTTTGATGTAACTTCTGCTTTTTGTCTATATATATGAATTCCTGGGTATGCTCGGTTTAAGGTCTCGACAAATCTTGTTCTTATCTTTCTTGTGCATCTTTGGTTAAGTGTAACTGTTAATAAGTGCAAACATAGGAATGGCTAACTATAAAATTTATAAGTGCAAGTGTCCCGAAGGTGTAGTTTGTTGAGCTTCCAAACCAGGTTGCTCTCACTATTGGCAAGGAAACTTGGGCAATGCTGCATATTGATAACAAATCCAAGTCTAGTTCAGGTTGGATTTGTTAGACCCATGATAGGTGGTATAAGAGCTCAGTAAGACGATAGAGACAAACTTCGATGGGGATGATGCGATGGAGGAAACAAAGGATATGGAGGCTACTGTTTACTTGACTGCCAAGATGACCTAAGGAAGTGTCGTTGGAACAACAGTTCAATTGTCTGCATGGGTGGATGAGGGCGAGTAACAGGGGCGTTCCACCTTTGAAGTTGGTTGCAAAACGAGCAAAGAGTTGGGTGGACTCATTATCAGCATGACGGGCACTCTCTTGAACAATGCGGATGTGTCAATGCCTAGAACCAAAGAAGTGATGTCGAAGAGCCTCAAGTTAGGCAACCTTGGGTGAGGGCTCTTGTGAGCATGAGGGGTTGCTGGTAGCAGACCAACTTTGCTTTGTAGACCATATTGTGAACGGACAAAGGGTGAGGGCATTTGTGGATACAGGAGCGTCGCATAATTTTTTGCGGTGCGAGCTTGTCGATGAAATTGACCTAAGGGGGTCAGCCTTGCGATGCAACTGTCAAGGCAGTGAACTCTTCAACCAAGACAACAGTAGACATCTCTTCCTGGGTGCACGTGAAAATGGCAAGCAATCCAGTGCGAATGCAGATGCACATTGGCTCTGAGTAGTTCACAGTATGCGAGATAGGCATAGATGTGGATAGAGTGTTTCGACAAACAAGATGGGGGAGGTGCCTCACTCGACGAAAATTCTTCAGCAAATCGACACTAGAGGGGTGACCGACAGTAGAACCAACTTTGCTTCGTAGACCAGATTGTGAACCGACAAACGATGAGGGCACTCGTGGATACAGGAGCCTCACCCAATTTTGTGCAAAAGGAGCTTGACGACGAAATTGGCTCCAAGGGATCGGCCTTACGATGCAATCGTCAAGGTCGTGAACTCCTCCAACCAAAACAACAGTAGACATCTCTTCTCGGGTGCACGTGAAAATGGGAAGATTGAAAGTGTGAGCAGAGTTCACGATCATGCTGCTAAATGATTTTGAGATGACTTGGGGGAAGGACTTTCGAGGAGAGCTCAAGTCATTCTCTTTTCGATTGTTAGTAGGATGGTAATTTTAGACAGGAAGAAACTGTGTGGTGCCCACTACCACGAATAAGTTAGAAGGAGGGGTGCAATTGATGTTAGCACTTAGGATGAAGAGGGTTGCTCGATGACCAGACTCATACTTCTATGTTGCAACATTGCTTGACGAAGCAACTACGGGGGATATGGGGACGCATGTGCCTTTCGGGCTTATCGACGTGTTGGATGCGAATGTGGATTTGATTTCCTTGTTCATTTTTCCATGGTCATATAATTTTTGAAGAGGAATATGTGATGGTGATTGTATTCTTGACAATTTTGAACCCTTAAGTAGGTCCATTGTTAGGAGAGGATTTATTTGAAAGCTTCCAAGAAAGCCTCTCCTTGCTTCAACTTCGTGTATTTGATGTCGGAGAGTTTGTCGAAAGTGCTCCCACCGCAGTGCATAGTCAATCATCATATTGAGCATGAGTCGGGATCAAAGCACGTGGTAAAAGCTCCCTATTGGTTGTTTGGATCGAAGTTGGAGGAGTTGAAGAGACAATTGGAAAAGCTTATTGATGAAGGCTTCATCAGACCTTCAAGTTCCTCGTATCGCAAAGACCTTGGAAAAGCTTTTTCAACAGAAGATGGATACCCCAAAGTTGACACTTTGTTTGGACTACAGGGCCGTCAATAAGTAGACGATGAAAAATTGTTATCGCTGTTGTTGGCAATTAACTATTTTGGCAAGTTGGCTAAGGCCAAGGTGTTCTTGAAGTTGGATTTGAGATAGGGTTATTATCAAGTGAGGATTGCAGAAGGGGACGAGCATAAGACGACCTCTGTTACGAGGTACGAGAGTTTTCAATTCCTAGTGATGCCTTTTGGGTGTGCAATGCTCTTGCGACGTTTTGCACCCTAATGAATGGCGTGTTGAGACCATTCTTGGATACGTTGGTGGTGGTCTACCTTGATGAAATTGTGGTCTTTAGTAAGAGTATAAAGGAACACAAAGCTTTTGGCAAAGTCTTTGAGGTGTTGAGGTAGAATCAACTATACTTGAAGAAATCCAAGTACACGTTTTGGCAGGAAGAGACCTCTTTCTTGGGCCATTGGTTTGGCCAAGGATGCATTTGCATGGATCAGTAGAAGGTTGAAACCATTGAGGATTGGGAGGAGTCGTGGACAATGCATGAGGTGAGAAGCATTCTTGGCTTGGCCAACTACTATCGTCGGTTCGTTAGGGTTGATCCTGGATTAAAGCCCTTCTTATCGAGTCACTAAAGAAGAACATGTTATGGAGTTGGACGTCACGGTGTTAGGAGGCATTTTGTAAGTTAAAACACAAACTTGCGACAACTCCTGTGTCGAAACTGTTGGATTTTGAGAAGACTTTTGAAGTGTAGATGAACACTTCATACTTCATCATTGGAGGGTTCTTGACGCAGGAAGGTCACTTGGTGGCTTATGAGAGTAGGAATTCGCAAGATTGGGAACGCATATATCCCGTGCATGAGAAGAGCCGTGGTGCATTGTTTGAAGGCTTGGACACATTACTTGCTATGTAAGTCGTTTGTCGTGAAGATGAACAACATATCGACAAGCTACTTTGCCATGCAACCAAAACTATCTCCCAAGCAGGACGTTGGCATGATTTCTTGGTTGAGTTTGACATGATGTTGGAGTATTGACCTGACAAACTTTGATGAGTCGAAAGCCGCAGGTTGTTGCCTTAGATAAGGAGCAACATGAGGGACCAATGGCACACGTTACCTCTAACTTGCGACAATGGATCTTGGAGGGGTTGGAGGGCGAATCCACTACCAAGAATATCGTGAAGCAGGTGAAGGCAAGCAGAACGAGAAGGTTTTGAATGTGTTGTAGATGGCTAACCTCCTGAGGGACTTGTTGCAAGAGTGTCATGAATTAGTTTGGGCGGGTCACCTCAGGTGACACAAAACCTTGGCGCTCTTGGAGAGGTTACTTTTGGGAGCACATGAGGCAAAGGAGTATATAAAGACTTGTCTTATTTTCCAACAAGAGAAGCCCAACTCTAAGATGAAAGTAGGTCCACTCCAACTGCTGCCGATTCTGAAGAAACCTTGGGCAAGCGTTTCAATGGACTTCATCACACAACTACTAGTTTCTCAAGGTTACAACGAGATCTTTGTTGTGGTGGATAGGTTCTTGAAGTATGCCACTTTCGTGTCGATGAACATGCCTTACCAAGCCGCAGATGTAATGAAGTTATTTTTTAGACATGTTGTGAAGTATTGGGTGATTTTGTTGAACATAGTGTCAGATCAGGATACCTGATTCACAGGTCGTTTTTTAGACAGAGTTGTTCAAGCTTGTGGGGACCAAGTTGTTGATGAGTTCGAGCTACCAACCGTAGACGGATGGGTAGATAGAGTGAACCAACAACATCTTTAACGATTAACTTAGGCACTTTGTGCAGGTAGATCAACAAGATTGGTCGGAGCTCTTGGAAGCAGCTTAGTTCAGTTACAACATGCAGACAAATTCGACAACAGAGGATACAACCCGTTTCAGTTGGCAACCAAGCAACAACCATTGGCTCCTCTCATTGTTGCAATTGGTTCTTTTGGGTAGAACTTGACAACTTTGAGTTCCATGAAGAGTTGGAAGGATAGATTGGAAATGGCTCTTGTTCAGATGATGGGGGTAGTCGATAAGATGAAGAAATGGGCAGATCGCGGAAGGCGAGATGTGGAGTTTCATGTTGGTGATAGAGTGCTTCTCAAGCTTAGCAAGGAAAAATTCACTCCATTGACAGACATGGTAGGTGTGTTGATGCGAAGGTTTGACGATCCCTTTGAGCTGGTTAAGGAGATAGGCAAGATGGCCTACAAATTGAAGCTACCATAACACATGAGCTCGTTGGTGAATGGTGGCCTACAAATTGAAGCTACCATAACACATGAGCTCGTTGTTGAATTTTTACATGTGCATGTAATTCTTTAAAATTTGCAGACTGTAATATAGATAGAGCTTGAAAAGTAAATAGTAGTAAGACAAGTGCAGTAGTCAACCAAGCATCACACAAATGAACACAAGATGTTTTTCATGGGGAAACCTTCAAAGGACAAAAACCCCAAAGCATTAGTAATTAATCCCTTAAATGAGATGAGTCATGACTGAGTTTGTAGATGAAGGAAGAAAATTGATCTCAGAATTCTGAAATGAATGTTTAACAAAATTTCCAAACACCATGAAACCCTAGCAGCCTTCTTCTGTTGTCAGTGACACTTGTTGCAGCCCTACTATAGCTGCCCGAAATTTGTTATGAGTTGGCCGAACTTGTACCTACTGTTGCCTGAACTGTACCTAAAGTTGCCCGAACTGTAACTGTAGTTGCTGCCCAAATTGTACCTGTAACTGCCGCCCGGACTGAGTATCTGTGGTATTTGCTGCCCGAGCCTGTTGGTTGTTGCCAAAGATCAGCAACAAGGGTTTGCTGTAACCCTATCTATCTCTCCATCGAGGTTTAACACAACTACTGCTGCCAAGTGTAATCGTGGTGGAGAGCTGATGTAGAAACCCTAGTCACCACCAAGGGTGTTGTGGCACCTGATTGTTACTCTTCTCTTCACACGGTGACTGCAAACTTTGTATGTAAAAACCCTAGCAAGCTAGGCCGCCATGCTAGGACAAGGAGAAGAACAAAAGAAGAAAAAACTCAACCACCAGTCCTTCAACAACAATGAGGAGTGATCTCAGTCAACCTCAGTCAGCAAATTTTCCTCAGTCCAAATTGGAGTAGTCAAGTGAATGAATGTGTGTGGAAATGAATTGCAAGTGACATTTATTTATAGGCTTTCAAACAAAAGAGTTGGTCCCGCATAATTAGGAGTTGACATTAGGGTTTGAGTCTTTTTCATCTTTGACCCTTTTGACTTTAACCTTTTGTGGTACAATAGGTCTTCTTGTATTTTGACTTGTGCCACTTGGTCTTCCTCATAGACCCAAGCCTTAGGGTTGGATGGTCCTCCAAGTATTTTGAGATCAAAGCAAGTGGTCTCTAGGGTACTTCATGCCCACTCAAAGCACATTTCTTCATAAATAGAGAGAATTACTAAATGCTTTTAACTTGAACTCCTTGTGCCACCAAGATTAGGTGCTAGGTGTCTCAACCAAAGGTAGCTAATCCTTGGAGAAGGTCTCATAGCCCATAGATCAAGGAGAGGAGTGCATCATGTGCCCAGACCTGGTCTAGGGATTATGGTGATGACTTGGTAACTGACCAGGTGCCTTAGCCCTAGGTTTCATCAAATGACTCAATGTCAAATACTTGGTAACTGGCCAAGCGCCTTTCACGAATTTCTCAGTCAGCGGATTTTCCTCAGTCCAAATTGGAGCAGTCAAGTGAATGAATGTGTGTGTGGAAATGAATTGCAAGTGGCATTTATTTATAGGGTTTCAAACAAAAGAGTTGGTTCCACATAATTAGGAGTGGCCATTAGGGTTTAAGTCCTTTTCATCTTTGATCCTTTTGACTTAACCTTTTGTGGTACAATAGGTCTTCTTGTATTTTGACTTGTGCCACTTGGTCTTCCTCATGGACCAAGGCTTAGGGTTGGATGGTCCTCCAAGTATTTTGAGAACAAAGCAAGTCGTCTCTAGGGTTCTTCATGCCCACTCAAAGTACATCTTCATAAATAGGTTCCTCATAGACCAAGGCTTAGGGTTGGATTGTCCTCCAAGTATTTTGAGATCAAAACAAGTGGTCTCTAGCGTCCTTCATGCCCACTCAAAGTACATCTTCATAAATAGGGAGAATCACTAAATGCTTTTAACTTGAACTCCTTGTGCCACCAAGATCAGGTGCTAAGTGTCTCAACCAGGAGTAGATAATCCGTAGAGAAGGTCTCATAGCCCATAGATCAAGGAGAGGAGTGCATCACGTGCCCAGACCCGATCTAGGGCTTATGGTGATGACCTGGTAACTGACTAGGTGCCTTAGCCCTAGGTTGCATCAAATGACTAAATGTCAAATACTTGGTAACTGACCAAGCGACATTTACACAAGTCCAAAGACTGTCTCTAAGATGATAGAAAAGAGACAGACGACGTTGTCGAGACAACAAGTTGGGTGGGGGAGGATGTCACAGTCCTGCCTCGACATTGGGCTAAGTGCCCAGTGGCCCACACCAAGCGGGCGCGTCGACAAGAGGCCATTCGGAGGGAAGGTGGGCGTGTGCCCCACTTGAAAGGGGAAAACACCCAAGGCAAGTGAGCTGCGTGAGCACAACAAGGTGACATTAGGAGTTGCAGACCTTGTTGGTGAAGCAGCTTAGTCAGGATCCCTTAGCCGACAAAACATGGACACCACACTACTCATTGGCAAGTCGTCTTAAGTCAGAAGGCGTGTGACCACAAGGGTCGTGACCCTTGGTCGTACCCATTGGCAAGGGAGAGTGTTTATATATCTGGCATGGTGGTGGAAAACAAATGCATCGATTCACCAATTGAGTTTGGGCTAAGTCAAAGAGCACATTCGGCAGGCAAGTGCAGTCAAGACAAGCACACCTTAGGCATAGGGCACGTTTTGGTAGATGACATTGTGGAGTGACGAACAACCAAACTGGTGTGAGTTTGGGAAAGGGTGACCAGGTGCCGCAGGCAGTGGATCTGTGGGTGCTTCAAGAGGAAACCGTAGGGTAGAAAGTGACACATTTTTTGGAGTAGGTGCGCGTCGGCAAGAGGCCAATTCGTAGGGAAGGTGGGCGCATGCCCCACTTGAAAGGGGAAAACACCCAAGGCAAGTGAGCTGTGTGAGCACGACAAGGTGACATGAGGAGTTGCGGACCTTGGTGAAGCAACTTAGTGAGGATCCCCTAGCCGACAAAACATGGACACCGCACTACTCATTGGCAAGTTGGTTTGAGTCAGAAGGCGTGCGACCACAAGGGCCATGACCCTTGGTCTTACCCATTGGCAAGGGAGAGTGTCTATATATCAGTCATGGTGGTGGAAAACAAATGCATTGATTCACCAATCGAGTTTGGGCTAAGACAGAGAGCACAGTCGGTAGGCAGGCGCAGTTAGGACAGGCACACCTCAGGCATAGGGCATGTTTTGGTAGATGACATTGTGAAGTGACGAACAACCAAACTCGTATGAGTTTGGGAAAGAGTGACCAGGTACCGCAGGCGGTGGATCTGTGGGTGCTTCAAGAGGAAATCGTAGGGAAGAAGGTGACACATTCTTTGGAGTAGGTGTGTGTCGGGAAGAGGCCATTCAGAGGGAAGGTGGGTGTGTGCCCCACTCGAAAGGGGAAAACAACCAAGGAAAATGAGCTGCGTGAGCACGACAAGGTGATATGAGGAGTTGTGGACCTTGGTGAAGCAGCTTAGTGAGGATCCCCTAGCCGACAAAACATGGACACCACACTAATTGGCAAGTCGGCTTGAGTTTGAAGGCGTGTGACCACAAGGGTCATGACCCTTGGTCGTACCATTGGCAAGGTAGAGTGTTTATATATCAAGCATGGTGATGGAAAACAAATGCATCGATTCACCAATCAAGTTTGGGCTAAGTCAGAGAGCACAGTTGGCAGGCAGGCGTAGTCAGGATAGGCACACCTCAGGCATAGGGTATGTTTTGGTAGATGACATTGTGAAGTGATGAACAACCAAACTGGTGTGAGTTTGGGCAAGAGTGATCAGGTGCCACAGGCAGTGGATCTGTGGGTGCTTCAAGAGGAAATTGTAGGGTAGAAGGTGACACATTCTTTGGAGTAGGTGCGCGTCGGGAATAGGCAATTTGGAGGGAAGGTGGGTGTGTGCCCCACTTGAAAGGGGAAAACAGCCAAGGCAAGTGAGCTGCATGAGCACGACAAGGTGACATGAGGAGTTGCGGACCTTGGTGAAGTAGCTTAGTGAGGATCCCCTAGCCAACAAAACATGGACACCACACTACTTATTGGCAAGTCGGCTTGAGTTTGAAGGCGTGTGACCACAAGGGTCGTGACCATTGGCAAGGGAGAGTGACTATATCAGGCATGGTGGTGGAAAACAAATGCATCGATTCACTAATCGAGTTTGGGTTAAGTCAGAGAGCACATTCGACAGGCAGGCACAGTCAGGACAGGCACACCTCAGGCATAGGGCACGTTTTGGTAGATGACATTGTGAAGTGGCAAACAACCAAACCGGTGTGAGTTTGGGAAAGAGTGACCAGGTGCCGTAGGCGGTGGATCTGTGGGTGCTTCAAGAGGAAATCGTAGGGCAAATGGTGACACATTCTTTGGAGTAGGTAATTCTTTAGGGTTTATTGAGGCGTTGATGATTGGCATACTCTTGGGGAACAACCTATGAGTGCTCCCGTTTTGATGTAACTTGGTACTCTTTGTCTATATATTTGAATTCCTGGGCATGCTTGGTTTGAGGTGTGACACATCTTGTTGTTATCTTTATTGTGCATCTTTGGTTAAGTGTATTTAATAATAAGTGCAAACATAAGAATGTCTAAGTATAAAATTGAACAAGTATAAGTGCAAGTGTTCCGAAGGCGTAGTCTGTCAGGCTTCAAACCAGGTCGGTCTCGCCACTGTTAAGGAAACTCAAGCAATGCCGCACAATCAACAAAGAGGGATGAAGCTTTGGTTCCAGGCTGGATCAGTTAGGCCCGTGACAAAAGTGCCCATTAACCAACAAGCCATCATCAAGCTTTGGTTGGGGGATTCCTCTCACCATAACTAGACTAAATTTATCACTCAACATTTATCCTAGAGCCTCAATGGCTAGCACATAAAGGGTTGGTGCTAATGGGGAATCCTGCCTAATGGAGTGGAATAGGTTGAATACCTCAGTTTTGTCATGATTGATGGAAAGACAAGTAGAAGCATCAACTAAAAGAGTTTCCACACTATGAATATAGTAAGGCCCAAACCCCCCAGTGCTTTTAGCGTGGCCAAAATAAAAGGCCACTTGACCTTGTCACATGATTTCTCAAAGTCAATTTTAATGGACTAAGCATCCAGGTCGGATGATCTAGCCCACTCTATACCCTTTGGGTCAAGTTATGGCCATAGGCAGAGCATTACCTGACTTAATTTTTCTATGCACTTGGGTCCATGCACCTTCATCGACATTCTTAGCCTAGGGGGGCCATGGGCAACAGAATATGCAAGCGGGTTGGCTAGGGCCATTAGTGGGTAGTCATGGACGTGGTTAGGGCTTTGACAACAAATGCAGGTGTTGTGAAAGTTGACAGAATAATGGACAGGCTGTCTTGAGCATTCTGCCTTGAGGTCTTGGGATATGTTAGCCCTAACACAAACCCAAGGTTGTGGCATAGGTTTGAAGAATTCGTCTGGTTCCAGGCAGATAACCTCCCCTAGGAAGGCAGCAATATGCTGAAGTTTGGGCCAGCATTACATCAAGTGATTGAGGAACTCAAGCGGTCAGGACAGGCTAGTTTAACAAGTCTGAAGTCTAGGCTTCCATAAGCAGGAGGGTATTTTTGCTAATCCAGGGACTATTATGCAGCACTTTCTCGGGACTGTTTTTATCCACAAATTGGAAAAGAAAAAAGCTTTTGGTCAAGCCGTGGGCCTTGGTATAATGCTAACCATAGCACTCCTATTTATTTCAAATCCAGGTGTGAAACAACTCCTTGGTTGGGGGGGGGTATCCCCTACAAAATATACCCTAACACGGATATTTGCTGCAACTGCCTACAAAGTTTGTCAAATTCAGCATCGTCTGTCTCAATATCAGGATATCAACTTCAGGCTTAGGAATATTACCTTGTAGTACACCTCTGGTACAAACATGCAATGTGTTTTCAATGGCGCCATTGTTGGTCACAGTGTTTGCTCCATCAGACAGCATGATGGCATCATCAGGGGATTGATGATGCCAGCCGTGGCCTGATAGGTCAGGCAGGCTGAGTTCAATGTGACAAGACAAGTAATAGTGCACACATCAGAAGATTAATCAAATGCTTCATGTAGTACACCTCTGGCACAAACATGCAATGTGTTTTCAATGGCGCCATTGTTGGTCGCAGTGTTTGCTCCATCAGACAGCACGATGGCATCATCAGGGGATTGAAATGCCCATGGCCCCTCCACTTATGGTTAACAGCCGTGGCCTGATAGGTCAGGCAGGCTGAGTTCAATGTGACAAGACAAGTAATAACTATGCACACATCAGAAGATTAATCAAATGCTTCAGTTTTACTTTTCTTCTTCTCAATTTAGGTGGCCTGTAGAACAATATTAACTATAACGATCATTTTTCTCAAAGACAGGAAATTAGACAATAAATATATTCAGTGTTGAGGGAATTATGATAATCACTAAGCAAAGAGAAGAAATAAACAGCCTGCTGGTATGTCTCACCAGTTTGTGAGCTATGAATTCTTTTAGAGAACAATTCATGTTGGTGTGTTTGTTTAGTGCTAGTATATGCTTGTTGTTACCAAATATATTTTGGATATGAGGATTAATGTCTTTATTTGTGCTTTGACAGAGCCCCTGTGAGCATGCCTTTTGCTTGATGTGTGCAAGGAGTGAGCCAAGCTGTTATCTGTAAGTTTATATCTTTTTTCTTGTTGTGTGGCCAATACATAGGTAGGTCAGAGTTATCTTGCTTTATGGAAGTGTGAATTTTTTTGGTACTGGAAATTGGAAATGAAATTCAAGGAAAATCATTGCTCAATAACAGAATAACAAATAGGTGTAGCCTTCAATAACCATGCTTCTTGAATGTACAAAAGTTACAAATTATCTATTGAAATTAGACAAGAAATTGGTAACTGTAAATTTCTGAGTGTTGCTTTGATAGGGTTTTACATATTGCTGGTTTTGTTTGTGTTTGGAATCTTTCCAAAATGGTAATTTCAGATTTGTTACAAAATTATGTCTAAATCACAACACTTGTGATGAAGCTTTCCAATTTAGATGTTTGTAATACTCTGGTCAACTGATATATATGCCAACTTCATGTTACGTTAAGGTTCTGACTTCCTTCAAGGGAGTTACATTTTAAGAGAAGCAGATTATATTATACTATTTCTTAATCGCTCCTGTACAGAATACTGGATTGGCATTTTTGATTGCCTTTCTAATTTGCCTATTTTTTGTTATCCTTACAGCTTTTTACCCCTAACAAATAAGGCAATAATTTAATCAGTACAATTTAACACATTTATACTTCTTATCAATCAACTCTTGAAGGATACATTAGTACCCTGCAAAAGCATTTTTCTGCCTTCAAATGTAATTGTTTTTTTTCACCTTATTTCAGGTGTGAGGAAAGGATTCAAAAGATACAAACAATAAAAATGCTTGATGGAATATTTATTTGTGGAGCTCCACACTGTTTGCGGTCATTCTTGAAGAAATATGATTTTGAACAACATCTAAAGGACGTGCATTTAGATTTACTTCTGCCAGAATCTGAAAAAGAAATGCAACAGAAGGATGTTTCAACAGCTAAGCCAAGTGTATCAGACACTCAGTATAAGCAGCCATTACCTGTGGAATCTCAAGCACTATGTCGCTCTGTGTCAGCCCCTACTCTTCATCCTTCACAACAAGTTCCACATGCAGCAGAATCTTCATCTTTACCGTCTCAACCAAATAGTGTGTCAATGTCACCGGTAACATCTCCGCCTGAAAAACAGCCTCAACTGAATCTATCTACAGGGTTTATAGGGACACCAGTAACATCTCCACCTGAAAAACAGCTTCAATTGAATCAGTCCATAGGGTCATCTTCTCCAGCAAATTTTCAAGAACAACAAAAGTCGGAGCAAAAACAGTCAGGTTACCAGCAACAGTTTGATCATCAAGGAAACACAGGTGCTAATCCACAACAGCAAAATCAAGTGATGACTCAAGTTTCTGAAAAACAGCCAAACCAGTCTCCTCAACATTACTATCATAGACATTTGCATGGAGAAAGACATCATACAAATTCTGAAATGTATCAAAGCCCGCATTCAGGACAACAATATTCTCAGCAACAAGAAAAGCAACAAATGGATGGGCTTTATCAGCATAGTCCAGCATATCAGGTGTTACCACAGAGGCCGCCAATGCTCGTGTCTGCAAATCAACCAGGCATACCTCCACCATTTCCAGCTTACCCATTTCCCCTCTCTTATCCTTTGCAACCAGAAGTGCAACCTCAGCAGAGCACTCCTCACTTTGATCCAACATCTGGCCCTCCTGTGGATGATGTGGCTGTACAAGGTAGTATGCAAAATGTGCAAGAAAATAATCAAAGATTACCAATGCAATCTCCATTTATTCCACAGGTGCAAGATAGTTGCCAGATAACCCAGCATGCAGGTAGTGCAATTGTGCCCAATGAGGGCACATCAGTAATTGCAGGGCCACAGGAAGTGTATATGCATGCAAACGGGCCAGGTTCATTTTCTCACTTTCAGAGTGATTTAGGCCAGGTTCCAGCAGGCATGCCCATGCAATTGCTACCACAGGGTATGGGAATGGGCTTTGATCAGTCTTCACACTTCCAAGATCCTGCACATGGTCCAGAAATGCCACCCCCTTTACAGAAACATAGAACGTATCAGAATATGCCTGTGCATATGGATGCTGCAGCTAATTATGGATGGGGTGGTGTGAGACCAAATTTTGGTGCTCATGGTTATGGAAGCTGGTCAGGCCCTTCTTAACACCATGTGTACAATTTTGTTACGCATATATCTTTGCTGGCTCATCCATGTACATTTTTATGCATATCTATTTTTGAGTCTAATAAAATGTGCTTTAGTACATGACTTGGGTCAAACTTTGAGCAGTAAGGCTATTTATTTGTATTGATTCTTTGCCGAGCTTTCTCTAAAACATTCATCTTCATTTATCGTAGTTAGCTCTAACACCATATACGAGTTAGGATCAGGGAGATGTGTGCAGGGTGAATAGGAATGCCTTCTCTTCGATGGTTTCATAGGAGCACATTCATGCAAACTTCAAAGATTTAGCTCGAGTACTTTTTTTTGGAACAGAAACAAAACATAAATTTTATTAATATTTAGCATTTACAGATTTTACAATGGTTTTTATTGATTATTCATGAATCGCTATGCTATATGCTCCAAAAACATTCCTAAGCACTGTGCAAACTTCCTCCATTTGATCACTGTTCATTACAATATTCAGCATTACTGTATTCACAATTTCACATAACCCCCTAACCTTGTACCTGCTCCGCATCATTGCAGAGAACCTGCACCCAAACTATGCCCATTTGGTGTGTTTGCTGACTGTGTGTTTCCCTTCACCAGAAAAACAGTCAGTATATAATCTGCTGGGTGCATTTCTCCTGTAGACAGGGAGGCATTTTTCCACCCAGCAGTGTTGCCATACAATAAAACCAAAGGAAATGATAGCCTGGAGCCAAGTTTCAAAGGAGACATATGCTTCAGTATAGCAGAAAAGTACACAGAAGGGGATATTTTGAGTCTACAACATGTAGCTAGGCAAATTCAATCCAGGAAATTGCTGTATCACACTTGGAGATGGATGGAAGACATCTTTGTTGCATGGGAACCGTTCCTGGCCTTTCAGAAATTAGTTCCTGACTTTCTGGTGTTCCAGGGAACTTTGGAACAGGTAGGAAACGTTCTAAATCAGATGGGAATGGTTTCATGAATGTAGGAACTAAAAGGGAATGTCCAGTCTCAGAAACTGGGAGTTTGGGAATGATTTTTTGGCGTTTCCTTGGGTGAGATTGTACATGCTTGATTTTTCATTTTCAAAACAGGTTTCATTTTATCATATTATTGTCCTTTTAATGTCATTGCTGCATTGCATTTATATTAGATTCACTGTACAGTGGTAGCCAGTTGCTCTAGAAGAACGAGTCTTTTGGTTTTATTTTGCTTGTGTCATTGCATTTTACTATATTGTCTTCTTTCCAATCATGGAGAAATTGTATGTAACCCATATTAATGCTTTAACAGACATGTTGCGGTGTTGTGTCGAAACTTTGAATGTACAGTTGCAAGTCAAAGTATATTACATTGTAGGACTTAAGTAGTCATATCACTGCAGTTTTACCAAGGAACATCATAATAAATGCCGTGGTTACTTATTTTGTTGTGACCAATGCGATTAATTCTAGTTAGAGCTTCAATAAACTATCTGGAAGATTAGTTGCCGAGTCTTACAATGTCATCCCATATAATACTGGAACCAACCAAATTTTCTTTATGAACCTGAAGCAAGGTTTTGTTAGTGCTGCCGTAAATTGATTAAAACTCTGCAAACTACAGAATTCTACCATTACAGGCAAAACAGAATTGATGACAGAACTAGAATTCCATAAAAGCAAAGCTTTGATCATTCAACAAATGTAAACTATAAATGTTGATTCAGATATATCTATATCAGGAAAATCCAAGTTCTTTAGTAAAAGCAAAGCTTAATTTCAGAACATAAGTTCACAATCTTCAAAATTAATATATGTATTCAGAAGCTCATCTACATCTTAAGAGTTACAAGTTTGTCTGTGTTTGTTCATAGACAGGCCAACTTCCATCTAGCAACCATATCAATAAAAATCTGAGAAGATTCAAATTATAAAAGATATGGGTAAATGGCTATAGCAGGAAATATTATTTTATTTTTATATTTTTATAATATATATTATTGCTGATCCCAACCTATACTTTCCTGTAAATTTGGGAGAAGCTTCTAGCCGTATCGGATACTTGTACCCATGTTCCCAACGTACCCGTGTTTCAGAAACTTGTGCAATATAGGAAGACATGGATGACTAGTTGATGTTCCAGGGATTTGCTAGATCCCAGTTCATGAAGGTTTAGATTGAACTTTGCTACCGATTGCAATTTCTGTCGAGCTTCAAAATGATTGTTGGGAGATAAGCTCTACACAGGTGCAGGGCCTTAACTAGGAGAATCAAGGTATCAAGTAAGTAATCCGTTTAACAATAGTCAGTCTTCCCAAGGTTCGTTATGTCTTGGTTTCAAAGAGTCTTTTATGTTTTGGAAGAAGGTAGTCTTTAGTTAGACTTGTGAAGATTTTGTCTCACTTTGACCGTGTCTTTTTTTATTAGTTAGAAGGCCACATGTAAGAACTCTGATCAGTCTTCAGTTTGTTAGCTATGTTGCCTGCAGCTGTTTTGTTGCAATATAGTACTACATATATAGTCCTACATAGTATGAACCACCAAAAAATAGGTAGGCAAGATTAAGGGGAATTTAATATATAATACTTAAATTATAAGCACTAAGAGCCAATCAAAACAACATTTTGTTAATTCTAACAGGTTCCTCCACTATGTTCTCAAGCCCCTTTGGCAATGGATGCAAGCTAAGAAAATGGTCCTCATTGTCTACGGGCTCCAACCAATATATGTTATGACCCAAGTTACTACAGAGTGATGATCACAACAAACATGATCACAACAAAAATGGACGTTGACCATGTCATTCTCAAGTACAAGAGTGATGATTAGTTTTACAACTACGGAATAAGAGAATATCTCCGGAGGTCGGACAAACCCATCAAATAGTCGTATATATCTTGTGTGAGATTGACTAATAATATTACAATCTATACTAATTACTCACGTACTACTTAATGATCCTTTACAGGTCAAAATGGAGTTTATTTGTAGAAGTGAACCCTTCAAGGTCACACAATTCGTGAGTGTGTATCAGAATCCACGGAAGATGCAGGTGCGCAGCCATCCCGAATTTAGGAATTGAGGGACGGCACCCTATTTTTATATAAATATATATTTATATGCAAAATCCCAGAAATTTTACGAACAAAGTTAGAAATGTCAGAATTATAGATTCTAGGATATCATACAAAATTAGAGTATCGGATTTTTACATTATAAATGTAACAATTACGTTGTAATCATACATAATTCATGAGACTAAATTATCCATGGAGAATCAATATCTTGCATGTAACGCCTCAGAATTTCAGATTTAAAATTTATGCTTTCTACAAAATCATAAATCATAAATGAAAAAATAAGAAATTACATAGCAGATTCATCATTCCACATTATTTTCATCATGTCAACGAAAAATGTACATTATATACAAAATTTATACTTTCTACAAAACTATAAACTATACCATAAATGTAAAAATAAGAAATTACATCAGAGAAGTTACATCATTACAAAATCATAAATCATAAATGCAAAAATAAGAAACTACATAGCAGATTCATCTTTCCACGTATTATTTTCATCATGTCAACGAGAAATGTACATTGTATACAAAATTTATACTTTCTGCAAAACTGTAAACCATAAATGTAAAAATAAGAAATTACATCAGAGAAGTTTCATCAATCCACATAATAATTACATAATGTCAAAATCAGAAAAATCACAAAAAAATTGAGCTTATCTAGAATGCTCCGAAAATTTAGTCTACTCTTACTGACTGCACTCTCCTGTCCTCTAGTGGATCTTGCTATTCTTCTTTGATCCCTTGAATTTATTTTTGTGCATTTATGCTAGTTACGACAAGAATGTCGACTTTGTGGAGAGGTGCAGAGAATATATTTTACAGATTCATTTAAAACTCTGATCCATTAAGCATTGAGAGGAATCCAATTTCTTGAAGTGTATATTTTTTACCATTTGGATCCCTCTCGGTACTTAATAGATCTGGGTTTAAAATGGATTTATGCTAATTTAATTTTTTTTATATTTAATTTAAGTCGATACTTAATTTATATTTATCATTTTTTATTTTTTTAATATTTTTATTTATTTATGTTGGCTAGCATAACGTGAGACTAACTTGACAGGATCTCCAACTATCCTCATAATTGGTGACTAACCTAACAGGATCTCCAACTATCCCCATAGTTGAAGAGCACCTAGAGAAGCGATCTATAATTCTCATATCTCCAACTATGATATCCTAGAATCAAGCAGGCTTTTACTAGGATATCATAGATTGGAGATATCCTAGATATCCTCAGAATTACGATCTCATTCATAAAGCAGGCTTTTACTGATAGTGATGGATAATAACATAAAACATGTCCTTTACAGGTTTTGAACCTGTTACCGTAGAACAAACCGATTTCAAATGTATAGACTTCTGTGTTCTGACTGCTAGTTTCCTTATGCTATACTTGACTCCCTTGTATAATAAAGGCTACCCTAACATATATTTCAGGATTCGTTGTGGCCAAGTGACTTCTTAACGGAGCGATGGCATGGAGATTGAAACGCTTAAGGCTTATTACTCATTCCACAGGAGAGGCAAGGCATCCAGATATTTAAGAACGAACCTCACAATCCCCAAAAGATAGGCAAATAAGCCTTTGAAAACAGGAAACATTGGTTCCAGGGGAAAGGCTATCACCTTCAGCCCACGCTGTAGAAGATCCACAAATCAGCTTTAGAGAGCATAAATGTATGGAGCTGTCTAACTAGGGGATTTATGGGACTTTTTGACTTTCAGGTTGTTTTTTTGCGGAATCCGGTGAATTTAATCCACAAAATCTGTAATTTCTGTTGTTTCTTGGGCGATTTTAAGCTCAGAAATGAAATCAGGTGATAGAAAATCCCCGACACCCACACTCAACACCCACACTCTGTAAGATCTAGCAATGTTTTTGGGGCGTTTTGAAAATTCCTACAAAAAACTGATAAAAACCAGCCGGAATCAGATGTCAAAAAAATCCCCTTTAGACAACTAGTAAAAATATTCATCTTTCTCATCCTTCTTCGAATGAGTTTCATTCGGTCCTTGATTCTCCACGATCATCTCATCCTTCTTGTTCCTATTCCTGTCATATCCACACTAATGGGATCGGAATGCTCTATGGATCCAGAATATGGAACTAATGTAACTAGTAGGGCTGTGACTTCAATCGCTGGGAAACTGCCTTTACCTCTGCTGTTGGTGGAGCAACAACGGGAACTGAAGCAATTGGAACCTGAACTGAAATGGGCTCTGCGACTGAGAGTGCCCCAATTGACAATGTCAATGCAGAGGATCTTCAAACATTAAGTGTTGCAGAGTTTGGTGCAGGCGGGGTTGCAGTCGAGTTGCCAGATAGTAAGACACGGAGAAGTATGTGCGCTAACCAAATCGCCCCCTACTCGCTGGAATCCGGCAGACGAGGTATTCCTAAAGTGGTGCAATTTGGAATGCTCAAATCGCACGGTTTAGGTAGTTTTAAAATGACATTTAGTGTAGAACAAGTTCTGATTGCTGAAATTGTATAATAGCCGAAATTGCAATTTTCCAGCACAATTTTGACAGGATTCAATTTTTTTATATTCCACGCTGTAAAAGAACCTTCCAACTGTTTCAAGATGTACCGATCCGTTGCTATCGCCATTTCCAGTGATCCTACACAATTTCCACATAAAAACCTAAAATAAATGTAGAGCCCGAAACGGATATATGGATCTCAGATTCTGATCCATTGTGGGTACTGAATCAACACAATGCCTAGATGATTCCTATATCAGACACTCCCTTGTATTGACTAGAGGGTCGTAACAATATCGTGATAGAAAACTAAAAAACAAACACTGACTGCCATAAAAACTCTGAACAGAGAAGACACTGGACCTAAATCGTCCAGGTTTTTGTTTCTCACAAAATGTTCACCATATATCAGACAACCATGCCTCGTTTCACTTGAAAAATGTTTTTTTAAAGACTAATGCTCGACTCTGCTCGACTATTTGGAGAAGTCAAGCTATAGTTATCTACATAGGACTATTTATGAAAAGATTGTAATGGAGTCTACATGGGTCATCGGTGTCAGTATGCAACGATTAATTCTCATTGTCCAGGCATAGTATGCAACTAATAATTCCGGAGAATTTGTGTTTTGTGACTCTTAAGTACGAGGGAACAAAACTTGTTGTTAAGACTCTTTGGGCCATTTTACGTGAAAAGTTTCTCTTCCATGATGTATTGACTAATAAACTGTTGGGTAATTGCTGGTTTTGCAGATGGTACGTTGTCTTAATGGTTTATTTGGATTTAAACAACAATATTATGATTATTCTCTCATTAGTTTTGTTATGTTAGAATTATATGGACCATTTTACGTGAAAAGTTTCTCTTTCATGATGAATTGACTAATAAACTGTTGGGTAATTGCTGGTTTTGCAGATGATAAGTTGTCTTAATGGTTTATTTGGATTTAAACAACAATTTTATGATTATTCTCATAAGTTTTGTTATGTTAGAATTATAATATGAATTGATAAAGCTTATAGGATGCATTGGAAGTTGAGGGAGTCTTAATCCGAATTATAGATAGTGTTCTCCAATATTCACATTGTTCAGAAATCATAAACCAAAAAAACATGATATCATTTTATGGATCATTCAGATTTGATCATCATTTGACCATTGCTACTAGTCCAAGAAAATAAGTTTTAAGGGATATTGAATTTTACTCTTAGATTTATTATATAGTGCAGACATTTCCTACTTAAAAGGATTGTGTGCTAATACATTGAATGATATATCAACAAACAACTATTTTTCTCCATGTCATTTTCTACCATCTTTATATCTTGATACTTACCTTTCCATTGTGTACTTGAACAAAACATTTTATTATGTAGTGCCTCATTGGCTTGTAGTCTGCCAGGTTGAACAACCACATAATTAAGAACCCTTGAGGTATGGTAGAAGTGTTTAATGGAAGAGAGATCACAAAACGACATCATAGAACAATTCAAACAATACAAGTATTCCAATGAGTAGAGCAAAAACCTCAAATCATCATTAGAGGTGGATACAACAAATAGAGGTTGAGAGACTTGCAAATGGTCCTTTGCTTGATTTTGTTTGAGCTAAGATTAATTGTGACCACACAACCAAGCATAACCTAGGATTGATTCACCATGGGGGGGTAATTTGCAACATTGAAGGGGAATGATTACAAACTTAACAAAATCATCAAAGGAAGCCACTAATGACATGGCTAAAGAAGAGGGGATCCTCTAGGAGGCTCAAGCTTGCAGTGGCTTGGGGCATTACACATCTAGAGGTTGAGGATGATTCCTTACTTACTAGAGCAATAAAGCATGGGCCTAGGTGTTGATGAAATTGTCATTGATGCCAACATGAACTTGCAGTGGCCCCACTGGATTTTGATGCCACCACCTTGTTGAAGATGTTGAAGACCTTGCTGATGATGCTGAAGACCCTACAAATGGTCCTGAAGCCTTGGTAGATGATGGAGAAGCCCTAAATGGCTTGGAGACGTATTAATGACCTATTCTGTTGTCATTCATGCTCTGATGGTGTCATGGTACCCTAAGAGAAGGACTGGCAACCCCATAGGTGATGTCATGATGGATCCTGACCCATTGCGTGGCTAAGGTGGTTGAAGAAGCCCATGATGCTTCTTGCTTGATGAAGAAGCCTTTGGGTACCCTAAGAGAAGGACTTGCAACCCCATAGGTGATGTCATGATGGATTTTGACCCATTGCGTGGCTAAGGTGGTTGAAGAAGCCCATGATGCTTTTTGCTTGATGAAGAAGCCTTTGGACCCACATTTGTTGGGTTAATGGTCCTTGAACCCTTGAAGCAGATGATATGGTTACTTTTGGATGATGGGGTCGTTGGTCACACATGACATGGTGTTGGAATTTTTTTTTTATGAAGCCCCTAATGGCTTGAGTCCCTAAAGCTGTTGTATATGGCACCTTGGGTCTTGAACCCACATACTTATAGTTTGTTGATGTCTTGACCCATATGACCCATACACTTGGTATGATGTCTTGATGAAACTTGATGGCATGCCTCTTGCATTTGAAAAAGCCCTTGCACCTAAACACATAGAAAATGTTTGCAGAATTTCAAGTTAAAAATTCATACTTCAACAAGTCGGCCTAGTCAAAGGAAGATTTTTATTTTTATTTTTTTTTAAATTTAATTTTTATAGTAAAGTCGGCCAGGCTATATTGTCCCATGAAATGGCATATATATATATATATATATATATGAGAGTTTCCTCTCCAATTAAGTGAAATTTTTGGGTGAAAGAGAGCTCTGAATTTCGGGCTGGTGTGACTGAGGAAAATTCGGGTGCAACAGTGGACCGAATTTTGCAGCAGCAACAATTTTTTTTAAGTCAGATTTTTTTTTAAAGTCTTATCTTTTTCTAATGTTGGGTGCACAGTTTCTATGGCAGCAACAGTATGTATTGAGTGTATTTTACCCTCAGATTTTTGAGCATAATTATTGAAGCAGACGAGGGTTTCCACAGTTCATTTTTTTGCAGCAGTGGTCAAAGGTCAGAATTTGTTGCAGTAGTGTGCAGTCACCTTTTCAGCATGTTAAACAGTCCGAATTTCCTTTTTGCAGCAGGCTGTTGACTGAGAGATCTGAGGATAAAAGGAGCTCCCAAAATCTGTAGCAATCAAGCAGTCAAGGGTCTTGGTGGTAAGTGTTGTAGCAACGATAATAAGGAGGAGTGTGCCCCAAGTCGTGACCATCTGAAGGGTGATACAGTATTTTTCTTTGGGGACGTCAACTACAGAGCAGAGCTAGGACAAATATTCATCCATTATAGTATGCATCAAATCTGAAGCATTCGTTTATGATGGCTACAAGTGGGAAATGTTTATGAATCTCACTAGGTGTTTTCTTCATATACAACAGTTCAATACTCTTCATTTCAGCCTTACCAATTTCCTGAAGCGGCCTGTGTTCACATTGTTCACTATGCAAAGATTGAAACGAAATCAATTCCTTCTTGTGAAGAGCAATAGCACCTTGAAGCCTTCTCCTTGTCTTGTGGAGGCAAGAACTTTGGAGGGGTCATGTTTCCTGTAGCAGCTAATGAGTATGACAACTCACTGACTGAACCTTACATCTTCACAATTTAAGGATGTCAACTTTAAATATCTCAATCAGTCCACTCTTTTTTTATTGAAGATATACAATTTGAATGTTTGAAGTCCTACAGAAGAGATGAGCAACAAACAATGACAAGTATACCTTATGATGATATAAATATACACGATTGTGATCTTCTACAGACACTGAATAGACAAGACTGTATGATGATGATGCTACCTTTCTCCACTAAAATTGAAGATTTAACCAATCATACTACAGTGATTTCCTTGGGGTATTTCATAGCCATAGTTTGACTCCAGCAGCCACATGATTATCCTCAGTTCTGGTCATCTACAGAAGAGAAATAAGTTGTGATGGATACTGTACAATGGTAAGGTGCGAAGATTCATATTCAGTAATGATGATATGATATACAAGGTATGTTTAATGCTAAGTGTTATACTATTGTAATACGGTATGAAGATGCATGATGTGAATGATGATACTAGGATGATGACAAAAATACAGAGTCAAGACTGAAATTGATGTACTATGATCAAGAATGTAGTGACATGCATATAGTATATGTATGTATAGTGAAGTATCATGTAAGTGTATAAACAGTGAAGGATACAACAGTGATGCATACAATATACAATAGTGTAATGTTTACAATGATGTTGTATATGATATACATGATATGTTGATGATGCGCATACACACTGTGCTGGTGATGCATGCTCTCCTATGCTCCATGATGAACACCCTTAGGAGGATGATGCATATACAATGCATGATGATATGATGTTGATGATGCCTTGCACACTATAATGCAAACCTTATGATGATGTTCTAGATCTTGATGATGATTTTGGCATCTTGATGACATGTTCAGTTTGACAGACCTTGTTTGATGATGAGGACATACGTTGTGCACTTTGATGATGAACTTCTAGATTGAATATCCTATGATGATGATGTTGCATGATGAATACATAGCCTAAACCTTGATGATGATCAGAACTTTATGTTTGATGACTTGACAAGCAGTGTTAAAGAGCAGGCTTTGTAGTATTGCAGCAGTGTAGATGACATGGTTGATGAGCAGATGACCAACAACAATGATGAGCAAATGACTAGCAATATCAATGAGCAGTAGAGATCGATGTGCAAAGATACTTGAACATAGATTGAGACAATGAGAAGCATTGATGATGAACATAGATGATGAGCAGATGAGCATGAGCAGAGATAGTTGGCAGCAGATTGAAGAGATAGGTGATGTTGATGTGATAGTGAGCTTTAATTGTAAAAGCAAGCTTGTCTTGCTTTTGAGGTTAGGATACCTCAAACCCTTCTTAGCAGGGTCTAAGAAAACCAGGCAGGGTCCTGGATGCAGAGTAGGTGCTCTTTGTATCAGTAGGTGCTGATTTTACCTAACGGTTGTAGCTATACCAAAACTAATACAAAAAGATTACAAAATTATATGGTGTTGTGTTCTGTTGTATTATGGTTCTTAATGATTCAAATGCTTATGATATGTGAACGATGAAGTGAAAGATGTTTATGAAATGATTATGCAAATGGTAGAATAGTTGAATTAGTAGTTAATTGTGACAAGCTAAGAAAAGTTATTAAAATTGGCTTTACACTGATTCACCCCCCTCTCAGTGTCTAACAATTGGTATCAGAGCCGGCCTTCGTCACAAGCCTAGCAAGCTTGAAGGAGATCCTTAGACACAGTGGAGGAAAAGAAAGAGTTGTCAAGCAATGACGTGCATATACTTGATATTACAGATTATTTCAGTTGGAGGAGCAAAATGAAGGCTTATTTGAAGAAGTTCGGTATTTGAGAAATTGTTATCAATCCACCCGCTCCATCAAACAAGAAAGGAAAAACAACTGCACAGAAGGAAGCAAAGAAGGACAACACTACAACCTTGAAGTTCCTCTTGGATGGACTTCCCAGCTCAGTGAAGGAAAGTGTAGGAGAGAACACTTCAGCAAAAGACCTATGGTTCAAGTTGGAAAGTGAGTATCAGAAGGCGAGACCAGAACCCAAAAAGACAGATCAAGAATCAAAAAACAAGCCCCCAGAAGAGCTCAAACAAGAAGAGGACTCCAGTAAAGGTATGAACTCTTGTGATTTGTTAGCTTGTGTGATGAAATTTAGAAGGTTCTTGCAGATGATGATGAAGCAATGTTGAAAGCTAAACAAAGAATTATAAACTATGGATGCAACATAGATCTCAGAGCTGATTGATTCTTGAACAAAGTTGATCTTAATCAATCTGATTACAAGATGTTTAGGACGACAACCTTTGATTATATGGATAATCTCCAAAAGCAGAATGTTGAACTAAAGGAGTTGCTTAAGAAACTTAAGCAAGAAGGAGTAGGTTGGCTGAAATTGCTGAAGGAAAAGGAAGAAGAAAAAGAAAAGCGAAAGATTGATTTGATTGATCTAACCCTAGAACAAAAGAACCATGTTAAAGATTAAAAAATACTTGAAGAAGCAAAAGAGGCAAATCTTGATCTGAAAACTCAGCTAGAAGAAACCAAGAGAATAGAAGAAGCATTAAGAGATCAATTGGAAGAAAAAGAAGTGACAAATCAAAAGCATGAGTTTGAGATTGTCAATCTCAGAAAGAAGATTGAAAAATCAAAGCATCATGAGAAGTTCAACAGCAGCTCTGTCATGTTAGATAAGATCTTAGATTGCCAAAGATCTCCACTCGACAAAACTGGTCTTGGTTACAAGAAGAACAGAGAAAAATCTGAAAATGACACTTGGTCTCTGAAGACTCCAGAAGCAGGTCCATCAACGTCCAAAGATACTCCCCATGCACCTGCACATGACAACAAGGACTTTGGAAGTTCAAAGATGAAACAAGGAGTTAGGTCTATTCCTCAAAGCAACTTCATAAAAGAAACAACTCCAAGACCCAGGTATGAAAGTGGCTTCAATGGTTATTGTTGTTTTTTTTCTAACTTTGGTCATAAAGCTGTGGATTGTAGACTCCATGGAAGAAGAAGTGGTGGAATCCCCAATGACTCAATTAGATGTTGGAAATGTAATCAAGTCGGACATGTTGCTACCACATGTCACACAGTGAGATGCTACACCTGCAGTGGCTTTGGCCACAAAGCCCAAGAATGTGCAAGTCAAAGAAGTCAACCAAAAATGAGTACTTCATATACATCAACAAGAAGATTTGAAGATCAGAAATCAAATGCCTACAGTCAGGGACACTCTCAAGCATGGAGAAATGAAGTTGATCAAAGAAGTGTTGAAAGTTCCAACAACTCAGTCAGATGTTGGTCACATTGCTGCATATTGTTGTACGATGAAGTATTATAGTTGCAGTGGCCTTGGACACCAAGCTCAAGATTGTTGGAGTACATGAAAACAATCCTTGAGAAGTTACCTAGACAACTCATCAAGGAAATCCAATACAAATGAAGGAACAAATGCTCAAAGGACAGATGCCAAGAAGCAAGTATGGATGAGGAAGACAGAGCAGTTGCAGATAGGAGAGGTTGATTAGAGCAGGAAGGATGGCTGCCATACGACAAGCCAAGTGTAAGGTCTTTCAAAGACCTTAGCACACCTTGAGTTCATAAGGCTGGAGGATGAACTCAATGAAGAAAGGATGGTTACTCCAGGCATACAGACAGGTCCTAGGATCGTGCATATTGACAGGGGGAGCAGTGAGTAGTGATTAGAGATTTTAGACACAGGTATGTGAACACCCTTTGCCATTGATGCCAAAGGGGGAGAAATGAAGACAAAATGGGAGCATGCTCATATGGGGAGCATGAGTTGTTGTCATCAATGATAAAGGGGGAGATTGTTGATGAAATTGTCATTGATACCAACATGAACTTGCAGTAGCCCCACTGGATTTTGATGCCACCACTTTGCTGAAGATGTTGAAGACCCCGCTGATGATGTTGAAGACCCTAGAGATGGTCTTGAAGCCTTGGTGGACGATGGAGAAGCCCTAAATGGCTTGGAGACGTATTAATGACCCATTCTGTGGTCATTCATGCTCTGATGGTGTCATGGTACCCTAAGAGAAGGACTGGCAACCCCACAGGTGATGTCATGATGGATCTTGACCCATTGCGTGGCTAAGGTGGTTGAAGAAGCCCATGATGCTTCTTGCTTGATGAAGAAGCCTTTGGGTACCCTAAGAGAAGGACTTGCAACCCCACAGGTGATGTCATGATGGATCTTGACCCATTGCGTGGCTAAGGTGGTTGCATGGCTAAGGTGGTTGAAGAAGCCCATGATGCTTCTTGCTTGATGAAGAAGCCGTTGGACCCACATTTGTTGGGTTAATGGTCCTTGAACCCTTGAAGGAGATGATATGGTTACTTTTGGATGATGGGGTCGTTGGTCACACATGACATGGTGTTGGGAATTTTTTTTTATGAAGCCCCTAATGGCTTGAGTCCCTAAAGCTGTTGTATATGGCACCTTGGGTCTTGAACCCACATACTTATAGTTTGTTGATGTCTTGACCCATATGACCCATACACTTGGTATGATGTCTTAATGAAACTTGATGGCATGCCTCTTGCATTTGAAGAAGTCCTTCCACCTAAATACATAGAAAATGTTTGCAAGAATTTCAAGTTAAAAATTCATACTTCAACAAGTCGGCCTAGTCAAAGGAAGATTTTTATTTTTATTTTTTTTGAAATTTAATTTTTATAGTAAAGTAGGCTAGGCTATATTGTCCCACGAAATGGCATATATATATATATGAGAGTTTCCTCTCCAATTAAGTGAAAATTTTGGGTGAAAGATAGCTCTAAATTTCGGGCTGTTTTACTTAGGGATTTCGGGCTGGTGTGACTGAGGAAAATTCGGGTGCAGCAGTGGACCGAATTTTGCAGCAGCAACAAAAAAAATTTAAGTCAGATTTTTCTTTTAAAGTCTTTTCTTTTTCTAATTTTGGGTGCACAATTTCTATGGCAGCAATAGTGTGTATTGAGTGTATTTTACCCTCAGATTTTCGAGCATAATTATTGAAGCAGACGAAGGTTTTCACGGTTCATTTTTTTGCAGCAGTGGTCAAAGGTCCGAATTTGTTGCAGCAGTGTGCAGTCAGCTTTTCAGCATGTTAAGCAGTTAGAATTTCCTTTTTGCAGTAAGCCGTTGACTGAGAGATCTAGGGATAGAAGAAGCTCCCAAAATATGTAGCAATCAAGCAGTCAAGGGTCTTGGTGGTAAGTGTTGTAGCAACGACAATAAGGAGGAGTGTGCTCCAAGTCGTGACCATCTGAAGGGTGATACAGTATTTTTCTTTGGGGACGTCAGCTACAGAGCAGAGCTGGGACAAATATTCATCCATTATAGTCTGCATCAGATCTGAAGCATTTGTTTATGATGGTGTTGCAGCTGCAACTCTTCCCAAATTCCTAGAAATTTTGGATCCCCTTTGTTGATTTTGTTGAAGGCCGTTTGTTTCTACTTTGCTACGTGTGGATTGTTTGAGGCCAGTTTTCTTGTTTTTCGGGATTGCGCTCGTGTCTGTGCATGCTATGGGCTACAAGGCTCAACCAGTTGTTACGATGTTTTATCTTTGAGGTCGAAATGGGTTGTTTGGTTGTCTCTCTTTCGAAGGATAGTTAAACGTGGTGCCAATAATTAACGTCTTTCGCTAAACCCAGGTTCTGTTTTGAAAAAAGACCTTGCTTTGCGTTTTTCGGAAAGAGCTTTCACTGTGATCGGAGGCCGCAGGCTGATTGAGTTCCGCTGTTGCGGCTCCAGAATAGGCTAACTGCCCGTTGGACTTTTGGATTTTTCGTCGATGCCTTGTTCTTTGTTTTTCCGATGTTCACTGGTCTGTGGGTTTTTCTTGACCTTTGAACTTCCACTGTTGCGGCTTTATAGCCCACTAGCTATCCGATGCCTGCAGAGGATCCAACCCCCGATGTTTTATCGCGCCATCTAAGTCTGTGTGCCGAAAACCCTAGAGTGTAGGTTACGCGCCGTTGTGGCCGCGTAACCCACTAATGAGCTGACGTCAAGTGTTCCAATTCGCCAATGGAGGTTTTTATATGCCCTTTTCTTAATCGTTCCCGCCATTGGTTATGAGGTCTCTTTTTCCATAAGAGACCTGTGTGCCTCGTTTAGGTTGAAATTTGCACATAAGGATCGAGATCTGGTTTTTCCTTTTAGTACCCATTTTTAATATCATGGTTATGTTTATTAAAGATAGACGGATTAAATGATGAATTCTCGTTTGTTTGCAGACAGACATGGCAGTTTCTTGGATCTCGTTGAAGATTATTGCGGCAAAGAAGGTGCAAGTGGAGGACAAAGCATGTTAAAGCATGAGGTGGCAGAATCGCTGCTCGAAGAAGAAAATTATGAGGGTCTGAAAGGAGACCAAGGAATGGTCGAGCATATCATTAGAGAGCAAAGGCTGATGTTTGGGCATTCCGTCAATTACCTAGCTTTTCCCGGTTTTTATAAAATCTTTATCTGGAATGTAACGTTTGGATGAATCATGAGCATTCACAAAGTGACAAAACAATGAGAGGGAATGGTTGGGGAGCCGAAAGGTTTCCCCCTTTGGTATAAGTATGGGAGAGTGAGACAGAAAGGGGGCTTTTTCCCAGAGAAACTTGTGAATCACTTGTTGTAAGAGGAACTACTTCGTTTTGCAATAATAAATTACAAATTTTTGCCTGTTGGAGAAAATGTTGTGTGGAATGTTCAAATGTGATGAAATGAACAATGCTGAAGGGGAACTATTTCGTTTTCAACTGTGTTTCGTTAACCGTGAGATCGTTCTAACTTTCTGAACCTATGTTCTTACATGAATGTTCTCTGGTTTATTCTGTGATAATTTCCAATATGAGTAATGAATGTTTTAACAGTTGACGAGCTATCTTGTCGTGTATATCTTTATTCATGTTTATGTGTTTTGATTCTAAGAACAACTATCTGTGATTTATCTTAACATATGAACAATATTACATTACTCATGAATTGATTATCTTGCTCCCTAGGGACAGCTTAGTTAGTGTTGTTTTTCTAGTTGTGTGTGATTTAGATGCGAGAGAGTCTAAGATGAAAGGTAAGAACCTGCGCATCACATTATGACCACTCCTTGCATTCTTTATCAATATGCATCTTAGATAGGCACTTGCATATCAGACGTAAAGTCAAAATACAAAATATACATGGTGGACCGGGCCGCAACCGGTAAACCCCCTTTGTTTTTGTTACTTGACCTACGGTAGCCGGACCACAAACCGGACGGATTCCCTACACCAAAACAATCACGGGCTATTTGGGAACGTTGACTGGGGAGAATCCCTTGCTGTTGTTGCCTGCGAATTTCCAGGCCTCAACAGTTTCTAGCGCTAGAAGGAGGGCCACCAGTGCATGGCTGGACGAGGAAATCCTTTTCCTCGAAATTACCCCACCAGTGATAGTTTTGAAAGTAGTTTATTTCCTGACCCAAATACTGAAGAGAATAGAGAACATTTGTTTGTTATGGACAACCAAGTAGTAAATGATCTGAGAAGACACACACGGGCTTATGTAAAAAGTATCGGAGGATTACCCATTATCCCTTATTTACCCCGAAGAGAATACAAGAAGAAAGATTGTCCCATCTTGAAGATTCATTGTTGGTTGGAGATTTGGAAGAGTTAGTAGAAGTAGTGTTGCAGGAAGCGGTTCAGCCTTTGGATCAAATAGGCCCAAGCACACCTTACTGTTCTCCTATGCATACTCCTGTTCCTTCACCTCCTCACTCTCCACCCAGACTCATGGCAGGTGTAAATGCAAACCAGTCACCTAACCCACCCATTCCACCACCGGCTTGGAAGGCCAGATTACCCCTGAACTTAACACCTCCGTTGCATGATTTACCTCAAGCTTTTGAGAAGATGCTGCCTAAGTTTGATCCAAATGAGAAAATGTTAGTAGATGACCATTTGCAAAGTTTTTATTTGGCAATAGAAGGGTTGAGGGCTGTGGAACATGAGGATGTCGTTTGCATACTTTTTCCGCATACCCTTAAAGGAGCAACAACATCATGGTACTTTGGTTTGCCTGCAAACTCTATCCCAGCCTGGGATATCTTTGAAAGGATTTTCAGAAGCAAATATGCAACCCAAAAAACTCATGCGGCTGTCAGGAAAGGGCTGTGCGCCTTAAAGAAAGAAAGAAAAGAGAAGGTGCATAGTTTTACCCAAAGATTTGCAGCCTATCTTAAGAATTTTTCTGAAGCGAACAAACCCTCGGATAAAGTTCTGATTGAGTATTATACTTCAGCTCTAGGACCCGAGTTGGCTATGTTTGTCAAAATGAAAGCCAAACCTATGCTAGCAGAGACTTATGAAGAAGCCGAAAGAGTGGAGGCTGAAAAGGAAAGCATCAAAGACTATCCTGAGCAGTCAGGAGAAAAAATTGTTGGGAGGAAAGCTTTGTTATTTACTAAGCCTAAAGAGGAGCAATCACCAGATTTCGAAGGAATGGCAAAGATGATGCAAAAGCTCTCTAACAGAATAATAGAGTTGGAAAAGGAAAAGGAAGCTCAGAAGTTTTATAAGCCTTATTACAAAAAAAGGGAAGATAACAATCAATCCCAACCCCCTCCGCACAGCCCTGCATCTCTGAACTTAACGGAGGTAGGGATGGATAATTTTTGCACTTTTCACCAACAACCCCATTCTGAAAAGAATTGTCCTCAATGGATAAATTCGATGACTTTGGTTATGAATCAGCTGTTGGATTCCAAATTAATCGAGGATAATGATGAGGAAGGGAAAGACAACAATAAATCAACATAAAAACAAGAGGATGAGGCCATGGTTTTATGGGATTGTGTATCGTTGTTTGACGACGAGGAAGAAAAGGATTTGAGACATGAAGATATCTTGGAAACAAATATAACAACGAGAAGCCAGGGGTTGATTAAGGAAAACAGTCTTGTGCTCCCAAATATTAAGAGACTTCAAAAGAATGTTAAGAAATTTCAAAAAAACACCGCAGCGAATAAAATTCCGGAATTTACCATCACCAGTCAAAATCTTAGACAGATCAACATGCCTACTAAACCCATTGAAGAAAAAATAAATAATGTTAAAACGAATCTCACAGAGCATAAGATGGATTATGACATTGTGGAGGATATAAAAAACGTAAGGGCAAATATCTCGTTATTTGAGATGTGCAATGTGCCGCAACAAAAAGAAAAGTTATTGAAAGCACTTGAAATATCAAAGGAAAAGCTTCCCACCGACAATCAGCCCCAAGAAGAAGAAATTGGTGAAGCAAGTGTGGGAGGTAAGCCTAAATGCAAGACTCCACGTTTTTTCCTTACTTTTGAAATTTTCAACCACAACGTGCATAACTGTCTAGTAGACTCGGGGGCATCAGTCAACGTTATGTCGTTGTCGGTCTGCAAAAAGATAAATGGGCAACCTAAACCATCTACCTGGAGGGTTATTCAGTTGGATAGAACGAATGTGAAGGTTGTGGAAATTGAACCCAGTGATAGATTAATTTTACTCACAACAATTATCAATTGAATATGCAAAATCACTCACAAAAGAGACTGAATAATGAGCTGAACACTAAACTGTATTGAATAAGTGTACAATAGCCAACCCTGTAACATAATAGGTTGCTGCATTAAATAATTACATAAGGGATTCAAATGCATGAAGAGCAATTCGAATCTA
This sequence comes from Pseudotsuga menziesii, assembly GCA_001517045.1. Classification (NCBI taxonomy): domain Eukaryota; kingdom Viridiplantae; phylum Streptophyta; class Pinopsida; order Pinales; family Pinaceae; genus Pseudotsuga; species Pseudotsuga menziesii. The sequence goes on along the minus strand of LPNX010777770.1, from coordinate 1,027,741 downwards.
GCATAAAGCAGGCTTACTAAAATTAAGTAAATCCCCCATAGGTGCAAAAAGCTGATCCCAAATCAGTCATGGAGCTCACGAATTGGCAAAAGCACTTAGGTAAGCTAAAGAGTGATGGAATGACAACTCATACATGCTTTTACAAGGAGAAAAGAGTGGAGGATGTGTAGGACAAAAAACTAGTCAACCTCACCTAGTCAAGCTTTTCCATTTGCCTTAAAACACTGAAAAAGCAGGGAATAAAGCAGAAAAAGCAGAAGGGCGCTTAGGAGGCCAGGAATAAAGCAGATTTGATTCCTTGAGGTTTCCCAAGCGCTACATGAGTCAAATAAGGCAAGTTTGACCACTATGGATAGGTAAATGACAACTTGCACAAGGTGGGACACATGAACTAGGAAAATAAGACAAAAATAATGAAATTAATGTCTAAGGTAGCTAACTATGGGTTGATTATTCTAACAACCCCCCTTAAGCCTGACTTATGAGTAATATATCAGAAAATTATGGGGCCTAGCAATAAGGCTTAGTCACCCTTTACATACTGCATGTCCATACAACCAAGGAAAGATGCAAAAACCACATGGGAAAATCCTCCCTTAAACATGGACTGTAAAACAAAATTTGGAAATCTTGTCTTCACTCATGCTTCACAACATGATCAGCAATCCCCAGTAGTGATTTGAGATTGCTGAAGGTTTTCTCACAAAATGCTTTGGTGAAGATATCAGCTACTTGTTCTGAAGATGAACAGAAGAGTAGGTGAATGGTGCCATCATGCACAAGCTCTCTGATGTAGTGCATATGGATCTCAATGTGTTTGGTTCTCTGCTTCTGAACTGGATCTTTGTAAATTCGAATGGTACTCTGGTTATCACAGTAGATGGTAGTTGAGTACTCTGATTCGAAGCCACACTCTCCAAGTAAACCCTGCAACCATAAACATTGAGTTGCTGCATTAACAACTCCTCTGTACTCTGCTTCTGTAGATGAGAGTGCAATGGCACTCTGTTTCTTGCTTGACCAGCTGATTGGCCCTTCTGCAAGCATGAACACATATCTTGATGTGGAATTTCTGTCTGTGCTATCACTTGCCCAATCATTGTCAGTAAATCCAATCAAATCAAGATCAGATTTTGCTTTATAGAAGATCCCATGTGTCCTTGTTCCCTGAACAAAGTTAAGGATCATTTTGGCTGCTTTCCAATGGATCTCATGAGGCTGATCCATGTATCTAGAAGCCACACTTACTACATAAGAAATATCAGGTCTAGTATGTGTAAGATACAACAAACATCCAATCAATTTCCTATACAGTGTATTGTTTACCATAGGTGAAGAATCAGCTTCTTTCAGCTTCACTCCTCAAAGGAAAGGAGTTTTTATTGCTTTGCAATCCTTCATTCTGAATTTGTTCAGCAAATCCAAGGCATACTTGGACTGGTGCACCTTGATTCCAACTTTGGTTTGAGCAATCTCAAGCCCCAAAAATTGACTTAAGAGCCCCAAATCTGTCATGGGGAAGGCTTGGTTCATTGCACCCTTTAAGGAAGCAATCTAATCCTTTGAGCTTCCTGTAATGAGGAGGTCATCAACATATAACACAATGATCATTAATGAACCATTAATTAACTTCAAATAGACATTTGGATCTGATTTGCACCGAACAAAATTCAGTGATAGCAAGAAGCTATCGATCTTGGCATACCAAGCCCTGGGGGCTTGCTTTAGCCCATACAATGACTTTCTCAACTTGCACACAAGAGAAGGGTTAGTAGCAAAACCTTGAGGCTGCTGCATATATATCTCTTCAGTGAGATCTCCATTCAGGAAGGCACATTTTACATCCATGTGATGTACCTCCCATTGCCTTGAGGCTGCAATGGCTAGGGCTAGCCTGATGGAATCCATCTTTGCCACTGGGGAAAAGGTATCATTGTAATCTATCCCATGAACCTGTGAGTAGCCCTTGGCTACCAATATGGCCTTGTACTTTAGTGGTGAACCATCAGCAGCAAATTTGGTCTTGTAGACCCACTTACACTGAACTAACTTCCTCCCTATGGGAAGATCCACTAGCTCACATGTGTTGCTCTTCTGGAGTGAGCTGAACTCTTCCTTCATGGCAGCTTGCTATCTTGGATCTCCTGCTGCTTCTTCATATGTTTGAGGATCATATTCCACTATCAAATAGCATTTCTTAGCAAACATAGGATCTTTCATGCACAGACCACTCTCAAATTGAGATCTAGTCCTCCTTGGGTCATTGGGATCCCCAGCTAGCTCTCCTGTTGCATGTTGTGTCTTGGCTGCCCATTTTGGCCTTGTACGGCTGTTAGGGTCTGCAATAAACTTATCTCCATCAGAAAAATCAAAATCAGCATGTTCAACAAACTCTTCACTTACTTTCAGAGGTTCAGGTGGTGAAGAGGTTTCTCCAACTTCCACTGCTGCAAGGGGTTCTTCTTGAAATTGAACACACCTTTCGATGAAGGCTTTATTTGTGCTCAAATTTATCAGTTTGTACCCTTTTGAATCTTCAGAGTATCCAACAAATAGACACTCTTGGCTTTGGGGCTGCAAAGCCTTTCTCTTTTCTGTTGGAATTCTAGCCCAAGCCCTTGAGCCAAAAATCCTGAAATGGGTCACATCTGGCTTGTGCCCACTCCATGCTTCGAAAGGAGTCATACCTTCAAGTTTTTTATGATGCAACATATTCTGGATATAGGCTGCACAGTTGATAGCTTCGGCCCAGTACTTTGGTGGCAAATTTTTGGCCTCCATCATGCATGTTGCCATCTCTTTCAGTGATCTGTTCTTCCTCTTAGCAACACCATTTCGTTGTGGTGTGTAAGGGATAGAATGCTGCATATGAATACCTGCATTTGCACAATAATTAATAAACTCAGACTTGACATACTCACCACCATTGTCAGATCTGAGGACCTTGAGTTTCCTCCCAGACTGGTTTTCAACCAAAGCCTTAAAGACTTTGAAGAGGCCAAAAACTTCATACTTGTGTTTCAGGAAGTAAACCCAGCAATACCTGGAAAAGTCATCTATGAAAGTCAATGCATATTTGGCTTGACTCATGGACATATGAGGGAATGGGCCAGCAACATCATTGTGGATCAGCTCGAGGGGTGCAGAGGTTCTCTCATGACTAGCTCTCTCAAATTTATGCTCTGGGTATTTTCTTAGGATACAACCTTGGTAGAATCCTTTGGAAATTTTTATCTTGGGAAACCCTATGACCATCTCTTTTTCACTAAGATCAGAAAGATACTTGTAATTTAGGTGGCCAAATCTTTCATGCCAAAGCTTGCTTACTTCATTAGCATGAATCAGAAGAGTAGAGGGGTTTGAGTAGGGTAGGAAGTGTGAGAACATGTATACCTTCTGAGCATGATTCACAACTCCTTTTGCAATGACTTTACCACTTGAGATCTCTGTGATCTCAACTTCATCAGGGGAGAATATGACCTTCTTTGGAGACCCAGTGTGAGTCATCTGGTACACTGATAAGAGGTTGGAGGCAAGACCAGGCACATACAACACATTGCTGAACTGACCATGATCAAGATCAATCCTCCCTTTGCCCAAACTTTCAATGAGAGAGTCATCTCCCAGTATTATAGGTGGTCCCTTCGACATGTCAAGTGAGGAGAAGGCCTCCTTGGTCGAAACTATGTGTCTTGAAGCTCCAGAATCAATGATAAAACTGGGTGAGCTTGATGTCCTAGCAACCAATGCATGAACTCTCTCTCTGTCATCTGAACTTGATCCTCCTTCTCTCTTCTTTGAGCTGTCTGAAAGGGAGATGACATTCTTCTCCAGGAGTTGGGTCAGCATGTCTATTTACTTCTTCATACAAGAGCTTTTAGTGTGATTGCCCTTATTGCAGTATGCGCACTTGCTCATTTCTCCTTTGTTTTTTTTCTTTTGGTTATTCTTCTTGGAACCTTGTGGCTCCTCTGGAGACTGTTTCTTGTTTCTCTTTTGTTCAGGTGGCTTTTTAGCTTTCTTTTTTCTTTTTGAATCCACCCTCGAATCTCCAGCAATCAGAGCTTGATCTTTGGATGGTTTGATGGTGCCCATCATCACCAGCTTGTCTTGTTCTTGTGTGAGAGATTCCATGAAATCTGCAAGGCTAGGCATCTTCCAGGTTCGAGCTGTCAGTTTTGTGGCATAGAAGGTTGAAATAAACACTGAATAGTCAGGTCCAAGCTTCGAGAGAATGGCCAAGACCAGCTGATCATCCTTCTTTTCGATCCCACATTGTTTCAGGTGCAAAACAAGTGCTTTGAACTTGGAGAAATAGAGTTGCAGAGATTCAAAGCTATTGGGACTCAAGGAAATCAGCTCATTTTCGATTTGATGTCCCCTCATCTCATCTGTCTTTCCAAAAAGATCAGTAATCTTTTCCT
>LPNX010777770.1:1010746-1022966 GCA_001517045.1 Pseudotsuga menziesii | reverse complement strand
TGTGTAGGACAAAAAACTAGTCAACCTCACCTAGTCAAGCTTTTCCATTTGCCTTAAAACACTGAAAAAGCAGGGAATAAAGCAGAAAAAACAGAAGGGCACTTAGGAGGCCAAGAATAAAGCAGATTTGATTCCTTGAGGTTTCCCAAGCGCTACATGAGTCAAATAAGACAAGTTTGACCACTATGGATAGGTAAATGACAACTTGCACAAGATGGGACACATGAACTAGGCAAATAAGACAAAAATAATGAAATTAATGTCTAAGGTAGCTAACTATGGGTTGATTATTCTAACAAAGGTAATTGGGGAAATGGAGGATGTTCTCATTCGCTTATCTTCAAATGATAAGGTATGTCAATTCCTTGACATCGTGGTGGCCGACATACCGAAAGCTTATGGACTTGTTTTGAGCAGAGATTGGTCGGCAAAGCTGAGTGGATATTTTGCATCGGACTGGTCACATCTGTGGCTACCTTATAAAGGAAGCCCAAGTCAAATTAAAGTTTTAAGGGAGCCCCACTTGAAACATAATGTTACTCAGTTCGAAGAGAAAAATGAACCAGTGAATTCTGTTTTGGGAAATTACTTTATTGAACTAGAACCAGGAAATTATCAAGCAAAAGAAGCCAGCGATACGTCAGACGCTCAGCCTGATCTCCTTCATTTCTCGCAGGCTGATGAAATCGATTGTAAAATAGTAGACTTAACTGTAGATGTAGGTATTGATTCACGCACAGTAGTGTTAAGCGATTTTTGGACGCTTTTCATTGATGGTTCTAAAACTTTGGAAGGGTCAGGAGCCGGCTGTGTTCTGATTGATCTTTCATGTAGGTTAGAGTTTAAATGCACCAATAACACAACTGAATATGAAGCACTAGTTTAGGGACTAAGAAAAGCAATTGAATTAAAGGTAGAAAATCTAAAAGTGTATGGGGATTCTGAAATAATTGTAAAACAAATTCGAAATCAAATACATTGCATTTCTCCTCATTTAAAAGCTTATCAAAATGAAGTGTGGGATTTGCTTAAATATTTTCATGCATTTAACATTGTATCGATTCCTAGACTTAAGAATGCGGCAGCTGACTTGTTGGCCACCTCAGCTGCGAGGCTTGTGCCCTCTAATAATCGGTTCTCTATTGAATTGCTTTTGAGGCCTTCGGTTCCATATATGATCACCAATCTACGAGTGTTTGATGATGATCAGCAGATTCAAGAATGCTTGACAAATGACGAGACCTTCAAAGGGGCGATTATTGACGATGAAGAACATCAAGCCGAGCTAAAATTCTATAATTTTATTCCTAAAGGAGTCAGAACTCTAGAGCGAATGTTCGATCTAAATGAGAAATTCAGAAGGCTAGTGAATGTGAAGACTCATAGCTTGTCTCTACAGTTCGAGTTGATTAATTTGGGGACTGAAATTGAACCTAAACATGTGAATTTGGGAAAGTGTTGCTCTCCAAGCGAAAGGAATAAGTTCATCAGTTTGTTCAAACAATACAAAGATGTCTTTTCCTGGACATATGAAGATTTGAAGACATATGACACCAATATTATTCAGCATGTTATCCCCATCAGATCTGGAATCAAACCTTATCAGCAGCCTTTAAGAAAAATGCATCCCAAAATTAGAACCTTTGATTCAGAATGAAGTAAAGAAGCTGTTGGATGCTAGAATTATCTTCAAGGTTAGACACTTGGAATGGGTTTCAAATTTGGTACCGGTAAGGAAGAAATCCGGAGAAATTAGACTATGTGTGGATTTCAGAAACTTAAATCGCGCTTCGGATAAAGACAATTATCCTGTCCCACCCATGGAACAGATATTGCAAATGGTTTCAGGTTCTGAATTATTCTCTTTATTAGATGGATTCTCGGGCTACAATAAAGTGTTAGTAGCTGAAGAAGACAGACTTAAAACTACATTCATAACCAGATGGGGAACTTTTGCTTACAGAAGGATGCCCTTTGGACTCACAAATGCTGGAGCTACTTTCCAGAGGGCTGTGGACATAGATTTCCGCGGTCTGATTGGTCGCAGTGCTGTAGTATACCTCGATGACATCACAATATTCTCAAAGAAAAGAGAAGAACACGCGTTTCATCTAAAACATATTTTTGAACGCTGCCGAAAATATGGTATCTCACTAAACCCCAAGAAGTGCGTGTTTGTCGTTACTGAAGGAAAGTTGTTGGGTCACGTTGTTTCTAAGAAGGGGATCTCCATATACCCAGAGAGGATCATAGCTATCGAACAGATTCCCTTACCCCATAATAAAAAGGGCATGCAATCATTTATGGGGACTATAAATTTCGTGCGAAGGTTTGTGCCAAATTTCGCTCAAATTGTTACACCTTTACAGCAAATGGTAAAGCAAAGTGTACAATTCAAGTGGACTGATGTCGAGAAGAATGCATTTAGTAAAATAAAGACAGTTGTTGTGCACACACCTTCTCTCAAAAGTCTGGATTTTGAGAAAGATTTTATTTTATACACTTTCGCATCTGACAATTCACTAGCAGTAGTGCTTACCCAGAAGGAAGATGGGGGAGATGAGTTCCCTATATCATTTATGAGCACTGGTCTGCAAGGGGCTGAATTGAATTACCCAGCTGTGGATAAACAAGCTTACGCAGTGTTTAAAGCGGTAAAACAATTCAGACCATATATACTTAAGAACCAGACAAAGGTAATAGTTCTACACCCAGCTGTGAGGTCTCTTTTCGTACAAAAGGAGTTAGGAGAAAGAAGAGGCAACTGGGTAACATCTCTACAGGAGTATGACCTCGAATTCAAGCCAGCCTCCATAGTTAAAGGGCAAGGATTGTGCAAACTAATGACTGAAAGTAAAGACAATGAAGAACATGACTGGGAAGATGAAGCTGAGTTACATTTGATGGATGTATGTCCTCTTTTCACAGCTTCGAACTCCTAGTATCGAGACCTTGTGCATTACCTTCAAGCGAGATTGTTACCGGAACATTGGAATTCTAAGCAAAGAAGAGTATTGCATCTTAAATCAACCTCATATCAGATTATTGAAGGAATATTATTCAGAAAGAATTATGATGGAGTTATTCTTAGATGCTTAGAGAAAGAAGATGCGAAGAAGTCCATGATAGATTTACATGATGGGCCTGCTGGAGGACATTTCTCTGGAGATACTACAGTTCATAAAATTCTCAAAGCCGAATACTATTGCCCCACACTGTTCAAAGATGCACACGCCCATGTCAGAAAGTGCGACATTTGTCAAAGGTGTGGTGGAAGACAAGTTAAAGCAGCAGGACCATCAAAGCCTGTGATGATAACAGAACCTTTTGAGCAGTGGGGGATGGATATCATTGGGGAGATAAAGCCAAATTCTTCCCTACAACACAAGTATATTCTAACGGCAACTGATTACTTCACTCGTTTGGTCGAAGCCATTCTGTTGCGTCTAGTGAATGAAGATGTGGTCATGGACTTCTTGCAAGATCATATTATGACCAGGTTTGGAGTTCCAATTTCTCTAGTTTTCGATAACGCTATTTATTTTCCCTCTATTAGATTAACTGCATTTGCTCATGAAAAAGGAATTAAGTTGCATTACTCTACAAATTATTATCCACAAGGAAATGGTTTGGCTGAATCTTCGAACAAGAATCTGATTAGAATCTTAAAAAATACTGTGATAGAAAACCAGAGAAGTTGGCATTCAGCATTACCAAATGCTCTTTGGGATGATAGGGTCACCCCCAAGACTTCGTTAGGTGTGTCCCCATATACCCTTGTTTATGGAAAAGAGGCCATTCTACCCCCCAATATCATGTTACCCTCTTACATAATCGCTTGAGAATCCAGAGGATCAAATAATGAAGTCTTGCAGATGAGGATACATAATATTTTGAAGGCAGAGGAGTCTAGATCCAGGGCCATAGAACATTTTAAACAACAACAGGAGGTAGTAAAGAGGTGGTTTGATAAGCACAAAGCTGGAACAAAAGAATTTGAGGTGGGAGATTTGGTTCTCAAGTGGGATCACCCTCATGATGAGAAAGGAAAACACACGAAATTCCAACAGTTATGGGTAGGCCCTTTCCAGATTGCGGCAAAGATTGGCCCCTCAACCTATAAGTTGCATGATTTACAGGGATGGGAAGTGAACTTACCAATAAATGGTTTAGTTCTGAAGCCTTATTTTTCTTGATTTGGATTTATTTTGCTCCATTTTGTACATAAATAATTGATTTGTTTTGTCATTTTGACTTGTTCTTTTCCTGTTTGTTTAGTGTAGTTTTCTCCTGATTCCAATAAAGGAAGCAAAGTTTTGGTTGCATGGAGAGCATCAGGACCCTTAGTAAACTTAGATTCTTTTGGCATTAAATTGTTTGAATCTGTTGGAATTTCTTCTAGTAAGTAGTTTTCCTAAAATGTCTATTAGCACATTGAGGTCTAGCGTAATCCCTGAAATAACTCAGAATCAAAAGGTCTGGAATACTATTTTGAGGCTCCATCCATTTCACATCTAAAACGTCATAGGGGGTGACAACAAAAGACCCATGGAAAGGAGAGCAGGGTAAGCAGTTTATTATATCTAAATGATCCCATGCCAGGAATTGAAAGCTAAATGGCTAATAAGAGTCAGAACTCCTAAGAAAGCAAATATCATCGAAACAAAGTAATGAATTATATGAGTACAGATTGCCAAAATTTCTTCTCCGTCCGTGAGCTGAAAATTCTCACACAAAAGGACACTATGGATAGAAGAGCCTGAATAAAATTCAGAAGAAAAGGCACCCAGAGGACTCAAAAGGACATAAAGTCCACAAACGAAAATGCCAAGTGGCATGGGAATGGGGAACAAACGAATATTTCTGTTTACTATGCGTTACAATCCTGTGGCGTCTAAGCTAGAAGCTACCCAAAGACAATTTTAAAATGAAATCCACCTGCTTAAGCCTAAAAAGAGTTATCCCGACCTTGAGATTTTGGTTTCCATTCCGAAAAAATTGGATTGTTATTAATGATTGCAGGTTCATATATGTGACATTATGGAATCCAGACATCTAGAAGAATTCAGCATGTTGGTTTCACTGCTAAATAGTCTATTGCTCAAGGAGGAGTTTATTCAGAGATCTGGATTCACCAGTGAGACACCAATTGTTGCAGCTGCAACTCTTCCCAAATTCCTTGAAATTTTGGACCCCTTTTGTTGATTTTGTTGAAGGCCGTTTGTTCCTACTCTGCTACGTGTGGATTTTTTGAGGCCAGTTTCCTTATTTTTCGGGATTGCGCTCGGGTCTGTGCATGTTATGGGCTACAAGGCTTAGCCGGTTGTTACGATGTTTTATCTTTAAGGTCGAAATTGGTTGTTCGGTTGTCTCTCTTTCGAAGGATAGTTAAACGTGGTGCCAATAATTAACGTCTTTCACTAAACCCAGGTTCTGTTTTGAAAAAAGACCTTGCTTTGCATTTTTCGGAAAGGGCTTTGAATGTGATCGGAGGCTGCAGGCTGATTAAGTTCTGCCGTTGCGGCTCCAGAATAGGCTAACTACCCGTCGAACTTTTGGCTTTTTCGTCGATGCCTTGTTCTTTGTTTTTCCGATGTTGACTGATCTGCGGGTTTTTCTTGAACTTTGAACTTCCATCGTTGCGGCTTTGTAGCCCACTAGCTATCTGATGCCTACAGAGGATCCGACCCCCGATGTTTTATCGCGCCATTTTAGTCTGTGTGCCGGAAACCCTAGAGTGTAGGTTACCCGTCGTTGCGGCCGCGTAACCCACTAATGAGCCGACGTCAAGTGTTCCAATTCGTCGATGGAGGTTTTTATATGCCCTTTTCTTAATCGTTCCCGCCATTGGTTATGAGGTCGTCTTTTTCCGTAAGAGACCTGTGTGCCTTGTTTAGGTTGAAATTTGTACATAAGGACCGAGGTCTGGTTTTTCCTTTTAGTACCCATTTTTAATATCATGGTTATGTTTATTAAAGATAGACGAATTAAATGATGAATTCTCGTTTGTTTGCAGACAGACATGACAGTTTCTCGGATCCCGTTGAAGATTATTGCGGCAAAGAAGGTGCAAGTGGAGGATAAAGCATGTTAAAGCATGAGGCGGCAGAATCGCTGCTTGAAGAAGAAAATGATGAGGGTCTGAAAGGAGACCGAGGAATGGTCGAGCATAATCATTAGAGAGCAAAGGCTCATGTTTGGGCATTCCGTTAGTTACCTAGCTTTTCCTAGTTTTTATAAAATATTTATCTGGAATGTAACGTTTGGATGAATCATGAGCATTCACAAAGTGACAAAACAGTGAGAGGGAACAGTTGGGGAGCCGAAAGGTTTCCCCCTTTGGTATAAGTATGGGAGAGTGAGACAGAAAGGGGGATTTTTCCCAGAGAAACTTGTGAACCACTTGTTGTAAGAGGAACTACTTCATTTTGCAATAATAAATTACAAATTTTTGCCTATTGGAGAAAGTGTTGTGTGGAATGTTCAAATGTGATGAAATGAACAATGCTGAAGGGGAACCATTTCGTTTTCAACTGTGTTTCATTAACTGTGAGATCGTTCTAACTTTCTGAACTTATGTTCTTACATGAATGTTCTCTGGTTTATTATGTGATAATTTCCACTATGAGTAATGAATGTTTTAATAGTTGACGAGCTATGTTGTCGTGTATATCTTTATTCATGTTTATGTGTTTTGATTCTAAGAACAACTATCTGTGATTTATCTTAACATATGAACAATATTACATTACTCATGAATTGATTATCTTGCTCCCTAGGGACAGCTTAGTTAATGTTGTTTTTCTAGTTGTGTGTGATTTAGATGCGAGAGAATCTAAGATGAGAGGTAAGAACCTGTGCATCACATTGTGACCACTCCTTGCATTCTTTATCAATATGCATCTTAGATAGGCACTTGCATATCATACTTAAAGTTCAAAATACAAAATATACACGGTGGACCGAGCTGCAACCGATAAACCCCCTTTATTTTTGTTACTTGACCTACGGTAGCCAAACCGCAAACTGGACGGATTCCCTACACCAAACACTCACGGGCTAGTTGGAAACATTGACTGGGGAGAATCCCTTTCTGTTGTTTCTTGCGAATTTCCAAGCCTCAACAGATGGCTACAAGTGGGAAAGGTTTATGAATCTAACTGGGTGTTTCCTTCATATACAACAGTTCAATACTCTTCATTTCAGCCTTACCAATTTCCTGAAGCGGCCTCTGTTCACATTGTTCACTGGGCAAATATTGAAAGGAAATCAATTCCTTCTTGTGAAAAGCAATAGCACCTTGAAGCCTTCTCCCTATCTTGTGGAGGCAAGAACTTTGGAGGGGTCATGTTTCCTGTAGCAGCTAATGAGTATGAAAACTCACTGACTGAACCTTACGTCTTCACAATTTAAGGATGTCAACTTTAAATATCTTAGTCAGTCCACTCTTTTTTTATTGAGGATATACAGTTTGAATGTTTGAAGTCCTACAAAAGAGATGAGCAACAAACAATGACAAGTATACCTTATGATGATATAAATATACACGATTGTGATCTTCTATAGACACTGAATAGACAAGACTATATGATGATGATGCTACCTTTCTCCACCAAAACTGAAGATTTAACCAATCATACTATAGTGATTTCCTTGGGGTATTTCATAGCCATAGTTTGACTCCAGCAGCCACATGATTATCCTCAGTTCTGGTCATCTACAGAAGAGAAATAAGTAGTGATGTATACTATACAATGGTAAGGTTTGAACATTCATATTTAGTAATTTTGATATGATATACAAGGTATGTTTAATGCTGAGTGTTATACTATTGTAATATGGTATGAAGATGCATGATGTGAATGATGATACTAGGATGATGACAGAAATACAGAGTCAAGACTGAAATTGATGTACTATGATCAAGAATGTAATGACCTAGATACATTATATGTATGTATAGTGAAGTATCATGTAGTGTATAAACATTGAAGGATACAACAGTGATGCATACAATATGCAATAGTGTAATGTTTACAATGATGTTGTATATGATATACATGATATGTTGATGATGATTTGATGATGTGCATACACACTGTGCTGGTGATGCATGCTCTCCTATGCTCCATGATGAACACCCTTAGGAGGAGGATGCATATACAATGCATGATGATATTATGTTGATGATGCCTTGCACACTATAATGCAAACCCTATGATTATGTTCTAGATCTTGATGATGATTCTGGTATCTTCATGACATGTTCAGTTTGACAGACCTTGTTTGATGATGAGGACATACGTTGTGCACTTTGATGATGAACTTCTAGATTGAATATCCTATGATGATGATGTTGCATGATGAATACACAGCCTAAACCTTGATGATGTTCATAACTTTATGTTTGATGACTTGACAAGTAGTGTTAAAGAGCAGACTTTGTAGTATTGCAGCAGTGTAGATGACATGGTTGATGAGCAGATGACTAGCAGCAGTGATGAGCAGATAAATAGATGATTGATGAGCAGATGACTAGCAGTATCGATGAGCAGCAGAGATCAATGTGTAGAGATACTTGAACATCGATTGAGACAATGAGAAGTGTTGATGATGAACATAGATGATGAGCAGATGAGCATGAGCAGAGATAGTTGGCAGCAGATTGAAGAGATAGGTGATGTTGATGTGATTGATGAGTTGATGTGACAGTGAGCTTTAATTGTAATAGCAAGCTTGTCTTGCTTTTGAGGTTAGGATACCTCAAACCCTTAGCAGGGTCTAAGAAAACCAGGTAGGGTCCTGGATGTAGAGTAGGTGCTCTTTGTATCAGTAGGTGTTGATTTTACCTAACGGTTGTAGCCGGACCAAAACTAATACAAAAAGATTAGAAAATTATATGGTGTTGTGTTCTATTGTATTATGGTTCTTAATGATTCAAATGCTTATGATATGTGAATGAAGAAGTGAAAGATGTTTATGAAATGATTATGCAAATGGTAGAATAGTTGAATTGGTAGTTAATTGTGACGAGCTAAGAAAAGTTCTTAAAATTGGCTTTACAATGATTCACCCCCCTCTCAGTGTCTAACAATCAGTGTGGTGATGCTTTACACTGATAGGGGCCTTAATTGGGCTATCAAAGCCTACCTCTAACTCATATGAGAACAAGCTCACTCCTTGCCAACATGGCATCTACTTTCGCTTTTCGCTCCTAGCCTCTATCAACCTCCACAACCTTGATTTGAACCCTTGGATAGCTTCCAAACTAGTGAGACTCATTAATAATTATAAGTCACCCCACCAACATCATGTACCTTGTAATTATGCATTGTCCTTGTCACCCCTTGGCACATTTAATTACCCTCCCACTTGAACCTCTTGTATAATGAGCTAAGTTGATTGAATTCACTCATGTTCTTAAAGTTGAACACACCCATGTTTATGTGATTAGACCTTTTTGGCCCTTTCTATCTCCCCTTGAGATGCTCTTGTTGATTCTCTTTCCTCCCTGATCTCTCTCACACAACTCCATTATCCTTTTACCCCTTAACTAATCCCCTAATTGTCCACCCCATTCATTATGGTTACACTACCCAACTCGCTCCCTCCACCTTCTATGTGCTTTGAGAAACACCTCACCCACACTCCTCAACTATCCTACACCTTTGACTTCTTTCTAGCTTTGCCAACCTCCCCCCTCTTGACACATTGTTAATCAATCGCACCTAAAAAGTGGTTATTATTTCTCAATGCATTCGTATCTAGACCTAGACACCAAGAGGCTTCTAATTCCTCACATCCTTTTAACCCCTAAAATTTATGGTCTAGCCAAATTCCACAAAAATGGCATCCTCGTTCGACACATAATAAAGTGCAATGGACTTCCCAACCTATGCTTAAGCCAATTATTTAACTACAAAATTTCTACCTTTAGTGGGGCATACTTCTTCCTTCATTAAAGACTTCTTTGATTTTGTCGATAAATCCACGACATCCACACATAGGACCACATTCTCCATGTCAATTTTGATGTTTTCTCTTTGTTCACCAAAGTCATCGTTAAAAAGCAATTGAAATAATTTCCAATCTTATATACCCTAATACCAATGACCAATTTGATCAAGCTTTGCCTAAAATATACTTTTCTTTAGTTTCAAGGACAATTTCTACAAACAAACATGGGGTACCACTATGGTACCCTTTTTGTACCCTATTTCAACCAATTTATTGCGTCGAGAGGCGCTCTACAACCCAGTATGAGAGAGATCTCGTAGCGTTTATCGAATCTTGTATGAGGGAGATCTTGTAACGTTTGTCGAATCTTGTATGAGGGAGATCTTGTAACGTTTGTCGATATGAGGAAGATCTTGTAACGTTTGTTACTAACAAAATAATAAAAAATAAAAAATTTAATTATCCGCCAAAATAAATGTCGGACAGAAAAAGAACAGGGGGAGATGTTGTAATGTTCCTACCTAACAAAACAAGAAAAAATTAAAAATTTAATTATCTACCCCCTAAAAAATGTAGGTCATAAAAACAACACAATATGGAGGAGATGTTGTAATGTTCCTACCTAACAACCCATGGTTTTATTGTACATGGTTTATGAGGGTCTTGCAAATGGTTTTAAAACCATGTGCAAGGCCTCCTAAACAACCCATGGTTTTATTGTACATGGTTTAGGAGGGCCTTGCAAATGGTTTTAAGACCATGTACAAGGCCTCTTAAACAACCCATGGTTTTAGGAGGGCCTTCCACATGGTTTTAAAACCATGTATGGGGGAGATGTTGTAATATTCGTTCCTAACAAAATACAAAATAATAATAAATATTTATGTGGGCCATAAATAATATTAAATATTAATAATAAAAATATTATGTCAACCTTAAATAAAAAGATGTGTCTTTTGGTTTGAATCAAGTCAATGGCTATATATAGGACATACCAAAGTTGATAGCTCCTTTAGTGCACTACCTAAGAAGAGGTTTGGAGCTCGAGAGATTTGATCCCTCTCAGCGCTTGATAGAGACCAGGATTTGGATCTAGGCTTGTACATGGAACACTTGGAGAGTGAGGCCCTTCATAGCTAACTCTTAAAAACAAAGTGTTAGTGTTGTTTTGTTAATGACACATGTATTTTAGAGTTGGATATGGAGAATGCGTGAAGGATTATTTAATGCTCGACATTTGAAGGCGCCTGTTGGGATCATCTTTAGGATCTTGGTGTTGATTTAAAGGGAGAGAAACAACTTCATATATAGTGAATGCCCTTATTTATGGGAAGCAAGAGTATTAGGTCAACTTGGATGAGCAAGTTGGCTCATTATTATTATTGATGATATTAATAATTGGATGCTAGTTGCCACTGAATTCAAACCCTCCATCTTTATTCAAGATATTATCATGTTTTTTTTAATTTCCAATGCTTCAATTATTTTACTTCTCATGTAATGATCCTCATGAGCAATGATTTAAAATTTTCAATGCTAATAATAAGGTGACCAGTCTTTGACAAGTGTTTCACAAGGGTAGATTTATTTATGCAACTGTGTCGAATGCCAATGCATTTCTCTTTGATCCTAACCCCAATAACCCTTCTTGTTTCACCAATATATGTTTTGCCACATGTGTAGAAAATGATGTAGACTCACACTTTATTATTGGGATCCATTTGGTCTTTTGCTCAGTCTAGATATTTCTTAATGGTGTAGGGAGTGGAGAAAGTTGCGTTAATATTCTTCGTCCTCAAAATATTCGTTATTTTATTTGTGGTTCCCTTAATATATGGAAGGGTGATATTTCCACCATCTTCTTCATTGTTTTGTCTCCTTGGACTTTCTCGAACTTTTTGGATGACGTGTTTATTTTTCCTACTTTTATATCCATTTCTTACAAAAACTTTGAATAAATGGTCCAACTCTCCTTTAAGGTGTTCATCGTCAAATAATCTAAATGCACAAGTTTTTTTTTGTTAGCAAAGTGGTGGAACCCCCCTGACTAGCAAGGTTGCCATTGGCTAAGAAACCACAAACCAAGGGCATCTAAGTCATCAAAATCACCCAGGGATCGCACCCGGCCTGGACCGCACCAACCCTTAACATGGTTGGATTTTTTGGTATCCGACGGGATTAGAACCGATGACCTTCCAGCTTAGGGGGTGTCTTAACCATACCCCGCCACCAACTGTTCTACATCTTGCGGATTTAATCTAAA
>LPNX010777770.1:959189-1002880 GCA_001517045.1 Pseudotsuga menziesii | reverse complement strand
CTTCACTTTCGACTTTGTCCTGAAGATGGATCCTGATATGGATCCGAAACGTCGACACGATCATTTCGATACTGTGGTTTCTCCGACAACAACATCAATAACTAACCACCACAGAAATTTAGCAACATAAATTATTTCACTCATTTATTAGAGAAGCTATTGAACTTGAAAAGAATCCAATAACATTAACTATGAAAATGATTAAAAAAATAGTCAAAGTTGGAAACATATCCTAAACTACCTTCAAGCTTTAAACAAACATCATAGATACCAAGTTATGCATTCCACTTTTCGCCCTTTTCCCTACCCACTTTTGACTTCCATATAATCCATGCTCTAACCAAACCTCTTCACAGATCATAGGGAATTGGATTGCAGATCTCTCGAAAGTAGTGTTGGACCTCCTAACAACATGGTTAGATGTTGGACATGTAACCATGTTGGCCATATTGTTGCAGAATGCGACACTATGAGATGTTACAATTGCTATGGATTTGGTCAGAAAGCACAAAACTGTGTAAGTTCAAGAAGACAACCTATGATGATTCATTCACACGCATCATCAAGGAAAGCCAATGAAGCATGGAAGAAGAAGAATGCAAGAAGAATTGAAGCCGAAAAGGCATGTGCTCAAAGTCAAGGACACTCTCAGGTATGGGTGAAAAATAATGTTTTGTTGAATGTGAATGAAGTTGATCAGTGCAAAGAAGATGGTTACCATATGGCAAGCCAATCTTGAGGTTTTTTAAAGAACTTAGCACACCTTGAGTTCATTAAGTTTGGAGGATGGACTCAAGGACAAAATATGGTTGCTCCACACAGTGAACATGCCCAAGGATTGTAGCTACATTTGGCATGTTGATAGGGAGAGTAATAGGGTTAGTTTTTGTCATCAAAGATAAAGAAAATAAAATGAATTGAAAAAACTTGGTGATGTTTGAAGGATTGTCCTTGATGCATGCTTACCTTTTATGAATTTACTAGATGAGTGTTGTTGAATTTATTATAGCATCCATAAAGTGTATTGATGACTCCCTCTAGCTTTGGATATGATTGGCAGGGATGTCTTCAAGAAACACTTGTTGTTGGTATCTGATTGTATGACTTACGGGAATATAGTTGGTTATAATCCAAATCAACATGAGGATACCCCTTGATTATTGACGTATGATTGGCATGAGAAATACATGATTTTATCTCTAATTTTGTTAAGGCATTTAAAGATTAGAAGCAACACTTTTCAAGCCTTGTTGAAGACAACCAAAGTTACACAAATGTCTTATCTTCAGTAAAGCAACTACATCCTCGGGAAGCCAAAATAAAAAATACTCAAAGGCATCCAAAGACATTTTAAGAAGAAAATCTCATGAAGTAAGAAGGTAGTTGCAGGTGTCTTGCGTAGTTCAAAATTCGATGGTACAAGGAAACACGTAGTTGTAGAAGATAAATGTTGGTCTCTTCAGAAAACTTGAAACAAGTCGAATGTCTAACCACAAAACATAAGTCAGATCGATGAAGAAGGCGTTCTGAGGATAATAGGATACAAAAATCAGAAGATTAAGCATATCTCATGCATATAGTGCAATGAAAATGTTTCAAGTACATTAACAAAGCAACAAGATCATCTCTGACAATTTTGTTCATCCAAGGAAGAACTGGAAATGTTTTTATATTGAACTTTGTATGGATGTTCAGTCATGATATTGGTCAAGAAAAATGAAGCATGCTTTGGACTAGAGACACCGACAGAGACTTGACATTGGAATAATCAACATTTACCAAAAAGAAAGTTCTACACAGTTATCTTGAAATCAGATGATTACAGTGGACTTTCTTGAGAGCAACATAGATCAAACGTTTTTGGAAGAGGAAGCCCCCTTGATTTAACTTGACTCTTAGAAGTTGAATGACGAGTTTGTGAAGATCCAGTGTTGCACCAAATATACATGAAGAATTCAGGGCTATGCAAATTTGATAAACCCGTTCTCAAACAAGACACCAACAACACAAGGTTGAGCACTTAGTTCATTGATATCCTATAGCAACTCATTGAAGGCAGGTGTAGTGATCTCATAAGTAGGCATGAATAATGTAATATCTGATTATGAAGGTATACTACTAGAAATAGATTGAATGACAAAGTGACTTCCCTATTGGACCAATTTTGAAGAAAAATTATAGTTCATTCATACATACTGGAAAAAAAAGAGACAATCTAAATCCATGAGTCGAATATGAACCATGAATAACATAGTATGCAAGGTCAAATGTGAATCAACTACAAGTATGAGGCAGTCACAAGCACAACTGGAATTTCTTGGATACTACTGAAGTTCAAAAATGATTAAAATGCAGACTAACTTGCATGTGGTGGTGAAAACCATAGTTTGGAAAGTAACAACAAGTCTGCTTTTAATGGACAGTGAATGTATTATACACTTCTCCTTTAGACCTATCAAGACAAGTTTGACAGAGTTGAATTGACTTCTTGATTAGGACATGAGCAACATAGTCTATGTATTTGTTAGGGGGAGGTAGACCAAAGGAGGAGTAAGCAGAAGGATTTAGAAAGATCAGTCATGACAACATACGAGACAAGGGGAGCAAACAACTCAGCAAATGAAGAAGTCCATTTGAAAGGGGGAGCAAACATTTTAGCATGATCTCAGGAAGTATTCAAGAATACAATTTTTGGGGGGGCATTGTGAAGCTTTTGATGGATAAATGTTTGACCCTTTGTCATTAATGTCAAAGGGGGAGAGTATTTGAAGAGGTTTTTCCATCAATGAAAAAGGGGGAGTTTGTTGAGCATGGTTGTCATTGATGTCAAGTCTGAAGGCATTAATGACAAATGTTGTGGTTGTTGATGACATGGGAGCACTAGGTGGTACAAATGACCCATTATGTGGTCATTTGTTGAAGGAATTGTCCCTTGATGCCCTTGTTGACAAAGGCATGATTTTTTGAACCACTTAATGATGCCCTTGGTTGTGGAGCCCATTGCACTTGAAGAAATTATTAATGAATCTCTTAATGATGATGACTTATTGGTAATATGATATTTGGTACCATTATGATTATGAAGACATAATGGAACCTTTTATGAAGATCCCTTACTTTGTCATGAATGAAAAATGTTTACATGGAGCCCTTATAACCATTAAAGAAGCTTTCTTGCATGATGATTGTTGAACCCCTTACTTGTTCGCTATGATGATGATGAGTCCTTTTAAATGAAGTTGTAGCCCTTAAACATGTGGCATGGCAGCCCAGTCAAAAGGAGTAAATGTTTAAAGTGGTCATTTGTTGTGGCTTGATGAGGTCATGAATCCCACACACATGGTAGCTTGATGGTCCTTGTTGCCACTATGATGGTGATGGGGTTTTGAAACTCTCTTGATATAATAATGATAATGATGAATTCTTGGGACATATGGTGGTATGATGACATGATCTTATCTTTGCAGTTGGTTACACATTGACTTAATGGCCCACTTATATATATATATATATAGTATCATGCCCTAGTTGATGATGGGCCTAACAATGAAGTTCTAATGATGCCACTGCTGCACATGGCGGTTTTATGACACGTTGATATCCTTGATGTGTTGAGAATCCCACACACATGATGTTGAAATCCCTTAACGTGGCACTTCATCCAAGCATGAAATAAGTTAGTTTGTGAAAGAACAATGTTGTGTGGGCATCAAACAAGGTCAGCTCCATAAAAGACTCTAAAAAGAACCTTACAACAACCCTTTCAACTAGTTGGCCCACTCAAAATTAGTTTCAAAATGATATTAATTTATAACAACATTTTCAAAGTCGGATCAGTAAAATATATTAGGAAAAATATGTATAAATAGTAGGTCATGTTCTCATTTATAAAAAATAAAGCAAGGGAAAGAGATATACAACTTTGAAATTTGGGTATATAATCCTCTGAGGCAGCCACAATAAATGAACTTTGAAATTTTGGGTATATTAAAAAAGAGACTGAGATAGCCGTAAGTGTATCTTGGTAAGTTGAAGTTTAATCTTATCTGAAACTCGAGTTTAGACAGCTCATGGAGACAGCTACATGAAGGTTAAAAGTGATGTGAAGTTGTAAGTTCAATTGAGATTTAAATTTTGGGTGTGTACTGAAGCATTTTGTTTGAACACAGTGATCATTATCTCTGTAGTAGCTACATTATCTCTGTACAAATTAGGGGTAATTTATGTGTATGTGAACAGTAAGTTAAACTTACTCCCTTTTATGCATAATGAGTAGACTTATTATTGTATTGACATGATGTGATTCTTGAGCTAGGTGTTCAAGCAAACCCTTGAAATATTGATAGTGCATGAGAAGACTCTTGAATTCTTGTGTATGAGCAAAGTCTTTGATTGTTTAATGACATAAGCAGTGACATAGAGCAAATTGTCTTGACAATAATAACTTGTGAATTGAAGTAACAACCTTGATAAAGGTTGGATGTGACTACCTTTGATGTGAAATTGACAGTACTTGATAGAAAGGACTATAAGCATATTGGTGGTTGATTGACATTCATGACATAACAATTTGAGACGGTGATTGTTGTGAGCCTTGGCTTGACAACTTGACATGACAATGATGATGACAGTGAAAGGTAGTACATGACACATAATTGATGACAATAAGATATGATGGCAGTGGTATGTGATGATTGTGAAGAAAATTGATGGCAGTAATCAATATGTGATTGCAATATGAATCTTGCACCTTGAGGTTTGGATACCTCAACCTTTCTTAGTTGGAGCTCAGAAAACAAAGTTGGGTCTTAGAATAGGAGTTGGTGCTCTTTAGTCAGTTAGTATTGATGTAATCACAAATATTGAAGTCTTCTATTGTACATCATAAAAAGTTTTAAACAAAAGTTTACTATACTTGTCTTGTGATGTGTCTCATGTTATGATATATGTTGATGACATGCTTATGTGGATATATGGTGTTAGTTGATTAGTTTATGAATGATAGTGTATTTGGTAGTGTAATGCAAATGATTTTTCTGTCTAACATTTTGACAAGTGAAAATTGTTGGAGGTTCTAGCACACTAATTCGCCCCCCCCCCTTCTTAGTGTGTCATTGTGTCCAACAATTGGCATCAGATTCATACGTCATCACAAGCCTTACTAGCTTGAAGTAGATCCGTGGACACACAATGGATGCGAAAGCATAGTCCCCTAGCTATGATGTTCCAGTATTTGACGTGACATATTTTTTCGGTTGGAGAAACAAAATGAAAGCCTACTTGAAGAAGTTTGGTGTTTGGTAGATTGTGATCAATCCACCCATTCTTTCCAATAATAAGACAAACACAACTGCACAAAAAGATTCCAAGAAGGACAACACCATTGCCTTGAAATTTCTTATGGACACACTCTCAAGCTCTTTCAAAGAGAATGTAGGAGAATACACTTCAGCCAAAGACCTATGGTTGAAGTTGGAAAGTGAGTACCAAAGAGGAATCCAAGACACAAATATGGAAACATAACTCAATCCCACTAAAGATGTGAAGCAAGAATAAAAGGAAGTGCAAGCATCAAATATCAAGGTAAGGATTCTTCGAATTGTAGTAGCACCGAATGTGATGATGTTGAAAGTCTACTTGCACAAGAAGACAAGGAAGACTTGTTGAAATCCAATCATGCATTTGCATACACCATGATGGATATTAATATCAAATACAATCTGAGGCTCAAAAAGGAAAATTTGAGGTCCTTCGAAAAATACCAAAATGAGACAATGGTATTGCTCAAGAAACTAAAACACAAGAACATAGATTTACAAGATAAGATAAAAGACAAAGAAGATGAAATTGAAAGATTAAACGCTAAACTGATCATTCAAGTAGAAGAACAAGAAGATCCTAATGAATATTCAGAAGATATTGAAAAAACAAGGAATGCTAATGTTGATTTGAAGATTCAACTTGAGGAATCCAAAAGGATAGAAGATTTTTTGAAGAACTAGTTGGATGAAAAAGAGAAGACTTGTGAAAATATTGAAATGGAAGTAATTGATCTCAGGAAGAAGAATGAAAAGTCAAGTACCTATGACAATCTCAACAACAACTCTACCATTCTAGATGAGATCTTGAGTTTTCAAAGATCAAACTTTGAAAAGACTCGCTTGGGTTACAGCAAGAAAGCATAAAACTATGAAGACATCTCAAAGACTTCTAAGAAGATTGAAGCAAGCTCATTATCCCCCCAAAATTAAAATCCAAGCTACCCCTCATATACCTGCAAAGACATTAGAAAATTTGGAGGACATTGAGTTAGTCCTACTCCTAAAATCAAGTTTAGAAAAGAGGCATCATCTAGGTGGAATCAGACATCTAGGTATGAAAACAATTTCAATGATTATTGTTATTCATGTAATGATTTTTGTCATAGGGAATTGGATTGCATATCTCATGAAAGAAGTGTTGGCCATATTGTTGCAAACTACCACACCATGAGTGTTGGAGTCATTATCCAACCCGCACACCTTTATTTGGTCAATTTGGCCTAATTACCCACTATTCTAAGTTATTTGACTCGAATTACTGACATTAGCATCAACACACCAACACACTCCTGACATAAGCATCGGCACCAGTGCACTCCTTTAATCACGGAGGCCAACTAAGCCTTCTCCTTCAATCAGGGAGCAAATTTGGGGTGATATGCTTGTCATAATTGCACCAATTAGTTAACTAAATGTTGTTTCACCTAACAATCGGTTAAGCTGAGTTGGAAAAATGCCTTCCTCATTCATTTGTCTATTTTGGGATGATTTGGGTTAACTGGAGTGATTTAAGGTGCCTCCAACAACTTCTTGTGACTAGTTTCAGTTCACTTCACTTCATCAGAGCTTACTTGAGTTAGATATGCGCCCCCACCTACTGATTGACATGCAGTTGAGTTCTATTCAGTTATACTTAGTCATTACTGCCCTCCGATTCAGTTAGGACTCAGTTAGAGTCAATTATGGCTATGGTTAGTGGTTAACTTGTGTGTTTAGTGTGGCTAACTGACAGCTAAGCCACTCTCATGTTTCCAATTCGAATGACCTCCTTGGGATTCGAATTGTCTTGCTATTCATGCAAGTGTATGACATTGTATCACTATCTCATTATTGATTTTTGATAATATACAACTGCAACCTCTAATCGTAGCATTGTTATGTCATTTTGTGTGTAAATTGTCTTGAATATTTTGTAAGATTATGCTTTAGTCTCAAGATTGTTGTGACTGAATTTCACATGCTATCAAATCCACGGTGGGACGGAGCTCTTCTTCTCAAAAACAAGATTTTTGACAGATCTAGCATGCATTTTGAGCAAAAAAAAGGCTAAAAAATTCCAGCACTACATCAGAAGCTGAAGGTTTACCACATAAATCCTAAGCAAAGGAATTGTTGATCAAGCTAGCTTGATTGACTAAGATGGGTGTGATGAAAACCTGAAAAGTGTTGGTTGTTCAACCTTACAATGCCCCTTTTGTGTTTTTGCAGGTTTTTTTGGAAGACTTCTACTGCATTCACTACAGCAAAAAAATGGCTTCTTTTGTGGATCTTCTTACTCCTTTCAATTACCACCAGTGGAAGGGAGACATAAGAGATCCAATTGCATGCCAATGGAATCTACAAAGTCACAATGGACACCAAGGTTGAGACAAACCACATTGTAGACAAAGCAAGATATTGGAATAAGATGGATTAAGCTTTTGGGATTCTGTGCCTGTTGATTTCGAAAGATCTTCATTTCCATGTCACTGGATTGAAGAATCCAAAGGAAATTTGGGATAAACCTTCTAATATCTTTGATAAGAAATATGACATGAGGATTTATCGGCTAGAGAATGAGCTGATTTCTCTTCACCCAAACAATTTCGAAACTCTCAATGAATTCTTCACCAAATTCAAGCACCTAGTGCTCCAGTTGAAGCAGTGTGAAGTGGAGAAAGAGGATGATCAGCTCATTCTCTCCATTCTCTCCAAACTTGGTCTGGATTACTCAGTATTTCTTTCCACATTCCATACCGAGAAGCTAACAACCCCAAATTGGAAAATGCCTTCTCTCAATGCCTTCATTGAGTCCCTCACAAACGAGCATGACAAGCTTGTGCAGATGGGGATCATCAGATCCTCCAAATATCAAGAACTGTTTGCTTTGAGGCCCAAAGATACGAAGGGTAAAGGAAAGCAAAATAATCAAAAGACTAAGTTTGATGCTCTAAATCCAAAGGAGAAGAACCAGCAGCAAGAAGATCCTTCTAGATCAAAGAAGCACAAGAACAAAGGGAACCAAGGCAAAGAAAAATTCAAGTGTTCCTATTGCGGGAATGGATTTCACCCTGAACATGCCTGCATGAAGAAAAGGATTGATGAAATGACTCTTCTCCTTGATAGGAACAATATCAATCTTATGGAGAGTGTTTGAACAAGAGATAATCATAATCAGGACATCCATCCAGAAAGAGGACATGCCCTCATGGAAAGTACTTCGAAGCCTGGAGCTCTCCTCATAGACTCTGGTGGTTCGAACCATATGATGGCAAGCAAAGAATCATTTTCATCCCTGGACTCTGACAAAAGCATTCGCATCCACATGGGAGATTATTCTCAGATCATTTCGAAAGGCAAAGGTACTGTAAAACTTGAACATGGCAGCTTTTTTTATGTTTTGTATGTACCCTCCTTGGCATCCAATCTGTTGAGTGTATATCAAATGACACACACCAGAGTGCCCAAGAGAGTGAATTTCAGCTCGAATGATGTTGAAATCACAGAGATTGCATCCGGGAAACTCGTTGCAACAGGCATAACAAATCACAATGCTAAGGCCTATGAGTTTTCCAAGTTTGTGGCGGATACAAATCTCGTCGCTCTTCTGACTCATGGGAATCAGGTCAGTAGGATTTGGCATGAGAGATTTGGTCATTTGAAATTCAAATAATTGCAGCAAATTCAGAAACATTCCATGGTTGAAGGCCTCCTAGCCATCAAAACTTCCAATGGAATTTGTAAAGGTTGCATTGTCGGCAAACACCCTGAGCACAAGTTTGATTGAGGAAAGTAAAGTCGTGCAAAAAGTATTTTGGGGATGATTCATTCTGATATCAGTGGACCCATGCCTACAACATCCATGAGTGGATCATGGTATGTACTCACCTTTATCGATGACTTTTCTAGATACACTTGGGTTTTCTTCCTAAAGAAAAAATCTGAAGTTTTGGAAAGATTCATTGAGTTTAAAGCATTGGCTGAGAATGCCTCTAGGAGGAAGATAAAGTCTCTCATATATGATAATGGAGGAGAGTATATCAAGTATGAATTGCTGCAAATATGTGCTAACAATGGGATCCAAATCCAGCACTCCATTCCCTACACACCCCAGAAAAATGGTGTAGCGGAAAGGAAAAACCGGGCCCTCAAATAAATGACTACCTGCATGCTGGAAGCCAAAGGTTTGGATGCAAACCTATGGGATGAGGATATGAATGTTTCTGCTCACATTTATAACAGAGTCCCTCACTCTTCCATGAAAGAAAATACTCCTTTCGAATCCTATTTTGGACACAAATCAAATGTGTCAAATTTCAAGGTTTTTGGGTCCACTGCATGGGCTCGAATTCCACTTAACAAGAAGAAATATTTGCAACCGCAAAGTATTGAATGTTTGTTCATTGGATATCCAGAAGAATCAAAGGGATTCAAACTTCTGAATATCAGAACCAAATAGATATTCATTGAGAGAAGTGTTTGTTTTGAAGAACCTCTCCAAGAGGTCGAACTAGTCGAGAAAAAAACTGTTGAAATTCCCTCCTGTTCTGCTGATCATTTGGATGATGAAAATGGGAGTGAAGGCTCTGATATTGCTGATATGATGTCTCATATGAGTAAGCAAAATATATCAGGTTCAGAATTAGATTCTGATGTGTCCACTCATCTCCCAACTTGGGCCAAAAAGACACTCTCTTCCGTCGGGACAAACATTGGAAATCCTGTTGATCCAAGAAGAACCCGGTCTGATTTTCAAAGAGTAGGTATTGCTCTCTCTTGTCATGATTCCTTGTTTTCCATGACCTATTATTTGATGATTGGGTTTGATCCAAAGTCATACTCCCATGCTCGGAAAGATCCGATATGGCAAGCTGGAATGGATGAAGAGTTAAACTCTCTTCGGAAAAATGCAACTTGGGAGCTAGTTTCCCTTCCACTTAGGAGGAAAATGGTTCAATGCAAGTGGGTATATCGAACAAAGGTTGCTGCAGATGAAACAACCCACTAGTACAAATCATGTCTGGTTGCAAACGGTTTCTCCCAAGTCCAAGGAGTGGACTATCATGCGACCTTTGCACCGGTGGCAAAGATGGATTCCATAAGACTAGTTTTGGCCATTGTTGCATCCAAGCACTGGGAGGTGCATCACATGGATTTCAAGAGTGTTTTTCTTCATGGAGACCTGCAAGAGGAGATGTACATGAAGCAGCTTGAAGGCTATACATAAAATCCTTCCTTGGTTTGTAAATTGCAGAAATCATTATATGGCTTGAAACAGGCTTCAAGATCTTGGTATGCCAAAATGGATATCTTTCTGCTTTCACAGAACTTCCAAAGATGCAAATATAATCCTAATGTATATTTGCAGCAGTATGATGGTAATATTTTGATCATAGTATTATGTGTTGATGATATTTTGATAACAGGAAGCACACTTGCTTCAATTGCCTTTATAAAAACTGCTCTTCATGATGCTTTTGAAATGAGTGATTTGGGCCTGCTGAGACAGTTTCTCGGGATTGAAATCACGCAAGAATTTTAATGGGATAATGGTAACTCAATCTAAATATATTGCATACTTTTTAATTAATTTTAACATGTCTGATTGCAAGTCTGCACCATTTCCTTTCCTCTCAGGAATCAGTCTCGAAGAGGGAAAATCCACTCCACCCATGGATTTCACTATTTACCGTCAGTTGATCGGAATCTTGCTATACTTAACACATTCAAGGCATAACATTTGTTATGCCATGAATGCTGTATCAATATATATGCAGTAGCCTCATGAGCTCCATTGGAAGGCAGCCAAGAGGATCCTTCAGTACATTCAGGGCACTAGATCCTACGGCATTCACTATGCTACAAATTCTGAGCTAGAGTTGGTCGGTTTTACAGATTCAGATTGGGTAGGGGATTCCATAGATTGGAAGTCCACTTCTGAGTATGTGTTTATGTTTGGTGGTGGCCCCATTTGCTGGTCCAGCAAAAAGCAGGATGACATTGCACTTTTTGTTAAAGTTGTTGTGCCATTTAGATCTTCAAGCAATGAGTCAAAAATTATTGTTGCAGTAAAAGGAGAATGAAGATACACACTGAACAAAACAAACCATGCATGAAACAGATGAGTATAGATCAGGTAATTATAGTATTATTTTCATGAATTAAATCCATTGTTACAATAGTTTACATAAGGAAGAATTTGAATCCATTAGGAAAGAATTCGAATCTACCAACTGGATGTGACTATACCTAACTGACTAGCTAACTTCGGGTGTCTCAATCAATATCGGAGTCCAAATGGTTAACTTCGTATGTCTAAACAAGTCACACAATCAGTAATAAACCGTTAACTTAGTCTAACTGAAGTGGTATGTAAGCAAAGACGCCTAATCCACATGAAGCCATGCATAACTAGCGCTAACTGAACTGATTGTGATCTAACTGAATGTAATTGGAAATTAACTAAGCTTAACTAGTTCCAACTCCAACTGACTAAATAAGGTTTGTGTTGGGACTTCCAGTGGATCCTAAAATGTAGGGATTGGCCTAGGAGGTGCCTAATCTGATGCATGCTAGTGCAGTCAATGGTAGTTAGACTCTACCAGTGTTCCCCATGCTCTAGTAACTAGTACATGTGGACCCAATGGTACGAGTGGACTCAATTAATTAAATAAAACTCTTAAGTTAGGCTAAAATAATATAATACAGTTTGGTCAAGGGAGGATTAATAATCCTAACACCCCCCCTGAATCCTAACTTGGACAACTGTGGGCCCTGGTAACAAGACCATAGGTGACCCAAATACAATATAAAATACAGGAAATAAAAATGTTTCTTAATACAACCGAGAAAAAGGGGAAAACGTCATGGGAACCGCCCTCCCCTCAAAATAAGCAGGTATAGCAAACTTCAAGCTATATTTAGAAGGAAGAAGCTTCCTCCTTAGAAAAATAACTTGAGCAAAACACTATTGCAAAATTACAGCTCTATGCAACATCATGGTCCATCTGTGTAGCAGCATCCTAAAGTTGTACATGTGAACCTCTCAACGTTCTTCTGAACTGGTGACTGTGTATGTTTCTTCTGGATGGAGAATGTAGAGAATGATCAAGTTTGTTCTTTTGTGGGCCATGTAGCTGATCATTCGCAATCATCAAGTAGCACAGACCTGGAACTTTGTTGCACCACTTTGAAGGGAGCGAATATGTGAGAGATAGTGCATCATGTTCATTCTGATATTGGGACCTGGTTCTTCTTCTATCTTTTGGATTTCCAGCACCACTTCCAGCTGCATCTAGAAGCTTTTGAGCCCATTTGGGCTTAGGCTTTTGATTTGGAATGGATATTGGTTCTGAATCTAGAATCTCATGAGATTCAGCCCCAATAAAATGATCATGTTGTATTTTATCTTCATCATCTGAATCTGAAACCTGTAGCAAATCATCATCATCAAAAATAGGGGGAGAAATGGTTATACCTTCCTGTGCTACTGATGGTGGTGTGTCATACAAATGATCTTCTTTGAACTGGACACTCCTCTTAATGAAGCATCTCCTGGTTGCAACCTCCATCAATTTGTAAGATTTTGCATCTTTTGCATATCCTAGCAGAATGCATTCGCTACTTTGGGCTTGGAAGGCCTTGCTCTTGTCAAGTGGTATTTTGGACCAAGCTTTGGAACCAAAAAATCCCAGGTGAGAGACATTGGGCTTATGCCCATGCAGTTCTTCGAATGGAGTGACCCCAACCACTTATTTATGAGGCACTCTATTATGCAAATACGAAGCACATTTTACAGCTTCATCCCAAAGAGAAGGAGGAAGATGCTTGGCATGGAGAAGGCATGCTTCCATCTTCTTCAATGATCTGTTCTTCCTCTCAGCCACACCATTCTGTTGTGGTGTGTATGGAAATGAATGTTCCATTCGAATCTCACAAAAATTCTGGAAGTATCCTTTGATGTAATCTCCTCCTTTATCAAATCTTATAGACTTGATCTTCTTGCTGAAATTGTTCTCAACCATAGCCTTAAAAACTTTAAAAGTCTCAAAAACTTCTGATTTATGTTTCATGAAGTAGATCTAGCAGTACCTAGAACAATCATCAATAAAGGTGAGGAAATACCTACAACCATTAATGGAGTGTGTGGGAATAGGTCCAGCTACATCACTATGTATCAAATCAAGTATATAGGAAGCTCTATGTGCTTTCCCAACATCATACTTCTTCTCTAGATGCTTACCTACCAAGCATTTTTATCATTGTGGAGTTGCTGGAGATATTTGAAATTGAGATGGCCAAATCTCTCATGCCAAATCTTGTTGGTGTTGTTAGCATGAGACAATAAAGTTGTAGGAGGAGAGACAGGTAAGAAATGTGAGAAATCATAAGCTTTAGTAGAGTGATTTGCAATACCTTTCGCTATAAGCTGCCCAGTGGCTTTTTTTGTAATCTCAATTGTTTATTAATAGAATGTAACTCTCTTGCGAGAACCTGTATGAGTCATCTGATAAATAGACAACAAGTTAGTTGCAAGGGAGAGCACATAGAGGACATTCTTGAACTCACCATGCTTTGCTATGATTGAGCCCCTTCCTTATGCTGGAATCTGGGAATCATCTCCCATGTGAATATTAGGCCCCTTTGACAGTGTGAGGGCCGAGAAGGATTCTTTGGAGGAAACCATGTGGTTGGAGGCTCCAGAATCAATTATGTATGTTGTAGACTGAGTAAGGATAGCTTTCAAAGCATGGCACCTCTCATCATCTTCTGTCTGTGATTCTTCATCAACCTTCTTTGCTCCTTGTGGGAGATCAATGTTATGCTGCTTGAGGAGAGCTGACAATTGATCAATCTGCTTCTTCGTAGAATGATCTTCAAGATGGAAACCCTTCGAACAATAGGGACATAAATTATTTTCAAACTTCTTGGTCTTAAAGCAGGAGGCTCCTTTGGAAGTCTATTGATTCTATTTAGGCTTCGAATCAACTGCTTTAGGCTCCTTCTTCTTTGATTTCCCTTTGGCTTGCGCTTTGGAAGAGTTTGTCACTAGGAGAGCTTGATCTTTGGAGGTCTTGATGACTCCCATTCGAATCAACTTCTCTTGCTCCTTGATTAAGGACTCGAAAAAGGAATCAAGTGAAGGAATTTTCCAATCCTGAAAGGAATCCCTTTCGAATGGAAGATTGAGACAAATACAGAATACTCTAGGTTGAGTTTACTAAGAATGGAAAGCACATTTTGCTCATCCTTTCTTTCTATTCCTCACTGTCTGCATTGAAGTGCAAGAGACTTGAATTTAGTAAAGAATTGCTCTAGTGTTTCAAAATTGTTGGGACGTAAGGTGTCCAGCTCATTCTCCAGGAGGTTTCCTCGAAGCTCATCTTGTTTTTCAAACAAGTCTTCAAGCTTCTCCCATGATTCTTTGGGTGTCCTCAAACCTTCAAGGTGGAAGAGGAGATCTCTGGATATATGAGTGCATAGATAACCGAAAGCTTCATCTAACCGATTCATAAACTTGTTCTTCTCAAATGGATGATGGGGCTCAACCTCCCTTCCAAGTATTATCCTGTAGTAGCCAAGCTTTGCCAAGGCCAGCTGCATATCTTCCCTCCAATTAAGATAATTGAAGGGTGTAAGGATCCTAGGAGTAGAAGGATGGGAATCCATAATTCTCCTGCTGGAAAAACACAACACTTCACATAAGCTACGTAGCACTTGTAGATTTTCACTGCAAAACACTAAAACATTCAAACTCTGTTAGAATCATGCCTTCCCTCTCAACATGAACATGTTTTCAGGGTCTGTCATGCCCGCACCACCACTCTGAATAAATTCAGAGGAAGCAAGGCACTCTTTGTGGGTCTTCTGTGGAAACCCAACTACTTCTGATGTTCAATGGAGAGAGACAAACATGGATCCTTCTTGAAGATCTAAATGGCACATCAATTTTAACATGGTAGTAGAGGCTGAGTATAGGGGAGCAGTAAATGCTTGCATCCAGGCAGTTTGGCTACAAGGCATTCTGTCAGAGTTTGAGATTGGTAGTGCTTTGTCCACCGTCATATTTTGTGACAACCAAAGTTCTATCAAGATCTCATGGGATCCAGTTCAGTGGTAGAGGACCAAACATGTTGAGATCCACTTGCACTACATCAGGGAGTTGGTGCATGACAGGACAATTGTTCTGCAATACTGCCCTACAAATGAGCAAATTGCAGATATTTTCATCAAGAACTTTACTAAGAAAAAGTTCACTTACCTTCGTTCACTATTGGTGGTGAGTTCATCAGGGTGAATGCAGTTACTTCTTCAGTGTTCAGCTTGAGGGGGGGGTTTCCCACTGGGTTTTCCCTCTTTCCTCACTTAGCATTTATTTTGATTGTTTTAGAGTTACTTTTTGTAAAGGGTGACCTATGGCCTTTGTTTTCAGGGCCCTAGAACTTTATTTTACTCCTCCACCTGAGTATAGCTTAAGGGGGGGTGTTGGAGTCATTATCCAACCCACACACCTTTATTTGGTCAATTTGGCCTAATTACCCACTATCCTAAGTTAATTGACTCGAATTACTGACATCATCACACTAGCACACTCCTGACATCAGCATCAGCACCAGCACACTCCTTCAATCAAGGAGGCTAACTAAGCCTTCTCCTTCAATCGGGGAAGCCAACTAAGCCTTCTCCTTCAATCAGGGAGGCTAACTAGGCTTCCTCCTTCAATCAGGGAGAAAATATGGGGTGATTTTCTTGTCATAAGTGCACCAATTAGTTAACTGAATGTTGTTTCACCTAACAATCAGTTAAGTTGAGTTGGAAAAATGCCTTCCTCGTCCATTTGTCTATTTTGGGCTGAGTTGGGTTAACTGGAGCGATTTAAGGCGCCTCCAACAACTTATGGTGACTAGTTTTAGTTCAGTTCACTTCATCGGAGCTGAATTGAGTTAGATATGTGCCCCCACCTACTGATTGACACGCAGTTGAGTTCTATTCAGTTAGACTCAGCCATTACTGCCCTCCGATTCAGTTAGGACTCGGTTAGAGTCAATTGTCGCTATGATTAGTGGTTAACTAGTGTGTTTAGTGTGGCTAGCTGACATCTAAGCCACTCTCATGTTTCCAATTTGAATGACCTCCTTGGGATTCAAATTGTCTTGTTATTCATGCAAGTGTATGACATTGTATCACTATCTCATTATTGATTATTTATAATATACATTTACAACCTCTAATTGCAGAACTGTTGTGCCATTTTGTGTGTAAATTGTCTTGAATTTTCTGTAAGATTATGCTTTAGTCTCAAGATTGTTGGGACTAAATTTCACAATGAGATGTTACGATTTCTATGGATTTGGTCACAAAGCCCAAGACTATGCAAGTTCAAGAAGACAACCTATGATGAGTCCTTCATACACGTCATCAAGGAAAGCCAATGAACCATGGAAGAAGAATAATGCAAGAAGAATTGAAGCCCAAAATACATGTGCTCAAAGTCAAGGAAATCTAAGGTATGGGTGAAACAAAATGTTTTATTGAATGTGAATGAAGTTGAACAATGCAAAGAAAATGGTTTCCATATGGCAAGCCAAGCTCGAGGTTTTTCAAATACCTTAGCACACCTTTAGTTCGTGAAGTTTGGAGGATGGACTCAAGGATAAAAGATGGTTTCTCCACGTACTGAACATGTCCAAGGATTGTAACTACATTTGGCATGTTGATAGGGAGAATAATATGGTTAGTTTTTGTCATCAAAGATAAAGAAAATCAAATTAAGTGAAGCAACTTGGTGGTGTTTGAAGGATTGTCCCTATGCATGCTTACCTTTTATGAATTTACTAGATGAGTGTTGATGCATATTTTCTTATAGCATCCATAAAGTGTATTGATGACTTGTTGTTGGCTTGTTGATGCATTTGTTGGAATCCATAAAGAAACACTTGTTGTTGGTATCCGATTGTATGACTTATATTAAGAATATAGTTTGTTATAATATATTTTGACATGATAGACCCCATGATGTTTGGCATATGATTGGCATGATCGGTACATGATCTTATCTCTGATTTTGCTAAGGCATTCAAAGATTAGAAGCAACACTTTTCAAGCCTTATTGAAGACAACCAAAGTTACACAAAGGTCTTATTTCCAGTGAAGCAACTACACCCTCAGGAATCCAAAATGAAAAATACTATAAGGCATCCAAAGACATTTTAAGAAGAAAATATCATTAAGTAAGAAGGTAGTTGTAGGTGTCTTGCATAGTTCAAAATTCGGTGATACAAGGCAACAAGAAGTTGTGGAAGATAAATGTTGATCTCTTTACAAAGCTTGAAACAAGTCAAAGGCCTAACCACAAAACACAAGTCAAATCGATGAAGGAGGGATTCTAAGGATAGTAGGATAGAAAAATCAGAATATCAAGCATAACTCAGGCATAGAGTGCAATGAAAATGATGCAAGTACATTAACAGAGCATCAATATCATCTCTAACAATTGTGGGCATCCAAGGAAGAACTGTAAATGTTTTTATACTGAAATTCATATGGTTGTTCAGTCATGGTCTTGTTCAAGAAAAATGAAGAAGCATGCTTTGGACTAGAGACACGACAGAGACTTAGACCTTGGAATAGTCAACATTTACCAAAAAGCAAGTTCTACATAGTTATCTTGAAATCGGATGATCACAGTTGATTTTCTTGGGAGCAACATAGATCAAAGGTTTTTGGAAGATGAATCCCCCTTGGTTTAACATGATTCTTAGAAGTTGAATGATGAGTTTGTGAAGCCTCGGTGTTGCACCAGATATAAAGGAAGAATTCAGGTGTATGCAAATTTAATAAACCCATTCTCAAACAAGACACTGACAACACAAGGTTGAGCACTTAGTTCACTAATATACTATAGCAGCTCGTTAAAGGCAGGTGTAGTGATATGATAAGTAGGCATGAATAATGCAATCTATGATTTGTGAAGGTATACTGCTAGAGATAGATTGAATGGCATTTTGACTACCCTATTAGACCAATTTTCATTCATACATACTGAAAAATAGATAATCTAAATCCATCAGTTTGATATGCATTATGAAGAACATAGCCTGCAAGGTCTAATGTGAATCAAATACAAGTATGAGGCAGTCACAGCCACAACTGGAAGTTCTTGGATACTACTAAATTTCACAAATGATTAAAAGGGAGACTAACTTGCATGTGGCAGTGAAAACCTTAGTTTTGAAAGTAACAACAAGTTTGTTTTTAATGGACAGTGAATGTATTATACACTTCTCCTTTTAGACCTATCAAGACAAGTTGGTTAGAGTTGACTTGAATTCTTGATTAGGATATGAGCAGCATATTCTATGTATTTTTTAGGGGCAGCTAGACCAAAGGAGGAGTAAGGAGAAGGTTTTAGAAAGATCACTTACATCAGCATATCAGACAGGGGGAGCAGATAACTCAATAAATGAAGAAGTCCATTTGAAAGGGGGAGCAAACATTTTAGCATGATCTCAGGAAGTATTCAAGAACACAATTTTTTTGGGGGCATTGTGAAGCTTTTAATGGATAAGTGTTTGACCCTTTCTCATTAATGTCAAAGGGGGAGAGTATTTAAAGAGTTTTTTCCATCAATGATAGAGGGGGAGTTTGTTGAGCATGGTTGTCATTGATGTCAAGTCTGAAGGCACTAATGACAAAGGTTGTGGTTGTTGATGACATGGGAGCACCAGGTGGTACAAATGAGCCATTATGTGGTCATTTATTGAAGGCATTGTTCCTTGATGCCCTTGTTGATGAAGACATGATTCTTGTAACCACTTAATGATGCCCTTGGTTGTGGATCCCATTGCACTTGAAGAAATAATTGGTCAAACTCTTACTGATGATGACTCATTGGTAATATGATATTTGGTACCATTATGATTATGAAGACACGATGGAACCTTTTATGAAGAGCCCTTACTTTGTCATGAATGCATAATGTTTACATGGATCCCTTTCAACCATTAAAGAAGATTTATTGCATGATGATTGTTGGAGCCCTTACTTGTTCTCTATGATGATGATGAGGCCTTGTAAATAAATTTGTAGTCCTTAAACATGTGGCATGGCAGCCCAGTCAAAAGGATTAAATATTTAAAGTGGTCATTTGGTGTTGCTTGATGAGTTCATGAAGCCCACACACATGGTAGCTTGATGATCCTTGTTTCCACTATGATGGTGATGGATTTTTGAAACTCTCTTACTATAATAATGATTATGATGACTTCTTGGGGCATATGGTGGTATGATGGCATGATCTTATCTTTGCAGTTGGTTACACATTAACTTAATGACCCACTTATATATATAGTATGATGCCCTAGTTGATGATGGGCCTCACGATGAAGTTCTTATGATGCCACTGTCACACACGGGGGTTTGATGACATGTTGATATCCTTGATGTGTTGAGAATCACACACACATGATGTTGAAATCCCTTAACGTGGCACTTCATCCAAGCATGAAATAAGTTAGTTTGTGAAAGAACAATGTTTTGTGGGCATCAAGCAAGGTCGACTCCATAAAAGACTCTAAAAAGAACCTTACAACAACAATTTCAACAAGTCTATCCAATCAAAATTAGTTTCAAAATGATATTAATTGAAAACAGCAATTGCTAAGTCGGTAAAATATATTAAGAAAAAAATGTATAAATAGCTGGTCATGTTCTAATTTATAAAAAAACAAGCAAGGGAAAGAGATATACAGCTCTGAAATTTGGGTATATAATCCTCTAAGGCAGTCATAGTAAATGGACTCTGAAATTTTGAGTATACATACAAGGAGACTTAGATAGCCACACGAGTATCTTGGCAAGTTGAAGTTTAATCTTATCTAAAACTCAAGTTTAGACAACTCATGGAGGAAACTAAAGGAAGGTTAAAAGTGTTGTGAAGTTGTAAGTTCAATTGAGATCTAAATTTCGGGTGTGTACTGAAGCATTTTGTTTGAACAACAGTGATAATTATCTCTGTAGCAACTACGTTGATTGAGAGAGATTGGTACAAATCAAGGGTAATTTATGTGTATGTGAACAGTAAGTTAAACTAACTCCATTTTATGCATAATGAGCAGACTTTTTATTGTATTGTCCTTATGTGATTCTTGAGCTAGGTGTTCAAGCAAACCCTTGAAATCTTGACAGAGCATGAGCAGACTCTTGAATTCTTGTGTATGAGAAAAGTCTTTGGCTTTTGATGACATAAGCAGTGACATAGAGAAAATTGTTTTGACAATGATAACTTGTGAATTGAAGTAACAACCTCGATATAAGTTTGGATGTGACTACATTTGATGTGACATTGACAGTACTTGATAGACGGGACTATAAGCATATTGATGGTTGATTGACAGTCATGACATAACAATTTGAGACATTGATTGTTGTGAGCCTTGGCTTGGCTTGACAGCTTGACATGACAATGATGATGACAGTGAAAGCTTGACTTGAAAAGAAATCTAGTAGATGACACAAAATTGATGACAGCTATATGTGATGATTATGGACAAAATTGATGACATTAATCAATATGTGATTGCAAGATGAGTCTTGCACCTTAATGTTTGGATACCTCAACCCTTCTTAGTTGGAGCTAAGAAAACCAAGTTGGGCCTTGGAATAGGATTTGGTTCTCTTTAGTCAGTTGTTGTTGATGTAATCACAAATATTGAAGTCTTACATTGTACATCATATAAAGTTATAAACAAAAGTTTGCTATACTTATCCTATGATGTGTCTCTTGTTATGATATATGTTTATGAAATGCTTATGTGGATATATGACATTAGTTTGTTAGTTTATGAATGATAGTGTACTTGGTAGTGTAATGCAAATGATGAACGTTGTCTAAGATTTTGAGAAGTGAAAATCGTTGGAGGTGCTTGCACACTGATTCGCCTCCCCTCTTAGTGTGCCCTTGTGTCCAACACTGTGAACCTCATCTAGTAGTTCAACCATGGCTTAGTATGGCTATCCAAATCCAATTTAGGGGTATTTTGATTTACATAAGTTAAATAGTTGTAAATGATCTAGTTTTGGACCAAATGTCCTTCATAGAAGACAACCCTCGGAAAATGTAACATTAATATATGGCTTTTTTTGTTCCTTTTGTTTTATACTTGGACATGGACATCAAATTGTTCATTTACATGTATCATGTGACCATTGAGGGGGGTACCATTTCCCAATTTAGGGGTATTTTGATTTACATAATTTAAATAGTTGTAAATGATCTAGTTTTGGACCAAATGTCCTTCATAGAAGACAACCCTCGGAAAATGTAACATTAATATATGGCTTTTTTTGTTCCTTTTGTTTTATACTTGGACATGGACATCAAATTGTTCATTTACATGTATCATGTGACCATTGAGGGGGGTACCATTTCCCAATTTAGTGGCAATTTCTTTGAATTAAAGTTTGATTTTATTATTAATATACTAAGTTTAAATACAAAAAAACGCAAGTTTCCAGCGCATCGTCAAAACCCATGTAGCCATACCACCAATAAGGGTCCATAGCCCAAGTATTCAAGGAATCAATATATAATGCATCATGAACATAGATAAACTAAGAATTAATTATGCTAGTGTCATGAGGAGGTTGGTCATGATCATATGGGGTGGGGTCCAAACTAGTGATTGGTGGACCACCATTTGTTGAGTGTGTAGGTTCACAACTATCAATGGGAGGCCCTAGAGGGTCTCACCCTTAGAAATGGAAATGGATACTTTCGAGAACTATTTTTAATCGTAGGGTGGCATTAGGGACCATCTTCTCTCTTTCTCATGTCTCTTGTGCATATCTCTATATACTTGGTTGTAGTTATTTTTGTATTATTATGTACCAATGCATTATTCTCAAAGACTATATATTTTTAGTGTTCACAAAAATGTCCTGCTCTAAATTGTATGGTTGCATTGCCTTCAATGCAACATAATGTATATTAGATTATAAAATTGTGATAGTAGTAAGTAGTCTATCTTTAGATATTTGAGAAGGAATGTAGGATTGAGTTTTGTAAGCACTTTGAAATGTCTAAGTTCTCTAGCTTTTGAGTCACTAAGAGAATGTACAAGGAGCTCCAAAGCTATATATGCATTGACAATTACATCCAAGATTTAGTTACAATTATAAGGAAATTAGAAGAAAGATCCAATAGTTATGCTTGATGATGTTGGTGTCACATGTGCTTCCTTATGTGCCATTTGTCACTAGGTTCAAGTTGACACTACACATCACTAAGTTTGTGAATCCAATATACTAAGAAATTGTGTTTGGGTGTAAGGGCCACTAAAATGGAATTTGTGGTATCTATTAATTTTTACATGATAACATAGATGATTTATTTCAATTGCAATGGGGTTTATAATTACACTAGAGCTCGCGTTTAAACCAAATCTCATTTTTGCATTGGATATGGGCACTATGTAATAACAAATAACTATACCATAGCTAGGCTTAGCACTTTGCTTGTATAGCCTGATTTCTGCAACAAAGTTGCATTGTGAGGCCATAGTAGTTCCACATGGGAGACCTAATATAATCCTAAGAATGGTAGCGTGTCTAACTCAAATGCTTTTTTTGTGTAATGATGATATAAGGACCATAGAAAAGTAGATGGAGCATCTTGTGAGGTCCTTTGAATCAATCCTAAAATTGTAAGCAAACTTAATCCCCAACTTTGTAATTGTGAGGGACATGATGTTTCTTACATCACCCATTAATGTGGCTTACCCTCTGTGAGGGACATGATGTTCAGTGTGTTTTTCCTATATTTGAGGCATGATTTCTCCAAAATTACATGAACCTGTCACATGAATGATATCTGCAACATGATATACATCAACATCAACGTAAACTGATATGAAAGAAGCATAATATATATGAAAATCATAATATATAACAAATACACATCTGAAGGCAAATATAAATGTCAGATATTTAAACGTGCTCAATAACAGCTATGATATAGTAGGTCCACCAATGGATCCAGAGGCATTAGTATCTCCTCTAATATATTTAGAGGCATTGGTACCTATGGAATGTGCAAATGTAGGAAAAAATAACTAAAAAACATCTCCCTGGTGATTTGTAACCCAAGCCACTCACCTCATCCAAAAGAGCATTATGTAGACATGTACTAGGAGGTGGTGGTGAGTCGACTCGATGAAGATGAGAGGGTGTTGGGATGATTGGTTGAGGATTAGAGAGTGGTGAGATGACTAGGTGAGGATTAGAGGGTGGTGGAATGACTAAGTGAGGAGAAGAGGTTGGTCGATCAACCTGTCGTGGATTGACTAGGAGAGTAGGAAAGGGTGGTCATACTATCTATGGTGGGATGACTAGGTGAGGAGGAGAGGGTGCTCGGTTGACCTATGGTGGGTCGACTAGGTGAGAAGGAGAGGGTGTTCAAATGACATGTAGTGGAGGAGAGGTTGGTTGGTCATCTTGTAATGGAGTAAAGGGTGCTCAGTCGATCTGTAGAGAGGGAAGATGAGATGGAGGAGGAGGAGCAGGAGGAGGTGGACAATCATAACCCTCATCAGATGGATCAGAACTAGTGCTCCTTATTGGTTTCCACCTCTTTAGTATCCTGGTTGAACCCACAATATGACACATCATCGATCTCATATCAAGTGGGAGGATTCTCCAAAACTGAGCAAGAGCTAGGTCTCTTATGATCTCACTAGCTCGAACAGGGCACACTCCCTATTAAGCCAACAACCTATACAACTGATATGCCATTTCCTGGTGGAATCTAACATCGGGCCTATGCCAAAGGTTGGGTCTCTATAACTATGGAATCTCCTCTTCCTCTACCTCTGCCTATGTCATGTGATCATTGACTTAGGGAGGCACATCCTGAACACAACTATTGATATCCACAAAATTGTAGAGAACAATAATTAGACAAATTAATCAAATCACATTTGATTACATATGCATAAAGTAGACAATAAAATGCAACTAGAATAATTAAAACATAAAGCTAATATTACCTCTCTCATCTAGTCGCTCATCTGGGGTAAATAGGATGTCGTAACATCCTTTCCAATCCAAATCTTTGTATGTGTATAGTACCATATCCAGGGTGTTATTATCCCTGCTAACGAGTAAATCGATGATCTCATGAGTGATCCTACCAGGGAAACTGGACAAGCCCTTGTTGGGAAACATCTACCACCACATCTGCATACGCACCTCGGCCATCAATCCAGTATGATGACTTCGAAATGAGGGCTTAGTGATCGAAAACCTCTCAAAAATTAATGAAAACAACTCTAAATCAAATTGGAAAATTGTCCTTCCATTGAACATGGCACGATAATGATCGAGAGAAAAACAAACTTGCCACAAAAATGGTATACCACTTTATGAATCTATATATTTATAGTAAAGAATCAACATGATATAATAACGAGAGACTAATGTGTTTCCCATCAATTGTGGCATGGTCCACTATTGTGATCAAAAGTGAGAGGAATCAGCTAACATCCTTGCATGAAAAGAAGATATTCAAAGTAGGCCACTGGTTACCTGGAAATCACCATAGGTAGTGGAATTCTCACTGACATATCTCAATTCCAATGTCATATGAACAATTGATACAACTCCTGGTGGGACATCAAGGAAATGGGGAAAATCCTACCCTCCTAGATAATCATGTGATGAAGTAGATGTCCTCCTCTATGGGTTGAAGCCACGTATCAAGACTCACCCTAAAATACTCTCGGCGTTGATCCCAAACATGGATCAACTGCATCAACAGTTGAGACTGCCCCCAGTGATGTAGCCTCCTCATAATACTTTTGGCGGCCAACTTGGCATAAGAGTTGTATGGTATACATGGTAATAGGTTGACGGATAAAATCCCTCTCCCTCTCTATCATCTCCCACTCGCGTACAACATTGTATTGGTCTTGTTGTTGCTACCATTCTTGTTGATTCCCTTGTCACTCCTATCTCTAATTAAACACGTATAACTTTCATAAAAAACATATAGATATCTAGACAATAAAACATAAATTTTTTACTAAAAATAAATAAATTTATAAAAAAGAGAACAATTTTTTTTATTAAAAACAATTCAAAGGGTATCAGTGCACCCATAAAACAATCACACACCATTATCGGTGCTTATTTTATCTATGGTACTAGAAAACCAAACACGCATTATCTATGGTACTAGAAAACCAAACACGCACCTACCTCGGTGCTTGACAATATTTTAAGTGCACCGCTTAAATAACAACATTTTTTTAACTATAGAACTTTTGGTCCTACAAAACAAAACATGCACCAAAAACTTTTTGTGAGAATATTTAAAGAGCATTGTTTAATTATATATTTTTTAATATAGAACCTTTGGTGCTACAAACACAACACACATTGAAAACGGTGCATGTAAATATTTGAAAACTTTTTTTAAATATAGATCATTCGGTGCTTTGTATATTAGTACGCAAATGCATCTGTATATAAACAAAGCACCGATCAAAAACAATATATATATATATATATATATATATATATATATATATCATAGACTGTGCGTATTTTGAAGATGCACCATAGATGATGCTTCGAATCTGTGTGTCATGTAAGCCATGAGCATCGGTATAATGTAAAAGATATTTGATGGTTTAGGTGTTAAAATTTATTCACGTGTTTTCAAAATAGTTTCATGGTGCACATTAAGTAGATTAACACATCGTTAACGATGCATCTGAATTTTTAAATAACACCGTATATGTGTTATTCTTTTGGTTGAATTATTAGTCAATTGTATGTGTCCACTTTTAGCCATTGCTTCCCTTGGGGAAGTGAAAAATGACGAGCATTGACCAAAAATATTATTTTGGGACTAAGTCACGGGTTTTTGGGAAAATGTGTGACCATGGTCGCGCTTTATGAAGGAAAGAGCATGACCCTTTGGTAATGGTCAAATTGGAATTTGACTTTCATTTTTTTGGTCATTTGGTCACTTTCTCTGGTCATATGGATGAGATGGAATGGAAAATGGTGCTATTACTATGAAGCAGGTTAGTAGATTTTCGTTCTTAATAGATTACCACCTGATGTGTGAGGTTAAGGGCTTATTGTATGGCGAAAATACATCATAAATATTTCATACTTTCAATAGGGAATGGGACAAAACCAACGACAAGAGACCAAGGTTATGTCGAAAATGACTCCCCCTCATAGGGGATTACATAGGCCCATACTTACAGATTAAGCACTCAAAGAGGTGAGGTGTGGATAATCTCAAACATAAATGAGGTAGGCATTCCCATGCCTATATTAATGTATCGATATAATCTTGGATCCAAACCAAGAGGGGTGTAATCAATACATGAATAATTGTTGGGTACAATACATCATGAAGGTCAAATAGTGACACAATCCAAGTACATAATCATGATCCAATCATGGTTTATATGAAATATATGAGTAGGAACAATGGCATCCCTAACAGAATGTTGAATCACAGTAATTGAATCCATCTTGAAATTGAAGAGGCCTAAGATCTGGAATAAAGAATGATGTAACTCTTCATAGGTGGCTCAAACTACTGAAAGATTAATCCAAATAGGTCTATGGAACTGTAACTAAAATTGGATCACTATTGCCAATGCAACCTGGACACCACATGAAGCATATGAATGAGAGGCTTCCATAATAGACTCGAGAACTAGAGGGATTCAAGTATTTATGGGGTCTTTGACCAAATTGGATAAGGGAACCACTATTTTGTAGGATTCTTAATGGTGTGATAATGAGATAGAGTTGAGCATGTGAGAACCAACCAATCTAATGGGTAATGAGGTCTCCCCTCAGGTTTTCAAAGGGAACCCATCGATGATGGTTATGGGGCCAAAATACATAATTCCTCTAGGTCTATTCTCTAGAATAGAAGTGTTGATGTTGATAGAGTGAGACCCGCTAACAACAAATCAATGAGGTGTCCATCCCGACAACACAAGGGATGGCACTGGATAATGAACAGAAATGGGACTGAGATATTAAAGGGGGACACAGGGGTCAATGAATGAGGGACTCAAAGTTCCTTTATTTAGAGCATGAAGGCATGGATTACTTGGCATCATGCTTGAAGCTTGTGAACATGTTAGGGGAGGAACATAATGGTGGATAACCAGGGGACATAATTGCAATGGGGATACTCGTAGAGGGGAAATGAAGGCACTAAGGTTCACTTTGGGAGAGGCTAATATCAATAAGACTCCATGGGTAACACATCGCATGATTCTTTGATTAAAGGTGACAAGTGATGTGGGCATATGAGATCATATACAGTCTGCAGTAAATATGTTGAGGAGAATTGTTTTAAATGGTTTCCCAAGTACTTAGACACCTAGGAGAAAAGTTGAATGCAAGGATATAAGTGTCCAACGTACAATTGAGTGAATCAATAGATCAAGTGATAGCATGTGGAAGTAATGAGGGTTAAGACACCGATGGTAATATCAATGGTGGAAAATAACGTAACTTGTATAATATGGATGAAGTAGGGGTCTAATGAAAAAATAACATGAAACATCAAAATTCCATAAATGTGGGAGTCCGAGGATAGGCCAATGACTGATGAAGAATCATAT
Organism: Pseudotsuga menziesii; assembly: GCA_001517045.1. Classification (NCBI taxonomy): domain Eukaryota; kingdom Viridiplantae; phylum Streptophyta; class Pinopsida; order Pinales; family Pinaceae; genus Pseudotsuga; species Pseudotsuga menziesii. The sequence continues at coordinate 974,919 of LPNX010777770.1, read as the reverse complement.
GCGGTTGAATTCAAGATCGCAAACTATATGGATTCCCAATCCTAGGGGGATTAGATCAGCATGGGAACCCAACAACATAGGGGGTACTAATGGATGGCACCCATGTGAAGGAGGCTATATTGTCAAGCAGGGGCAAATGCAAAGGTGGTTGGTCTAGACCACTTACCAAGATAGAGGGGGCACTACAAGTAGAAATGGGATTGAACCAGGTTAATGCACGTGATATTTTATAAAGGAAAACCACCTCTATACCAATTTGAAGAATTATACCTATAAGAAGAGGTTGCATGCTAATATAATCGGTTCCCAATACAACTTGGAACTACATACTTGGAAACAAGACCAAACTTTAATAGTGCATTTGGAAATAAAACCAAATGTAAAAGCAAAATATAACATAGTGAAAAGGAATAAAGTACACACGTGAATGAAAATTGAGGGAAACAAGGGCTTCCCAAAAAGTTATCAATCACATGAAACAAATGACCTAATAAAGAAGACCACATAACCTAGATTCCATTGGTGCAAATGGTGTGTCAAAAGGAAGTCATATGAGCACTTATGGGTTGAAAGAAAACCAGGCCTAATTAACTATAAAAGGGGTGGGACCCACAACCTTAAGTGTCATTTTCATTGTTCACCATAGGAGAGGATTATGGGGTATAGATATTCAAGTGATTAATTATCCCATTTCATTCGTTAGATTTGGATTCCATAACTTGCAGATTGGTGGTCTCTCCATGCTCATCAATTTCATCCATTCTGGTTTTGTAGATTAGGGCCTTGTAGCGATGTGGGGAACCCTAGAGGGTTTAGGTCATGAGTCACGCATATTTGAGGGAAAGGTGCAACCTCTAGTCATTCTTGGCTAGGGGGGAAGTGTGATTAGGTTACACTTTTTGGCTAACTAGGTACGATCGAGTCCACACTTTTTCGTGGAAAAAAGGTTACCTCACATCGAAATTTGATGTAGGATGAGGGTTAATTGGAGGGAGAGAAACATTTCTAGGTTGGGGGGAGCTATTAGAGACAATTCCCTAGTGAGGGACTGTCTTGTCAACTATGGGTTACTCAATTTTCTTGAGAACCCACTAAAGAGGTCATTTGAGTGAGACTTTTTTTTCTCTCTTCACAACTGTATGGAAGTGTTTCCTCTATGTAAAATATGTTGGGAAAACATTTTTACAGTTTCTATCATTTCTCTTCCTCCTTTGTATGGTCCTATGGACATGCGTTACCCATGTATCCATACAAATGAGTTGTGTGGTCTGGTTGTAAGGCTAAACCCATTGCAAAAACCTTTGTGCATCTTTGCAGATAATGCAATCGTCTTGGAGATCTATAATTTGTGATTAATCAACGAATTTTGGGGGGAAAAGTCGTTGAGGAACAAACCTAATTAATTAAAAAAAAACTAATATTTTATGAAGGTTTTTATCATCCCTTTTATTTAAGGTTGGTTATATGTTTAATGCCCATGTCATTTAAAAGAAAGGAGCTAGGGTTTATGTATGGATTAGGTTCCTTATTCTTTGGGTTAACATTTTTTTGTATATTAGATCTTAGGTTGTTAATTTCTCTTAGCTTTGGACCATTTAAAAGTATTGATTATTTTTGAACCTATGGGGGATTTGCATATAGAAATCATAAGTATCTTTGTGGTCATAATATCACCTAATCTAGGTTGTCATTTGTAGAGATTTTTTTTCAACATACTATATAATGGTGTAGGTATGTTTTTCCATTCGACCTTCAGAATATCTGCACTTGCAGTTTTGATGAACATATGGCCTCAATCCTCATCTCAGAATCTCATAACTCACTCACATTTACTCAGTTTTGAGTGATTTATTTTGAATTAGTTTCTCAATTTCTTCATTTTTTATCATCATGAATTTCAAGGTTGTTTATGTTCCCAAGTTAATTGTCACTAACTATATTGTCTAGAAGAGAAAGATGATTGACATTCTTAGGGGCACGAAATCTGATGTATCGACAATGGTGACAACAAGAAGTTGAATGATGCCAAAGAATTAGTTGTGTGAGAGGAGTTTTGTGAACAAGGAAGAGGTCTCATTGGGAAAATTGTCTCAAACAATTTACAGGTACATATAGAAGTTGAAGATCACCATATCGAGGTATAGAAAACCGTAGCATCTCTGTATAATAAGTCTCATTATGTTTCTGCCTACTACCTCGTAAAGAACATTCATGAACTAGATCCCAAGGATTTTGGTTGAATCAAACAATCGATAGTTGAATTAAAAACCAATAATGAGAAGCTTAACAACTATGGCATAGATTATAAGAAAAACGATACAACCCTCATTATTCTTGTAGAAGAGAAATTGCCTTCAGCTTATGATCTGTTTATACAAACTAGGAATAGAACCATTGAAATGTCTAAGGGTCCATGAAACCTATTTTCGAAGAGTTTTGCAAAGGGTTGATTCGTGAGTTGGATAGGTTGCTCTCATCCGGTCAAATGGTCATTGGGAAAGCTCATTTCACACACAATAAGAAGAATCCATTTGGAGGTTATCATAAAAACATCAAACCTCATGTTATTAGTACCTCCCATCAAACTTCTAATTATGCTCATATAGAGACTTTAAAGAAGAAAGTATGGAAACCTTGCAAGCATTGTGGCAAAACTAATCACACCGAGAAGAATTGCTTTAAGAGATGGAATGAACTTGCAAAAACCAAGAAGAAAACCTATAAGTAACAATAGGTAGCTCTGTGTGCCTATTTTATTCAACCAAGTACCTGGTATTCTCATGTGGAATGGATATGGATTCAAGTGCCTCAAGTCATATGATTGGTACTGCTTCACTATTTACTTCTTATGACAAACAAGAACATAAGGCTCAAAAACTTTCTATAAGTGATGGTAAACAAATTTCAATAGTTGGTTTTGGTAATATTCATGTTCCTAATGGTAGACTAGAAGATTATTTTCATGTTTAGGTCTTAAACAGGTGCCTAGGGCTTGGTATGAAAAAATCCATACTTATTTCTTAAAGAGTGGTTTTGGGTGGTGTCGATCTGATCCAAATCTAGTTCTTAAACTCTTTAAAGATGATGTCCTCAATGCTTTTCTTTATATGGATGATCTAATCCCCATAGGAAACCAACTTTCCTTAATTCGAGAATTGACGAATGATCTTCAGTACCATTTTGAAATGATAGACTTAGGCCTATTGCATTATTTTCTAGGTCTTCAAATATGGCACATGGCTAATGAAATCTTCCTTTCTTAGCTTAAGTATGTTGTGGATTTGCTAGCTTGGTCTCACGTGAGTGATTGTAATCCTTCACCAACACCATTTTAGTTAGGGGTCAAATTAGTTGTTGATTTTGGCACTCCCCTTGTTGATGCAATAGTTTATTGCCAACTTGTTGGAAGTTTGATCTATCTAACACAAAATAGGCTTGATATCTCCTTTGTTATTAGCATGGTTTCTAGGTTTATTCAAAATCCTTATGATAGTCATTTGAAAGCAATTGAAAGGATTATCATCTATCTTCAAGGCACTCTACATTATGGTGTTTTATATTATAATAAGGATTTTGTTTCATTTTTTGGTTACATCGATTATAAGTGGGTCGAATATACTACTAACATGAGGTTTACTCCAACATCTACAATGAAGCAATTGCTGACAAAGATGATTACAGCTGGTTTCATAATCTTGACCCTTCTCTTCTTTCCAGAATCAAGAAATCTACTAAGCAGCATACTCCCTGGGAAATCAGGCTTGAAGAACTAGAGTTCATAAAGTGGAGATCTTCATTGGAAAAGCATGTGATGTACGTGGATGGGGCCTCGAAAGGGAATCCCGGAAATTCGGGAAGTGGAGGTGTCTTACTGGACAGCTCAGGGAAAACTGTTCTCAATTTTTCTTGGGGGCTGGGCCAAAATACCAACAACACTGCAGAAATCTTAGCCATCTGGCAGGGCCTATGTCAGGCTAGAAGGCTCTCCATCAAGATCGTGATTGTCATTGGGAATTCCAGCATCATTATTCAAGCGTTCAACCTGAAAAAGGCTCCTAAAAATATGGTTCCGGCCCATTACTTCAAGAAAATTTTAAATCTTCTTAAACACTTTGATGAAATTAAGTTTTATCACGTTCTCAGAAAATTAAATCAAGGGGCGGACCATGAAGCTAACATTGGTACCTCCCTGAACAGAGGAGCTCTCCTCGTCAACAGCATTGAGCACCATGAACCAATTCCTTAGCTCGATGGTTGATGGGATAGAAAGGTTCACCATTTGTACAGCTAACTCTAAAAGGAAGAATGTCTTTAGGATCGTTGGTTTAGTGGAGGAGGACAGAGCTCAATTCTATCATAACTGACTAAACATCCCTCTATCAAGAGTACAATTCTTTCAGGAAGTCTTATGACTCTATTAACCAGGATTGAAGCTGCAAATTGGATCCAATTGCAGTCCTTCAGAGAGGATAGAACCCAGCTCTCGCTTGATGAAGTATATTCAGAGTATCTTCAACGCAGTAGATGTGGAAGGCAGCACGATCCAGTATTAAATCGAAGTTGTAAGAAGGGTGCCCACAGATCCTTGGTTTGTAGAGAAGGAAGAGCTAGCAAAGAATTGGATAAAGACCTCGAGTTGGAAGATGATCAAGATCTGGATCAAGCCTGAAGAAGATCACGACCTGGAAGATTCTCTCGATCAAATCGAGACTTGAAAAGATTGATACAGCATGCTGTCCTAGTTCATTTTCTGTATGCAGCAATTTCCAGCATGCTGTTCGAGCTTATTTTCTGATTGCAGCTATAGGAATTCCCTGTCTTTGATTAGTTTTTTAAGGAATTTGGTAAAGGGAGCGTCTAGACAAGTATGGACTGTCCCAGCAAGATATTCCAGTTTATTTTCTGTCTGCAGAATTTTGAATTCTCTGTCAATGTTTAGTTATACATGAACTTTGCAAAGGGAGAGTCTAGCTTCAAACTACTGGGAAAAGGTGGTAATTGGACCTGCAAAGGTTGTTGTAAGGCCGCTGGCAGCCATTTAGCCAGAGTTAAATACTAAAAGTCTCATAACCGTTTTTGTAAAAAAAAAAAACATGAGGTTTACTGTAAGATATATCTTTCATCTTGGTTCAAGTCCAATTTCATGGTCCAACAAGAAGTGGAAAACACTTTCTCTTTATTCTTGTGAAGGAAAGTATAAGGCATCTAAGGAAGCAACTAAGAAACAATGTGGATCTAGCATGTCCTTATTGAGCTTGGTTTGGTTCAGAATGCCCCTACTAAGCAACAATGTGACAATTAGAATGCAATCCAACTTGCTTACAATCTAGTATACGACTCCAAAATCAAACACATTGACCTTGATACTCATTACATTTAATATATTGTTGCTAATAGTGTTATATGTTTGGAGTATTGTCCTATTAAACAATGAGTTGTTGATACCTTCACCAAATCCATGACGGAGGTGAAGTTTCTACGTCTTCGTAACTTATTGGCGATGTAGGAAGCTATCATTAAGGGGGAATGTTAGTATAATGACATCTTCCTCCAAACTGTGTTCTAGCCATCTAGTCATCATTAAGGGGGAATGTTGGAATGTGTTAATGGTTGCCTAGGGTTCTAATATATATGCTTATGACATTTTGTAAACTTAGATGATTAGGACAAAATATTTTCCAATAACTACCTATCTTATAAAATGTATTATCCCACATGCATCATGGGTTATAATATCATGTCCCTCTGAGGTATATAATAGAGGTGAAGGACTCCTAAGGGAATGCAATGCAATGCAATATATGTGGGGATCACAAGCTTGTAATGTCTCTCTTTTTGTTCTTGTTTGATTTATCACTTATTTAATGTTTATCATATAAGTTTAGATAAATTAGATACTTGGTATTTATTATTATATTTAATTTCATAATTTAACATAAAATAACAATAAACAAGAGAAATAAAAATATAACTATTATTTAAATAGAAAATAATCCAAATACGCATTAACATACACACTTGATTATAAGAACCCTATCACTATTTTAATTTATTCTTTTTTTTTAAATAATTGCTACAAGACCTTCCACTCAAGCGAGAAGAGAACTAATAGGCCTAAGTTATTAGTACGCATATAAGCGAACCCTATCTAAAGAAGATAGTGAGTAATCCAGAATCTTCTGGGATCCTCGGATTCTGGATTTCTTAGTACTCATGAAAAGCACAGGGTCTTGGCTTTGAAAAAGGAGTTAAAGAGATTGTTGGATCACGAACTCCGATCTTCCAAGTTACAAAGTAGATTGACCTGGGCATCACAAGGGGATGCCAATACTAAATTTTTCCACTCGGTTGCATCATCCCGTAAGCATCAAAATGCCATCTGGGGCCTTCAGGATGATAGGGGGATTTTGATAGAGGATGACAAAGGACTAAAAGCTCTGGGTGTTGGGTACTTCTCGAAGATTTTCAAAGATGATGGTCTAACAAACATTGAAGCGCAGCTAAAGGTGATTAGATGATTTCCCTCCTTCTTACAACATAAAGAGGACTTGGAGAGCTTCACACGACATATCTCTATGGAGGAAGTAGAGCTAGCTTTAAATTCTTTTAATTAGGACAAATCTCCAGGTCTAGATGGATGGCCAGTAGAGTTTTTGTTGGCTTTCCTTGACCTTCTAGGGAGTGATCTTCTAAATTTGGTTGAATCTTCCAGACTGGAAGGCAGAGTTTTACCCTCTCTGAACTCTACCTTCATTGCTCTCATCCCTAAGAAAGAGAAATCCCTTACCTTTGCGGACTTTAGACCCATCTCTCTTTGTAATCTTGTTTATAAACTTATCTCTAAAATTGCGGCTTTACGCCTGAAGCCTTATTTGGACAAGTTCATCTCCCCACAACAATTTGGTTTCTTGAAAAACAGACAAATTGTAGAGCCTGTAGCCATCACTCAAGAAGTATTTCACTCTGTAAAGACCAAAAACAAATGTGCTCTTATACTCAAGTTGGATCTGTCAAAAGCATTTGACAGGGTGAACTGGTCTTATTTAAGACTCATCCTTCTGCAAATTGGTGTCCCTCTAATGGGTGTTAATTGGATTATGGGTTGTTTAACTTCTGCAAATTTTGCTCTGCTTGTCAATGGCACCCCCTCCAGTTTCTTCACGGTCTCTAGGGGTATTAGACAAGGTTGCCCGTTGTCTCCCTTATTGTTTATACTTGTCATAGAGGGGCTCAGTCTCTTAATAAAGGATGCTCGGAACAATGGGAAGATCAGTGGCATAAATATTTCTTCCCAACTCTCTTTTACCGACTTGCTTTTTGTTGATGATGTGATTCTATTTGGTATTGGCACTTTCGAGGAGTGGGTAGCCTTCAAAGTTTTCTTGGATACTTTTTGCGCTACTTCAGGTATGAGCATAAATATGGACAAATCATGTTTTTTGTTCAACAATGTGGATGAAGGGTTATTGAACAGAATCTCTAGCTCTCTCTCATTTAAATATGATCACATTTCCCTGGGCTTTAAATACCTCGGCTTCTTCATTAAGCCCCTTGGATACAGGGTGAAAGATTGGCACTGGCTTATAAAAAATTTTGAAAGAAGAATCCAGCACTGGACCCTCTGTCTGCTATCCCTTGGGGGTAGACTCGTCTTAATTAAAGCAGTTCTCTCAAGTTTACCGGTGTATTGGATGGCTATGATCCCTATCCCCATTTAAATTCTGGATAAGCTCAGGTCACTGATATTTTCTTTTTTATGGGGATCATCAGCAAAAAAGAGGAAATATCACTTAGTGGATTGGCAGTCCCTTTCAAAACCAACCTCTTTGGGTGGTTGGGGCATCAAACATCTAGGCTGGTTCAGCCTCTCTTTACGTTTGAAGAGTTTTTGGTTGGCACTTAATGGGAACGGAATCTGGCACAAATTACTGTCTGTGAAATACCTCAAAAATCTCTCTATGGTATCCTAGATTCATAGAAAAGTTTTCGCTGCAAATAGTGTCTCTGTGATCTGGAAAGGGTTTCTGCATACTTTGTCCTGGGTTGGATGTGGTCTTACCTGGAAAGTAGGGAATGGAGAAGATATTCGTGTTGGTATAGATCTAATTATGGGCACTGAAGCACTTTTGGTCCTTCCTCAGGATCTCCATGATTATCTGGAGGATTATGGCATTGTCACTCTGGTACAAGCACGCAATTTAACTCATGGGGCCAAAAGTTACTGGTTTACAGCTGAAGATTTGGATTTGGGAGGAGAATGGGGGCTCTTGTGGAACACATTTGTCATAGTACTTGAATATGGTAGAATCAGATTGACTTATCAGAAAGACTCTCTTATTTGGACATATAATAGGTATGCTGGTGATATTTCTGCAGCTATGGGGTATGATCTCATTGTTCATCACTATCACGAACCCTCCCCGAAACATTCTAAAGTGCTGGACATACTTTGGTCTTTCAACATTCCTACAAAGATCCGATGTTTTATTTGGTTAGTGGTTATGAATTGAGTACTAACATGGGATAATATGCAAAGGAGAGGTTGGCAGGGTCTCGATATCTGTACTCTTTGTAGGCTGAATGAAGACTCAGTAAAACATCTGTTCTTAGACTGCACTGTTTCCAACAGGGTTTTCATTGTATTTTGCGAGCAGTCGGGCCTTCCTTACTTTAAAAATTGTTCTGTCAGGACCTTTCTTGAACACTAAGTACAAGAACTCTATGGCTCTCTCTGCCAACAGCTATCTGTCCCTCTTCATTTTTTGGAGCTTGTGGAAAATGAGAAACGTTTGTTTATTTGAAAATAAGATGTTATCTTTTTTAGATATCATTCAACAGGTTAAAGCACTCAGGCTACTTTATCCTGTTCCGAAACAAAAGCACAAGATTAGAAATATTGGTCCCAGTCCTCAGATCTCTTATCCTTGTGGGTTTTTTGACGGGGCAGATGTTGATGACCTTGGAGGAGCAGGCTTTGTGCTGCACTTGAGTGACTCTCATTTCCTTGGTTTCTCACTTGGTTGTGGGAAAAGCACAAATACAAGAGCTGAACTCCTTGCTCTATGGGCTCTTCTCGCTATGTCTAAGCTTTTGGGGATCCCTCTACAAACCATCTATGGTGACTCTCTAGTCATTATCAATTGGGCTAACAGGATATCATCTTTGGACTCTCCCAGTCTGAGACATTGGTGCGAGGATATCAGATCCCTCATTCAAAATTTCTCTCCTTTGACTCTCAATCATATATATCATGAGCATAATCAGCAGGCTGACTGTCTCTCAAAGAAGGCTCTTGTGTTGGATCCTAGTATTGGGAACTTCTCAGAATTTATGGAAGGTATGATCTCTGATCATGGAAATTTTCATCTTTTTTAAGCTATGTGTCGGGACTCAGTCCCTTTACTTTTTTTAGCACGAGTATTGTTTTATCTTAACAAACTGGATCTTGAGCTATCTGGGATGAGACTATCAGCCTTCTGATCATGCTCAGTGATTTATAAGATTGACTGTCAAATCCCTCTATCTCAGAGTTCAAAACTTCGTTGAAACTGTCTTATGGTATTTTGCTAAGAGTCTGGTTCCTTGTGGGCTCATTGGACGGTAAACTGCTGAGAATATGGTTCCTTATGTATTTCCTGCTCATGTCTCATGTCAGTATGATAAAAAAGTGAAGAACTTATGGTGAGTAGAGGGATCCCCGATGTCTTATTCCCATCTTGGAAGCTTGTTTAGAAGGGCTGTCATGTATACGATGTCCTTTTATTCTCTTTGAATAACAAGGTCTGGCATTTTTTCTGCTGAAAAAGAGTAGATACTAAAAAGAATTAGAGAAAGCCCATAACCAATACGTGAGGATGAGTTGCTCGGTCTTCATGATTTTAAATATGATGATAAGAACAAGTCATTAGTATTTAGATCAATATGATACAAGGGAACATACAATAAGAAGATAGAGATGTCATATATTATTATAAAACTTTATATGGTTACAACAATTGTAATCAAAACAAGGGATATGTTGCATGAATTTCAAATTATAAGTACCTGTTAATTGAAAATTTCGTGGCGGTCTTATGTTTTTAATGCCAGTTGCTTTACATTTTATGTAAGTTGAGAGAGTGACAATTAATTTTAGATATTATATATATAATATTTTACTTTAATTAATGCTTTAAATATTATTATTATTTTCTTGTTTTGTAACTAAAAATCTCTGAACACATGAAAACCCATAGAGGTTGTAGTTTGTAATAAAAATATATATATAAACATGTGAAAATCCACAGTTGATACATTTTGACTTGTGTTTTTACAACGGCTTCGGTTTGTAATAAAAAATCTACGAACACAGGAACATTTTGACTTGTGTTTTTAAATCTATAAAGACATTGTTATAAAAAATTTACTCATATGGAAATGTGCAACCAAATTGATTTATGTTTTTAAATCTATAAAGACGTTGTTATAAAAGATTTACTCCTATGGAAATGTGCAACCAAAGCATCTAATTCATATAATTAAATTAAAGAAGAAAAAAATTAAAAGAGGCGTTTAAAGCTAGAGAGCAAAGGGTTATAAAAGCACACAATCTAAATAAATATATTAGAGTTAAATGCCATGGCTTTATGAGTCAAAATAACAAGAAATAAAGCCAATAGTTAATAAACAAAGGCCTAGGGCCTTGAGAAAACAGTTGGTCTTCCACTAAATGCAACCCAATAAAACTAGTGATTTCATCTTAACCAAAACCAAAAATAGGAAAAATCGAAATTCCATCAAAAAGCTACTAGTCACCCAAGTGGGTTACACATATATTTTGACCAGATTGTAGAAACCTTGGCATCCAAGCTAAAGTGTCATTGTGACTCGATCTAAGGTAACTATTGTTTCTTTTATTGTGACTAAGACAAATGCAATTGTGTTTCCTTCAAATTAACATGTTCACATATGACAAGGCTTTTTTTATTCATAGTTATGGATGATGTAGATGACCTGCTAGTAACAATAAATATAGACTCCAAGCTCTGTAGGATTTGAACTTATGGCATTGGTAGTAGCAAAATCCATATTACTTTCCTACCTCTCGATTTGGAAATTACTTATTCGTTTCTAAGAAGGCCAAGGGATATATTCTTTGCGAAAGAACGACCAGACCCTCTTTCAATCCACCCCAAGGAGAAAGACTATAATTATGAAATTGAGTGATCCAACATGATCAGGTTCGAGAGAGCCCTAATAGTTCTTGGGTATCGAACCGTGAATCCTCATTAATACCAACACCATAAATAGATGACAGTTACACGGGGGTTCCCTTCATTAAAGAAATCTAGCTCTAATGCTACACCAAAATAAAAGAAAACCTAAAACAATTCACACAATAAAATAATGTAAATAATAGACCTCAAACAAGCGAAAAAAACTTGGAACAATCCACACAATAAAATCACACAGATGACATACCTCAAGCAAGCCTACATTTTTCGGTTACATCAAAGTTCGTCCAAAAATTTTGTTCGTCACCCTCTACTGAAAAGGAAATGCGTTGCTGAGTAACCCCACCGTGCAAACCAGAACCAATGTAATATATCTCACTCGTAAAACCAAACTGCCAAAAGCTGAAACAACCATGATTTCATCCTTGCACTAAAATAACAACAACAATTAGAGAGAATTATAAAGATGATTATTATAAGTGTGTTGGCTAAATAATTAGAATTTAACCCCTTCCAAATTCCAGGAGCTCTTAAAGGTGGGGCCAACGGTGTAAAGGAAAGGAGTTGAGAGTAACTTGTTGGACAGGGTTGATCTATACAAAGTACAATTGTACAAGGATGGCCATGGTATACCTACTCTCAAAGGTAACATAAATTTTGATGGGAAGTCTAACCTGTTAGACGTCAAATCCACATTTTAAAATGTTTCATTACTGTCAATGTTGATGTGTTCATTTCATATTTACCTGTAAAATATGGTCTTTGATGAAAAAAAACGTCCTACAAGACGTCAAAATCCAGGCCTGGTTGCATGTTTGAATTGAATTAGGTGTATGGTGTGTACATAAAATGATTTGGAAAGAAAGTCTCGAAGGAGTGGTACAATGACACTTGTGGTGGGGCCTACAAGTCCAGAGATCTATTTCTTAGGGAGTGTCTCTACCCTTGAATCCAAAAGGAATAGTAGAGTCAAACACTTTTAAAAAAAGACTTGGAAAGATAGGGTGTATTCATTGTTTATGATTAATATTCTTTTTGGTATTTAATAGGATTAATTTTAACTGAAAGAAACCTTGAAAAGTTGAGCATGGAATGTTTACATTTCTTAAAATAGTAAAATCTTTGAATCAAATTTATGTTAATTTTTTATTATTTTAATCTCTGGAACAAATTTTTAAAATGTTGGTGTTTAAAGGTACCATTACCGAGTATCTTTTGTCGAAGAAAAAGCTATCAACTAAGGATTTATCCCAAAACAAATCTCTCAACTTTTCACGGACCTTCACACGTATTCATATTATTCACCTCATAATAAAAATTTATATTTAATATATATATTAGATGTTAACATGTGCACAAACATGGAGTTAAATAGAAAAACTATATAAAGTATATACACCGATCTTGACTTGTCCACAATGTAGAGTTAAAAAAAAAAGTTTCAAAATTGAGTTCCTCGTTGATATTAACTTTAATACAAGTAGTGTTTCATCAATGATAAGTTGAACACAAAAGGTGTTTCAAAATTGTTTTCCCAAGCGAGGATCATTCATTTAAAAAGACGAGGATTACTTCACTATTTTTTTTTCAAAAGCAAGAAATTTAACATTATTCTTACTCCAACACAATTACATAAGAACACATTTACACCATCGTTGTATCCAATTGCATTTCCAATTAGACCTATAATAGATCTCAAAGTCAAATTAAAATTATTTTATCTTAGGCACGACAAAAGTACCCAACTTAAAACAAAGCTCCAACAAATGAAATATGGGAAAGGCAAACCATGCAGGTCATGATAATATGCAATAACACAATTACAAGACCTAACATACATTCGTGTAGAGCTATCAAGACCAACCTCACATGCTATAAAAACCTTGTTAATTTTGTTCAAATTTTATCTTCAACAATTATGATAGAGGAGAACTCGCCTCACTACAAAGCTTTATTCCAATAATTTAGGGGTGTATTATTTTCATAGCCTCCGTGCATATTTCTCACCTCATATAGCCTTCGTATAGATCTTGCTACACTTCATACAAAACATGCTACATGATTACTTGAAAAGGAAAGCAATAATAAAACAAAAATGGCTAGAACAACCTTGAAGATCACAAGGAAGGTAATCATGGATAACCTAAATAATTTAGAGAAGCTATCAAAGATGTTTGGCAGTTAAATCACCAGTCTCATGATTCAAGTGTAAGTATTACAATAATAAGGAAACAATTGATAGGGGCACTTCAAAGTGATACCACTTTTGAAGAATATTATGTTAAGCTACATGTATAAGCCACGATTGTAATTGGATAAAAAACAAGGCAAGCATAACAAGTATCTATTAAAGACAGTGATTGATTGTAGTTGATTGAAATGCAGAAGGGTTGGACTAGTTATAGAATAAAGATATTGTTGAAACTAGTAACTAATTGTGACTGATCTTGAGAAAAAAAAAGAACCAATATAATGATTGATCATGACAAAAGTATGTAACATATAGAAGGCCCATCATGGAATAATGGGGGTCAATTACTTAATAAAAATGATTGTATTCCCCTTGTTTTGAGAATAAAGGAGGAAGTTGCAAAAGAGTATGACAACAAAAATTAGATAATGGTTAAGGATATTATGAAGTGGTTGACATGTGCAAATGTTGCTAACTTAAAGGTGAATTTCTTGGAATGCTAAATTGTACTATATGAAGATAACTTGTTGGCGATAAAGGTGAAAACTAGAAATACTATGGGTCTTGTAAGGGGTGTCATTTAAATAATGGTGGGTTATGGTCTACATTTCCATGCTCAACATTATCATAAACTACAACAATAACAATAATGTGAAAGTCCACAAAGAATATTTACTAATCAAAATCAATATTGCCCAAAGGTAACTATTTAGATTTGGTACCCACTTGAACCACTAAAAATGCCTATTTGACCATCTCTAAAAGGATGCATAAAAGGTGAACAGGGGTTCCAACTTGACATTGTTCAAAACAACATATTGTGAGTTGTTTTCATTAGTATTTCCTTCTTATTTTATGTAAATCTATTATTTAGTTATTCCTATACTCATTAATTTGAGGTATTTTCCTCGAGACATCACCGGCATTGACTTGAGTTTTCACCTTTGTTCCTACGAGTCATCTAAGTTCAAGTCTAAAAAATAGAGCACACTAATTTCATCTTCCATTATCTTCATATTTTTTACTAAGTATTTACCACACAAGATAATTATTCCTATGTAAAACTTTGATTTATAATAACAAACATTTAAGAAAATTTATTTTATTTTAGTTTCCAAATATTTACTATAAGCTCTTCCATTTGAAGAGGATGCACAACAATTTACCATGTGGTGATATATTTTGGGCACATTAATATAATGTGTGCAACACTGGCCTTTATGTTATGAATTCAAAGTCTTAATCTTGTAGTCCATTCATGGTTTACTTTTTCTAATGGAATAACCTATCGACCCGACCATTTGCACCAATCGGACGACTAGGGCTCCATTTCGGCTGCTGCAGTGCTCTACTGGGCGTCGGATTGGTGCAAATGGTCGGGTCGATAGGTTATTCCTTTTCTAATTCATAGGCACTGCAATTGTTCATATGTGGAACCAAGACAATTATTTTTCTTATCGTTGAAATCTTAGAGGCATAGTTTGGAAATTGCACCCGCATTTACTTCTTAGATTAAACGTACTTTTGAACTTAAGTCAAGATTAATTGGTATGTGTCTAGATATTTCTAACTTATTATTGTACTTAAACGTGCTTTTGAACTTAAGTCAAGATTAATTAGTATGTGTCTAGATATTTCTAACTTATTATTGTGCTTGCCTCAAATCATAATCTATATGGAGTTTGGGCATTTTGAGGGTAGTGCTTGATTGGAGTTAAGAGTATATTATTAAATTCTGAATTGTTTTGTTTTTTTTTCTATACACATTCAATGTTAATGAAATCACTTGTAGTATCCTCGACCATTATTCTAACGAGGGGTAGTTATGAATTTTATGTTTCTAAAATTTTCCTTATGAACCATTATTTGAATTCATAACTAATTTAAGTCACATATATGCAACATAAACTAAGAAATGCATGTGCAAGTGCATGAATGCAAAAGACAACATAATTGTCACGTCCCCACCCCTCATAGCGACGATGGAGAGGGCGCGACTAAGCTGTTGTTGCTGTCAAAGCAGGCAATCTAGCCCCATGAACATGATAATAAAAATGCATTGAATTAAAAACATACATAGATGCATTATACATGTAAATACACCGCAGAAGAAAAAACCATTCATTCAAGCATTCAGCATGTTCATATTAATTCATAAAACAAATAGTTTGCAGATATTAAGCACAAGAATACTTATTTTGAAAAGAATCTGACCTGTAACTAGCTATCTCGCTGCAACGTTCCACCCAACCATTGGCCAGTGTGCTCATCAATCTCTCAGCACCACTGCCACCCCCAATATGGGCATGATTTCCACAAGGAGCTG
>LPNX010777770.1:735147-959089 GCA_001517045.1 Pseudotsuga menziesii | reverse complement strand
GGGGGCGGTGTTCCTAGGACTTACTCAGCCAAGCCAACCTTCACATCAACCCAATCAGCCATCTAACAGATGGGTTCCTTGGGCATACTTAGCCAAGGCAACTCCAGGATGCACCTCACAGCAAAATACAATTGTTGGGTAACTACAAAACATCCTGGGAACCACAAACATAAATGACAGATGGGAAGAAAAATAACCCAAGAGAAAATCGTTTCAGGGAACGTTTAATGGCTCCACAGAGGCAAAAATGACCTCTACAAATCCCCATCTCATGGATTCGAATTTTGAAAACGTCTGCTGGATTCGCGTGGGAAAAATGGCCCCTTCCAAACCCCAAAACGTAGGTCTATATTCCTGGGCACTTAGCAACACCAAAAATGACTTCCCAGCCCTGGAGAAAAATGGGAAACCGCATAAAAACGTGGGAGAATATCCCAGCTTGCTCACAGGAGCAAAAATGGACTCAATAAATACCCAAAAATCATGGGTTTCTTCTACCACTCACTATGCAACCAAAAACAGGTTTTCCCCTGCCGGGTAATGAGGAATCAACAACAAAAAACGTCAAGGGAAGAGCCCAACCACTGAGCATTTCCAAATTGACCTCCCATCCATGGGAAAAATGAAGAAAACTACAAAAAAAAATGAATGGGAAATACACACAGTTGGACAAAAACGTGAATGAGAGAGCTCTCCAAGCTTCCCCTGCCGTGAAGAATGGAGGACGTGAATGCATAATGGGTGAGTGAGTAATTTTTGGGTTCTTACTTGCCCATCAAGCCAAAACACGTTTTTTCTAAAATGGGTGCTCTGCCCAATTCGAAATTGACCCCCATGCCTTGCCCATTCCCATGCAATAACTTCCTCAACCAACTTCTAGATGACTGGGAACAAAAGGGAAAAATGGGTAGTTGACCACTCTATGGGTTTTCCCTTAGACAGTTGTCTTTTCCCCATATGCTCACAGGTTTGAATATTTCCCCCTCCCTATTCCTTGTGAAATCATGCCCCCATCTCTTTAACGTTGTGGCGCATAGCTAGTTGTGGTATTTTTATTAATTTGCATTTTACATGATGTCTCAAACATATTGTGCCTCGCTAGCACACAAATCATCGGCATCGATTTTAATCGTCGATACAGAAAATACTAAATCCATGGTGGGGCATTTTCCTTGAGCTCGACACCATGATCAAATAAAATATTTACATCATGTGCAATTCAATACCATGGGGTCAAAACCGGGATGTTACAATAATTAAAACTTTATTCACACATACATCAAGTATAAATAAGCATATTTATCACATGGAGTAAATATAATTATTTCACATTCATAGACAAAGAGAATACTTATCTTTTAATAGGGGAATATTCAAGCATCTGGATGTGTAAGAGAAATTTTCAACCCAACACTAGGTTTCAACTGTAGATACCACCCCTAATCCGGGATATGAGCCCACCAGGGCAAAGAAAACACCTACAGGCTTCTCTCTCTCATCCTAAAACCCATTTTCGCTCTTGCTTTGCCCATCTGATCGCCATTGATCACTATATGCATCTCTCTCAACCACCCCATCCATGGAACTCTCTTTTATTGACCCACACAACACAATGAAGACATGCTCTTTCTCTTCTCAACAGTCCCTCATAGAACCCAACCCTTATAGTGCTCTTTAGTTTGTGCATAATGAGTCCAACATGTTGTATACTTTTAGAAAATCCCCTGTAACACCAATTCATGGCTTCTCAAGCATCCAAATGTAGCAAATAAACTATGGGTAAAGGTTAATATCTTGCCTAGCCTCTATCCTCTCCTACAACCATCTTCTTCACTCTAATGTTTGCAATTTCCTCTTTATAATGTTGGTTTCACAACCTTGTTACTAGCTATGGAGAAAATAGCATGAAGGTTCTATGTATTGTAAGAATTATGAATAGAGTATGAGTGATAGACCCCAATGAGATGAGAGGATTGATGAAAAGACAATTAACATTAGCTTCAAACATACAAGGAAGGACTCTTACATAACTACTCTTAGCTTCGAACATACAAGGAAGGACTCTTACAATTTTCGTAGAAGTATAATCGTCACATGCTTCCATAACTACATCAGAAGCCTTTCCCACCAACCTCACACATGCATTCAATGATTGGATTTAATAAGCCAAAAGGATGTAATTGACTCATTTAAGGTATGTGGATGCAAATGGATGAGTTATAAGGTTGAAACTTGGCAAAAGATGATTTAATCTCAATAGGCCCCCTTTCCTCTTCCGCTATAGTGGAATCATAACATCTAGTGCTCTTCATACAACCATCTTGGACCATTTTATCATTATCCAACATAATATTTACATGGATTTTGAGTCTTTATTACAAGCCAACCACATGGCCCGTATGGAAATATTTTCATTATACATGCATATCCATTCACTAGTCGTCCATTGGCCTTGAACTCTCCATTAGGGATCCATACTAACATATTTACATCATTTTACATAATTTGATTTAACATTCCAAGGGTAAAAAATGGGGGTATTGTAGTCCCTCCCCCCTTGGAATAACATTGTCCTCGATGTTTCCTCAAAATCAGAACAAAAATGGATATGCCTCTCTCATGGTATCCTCCAACTCCCATGTAAGTTCCTTGGGACCAAAGTTCTTCCACTACACATTTATCTATTTGATGGCTTGGTTCTAGAGAAATGTTACGTTTATGTCGATGATGCATAGTGGCTTTGTTTGGAACTCTCCCTCAGGTTCCACTTGGATCACATCCCAAATTATCACATATTAGGATTATGTACATATTTATTAAGCAAAGAAATATGAAAAACATTATGAGCTCTAATGCTAACAAGCATTGAAATTATATATGCAACTAGACCTATCCTCTCAAGCACTTCAAATGGCCCATAATATCTTGGTGACAACTTGGCACAACTTCCAACCTTCAAGAAACTCTCCATTAGCCTCACTTGCGGGTATAGTAACATTATCCTAAACATTGAATTACCCATACACTCTATTCTTATCTGCATAGATTTTATGTTTAACTTTGGTTTCCTTCATATTCTTCATAATCCTTGCAACCTCTTGTTCTATTTTCTTGAGCATTTATGGTCCAAGCACAATTCGGTTCACTAGATTATCCCGACCATTGGTGTCCTACACCTTCTTGCGTACAAAGCTTCAAATGGAATCATTCTCAATGATGCTTGATGCATATTGTTATATGCAAATTCTACCAAGTGTAGATAATCCTCCCACATGGATGGTTTGTTCGTCACATACATGCGAAGCATGTCTTCAATCACTTGATTTATTGTTTATGTTTTCTCACCTATTTGTGGATGGTAGGAAATGCTAAAATTTAGCTATGTACCCAAACTACAAATTGTTTTTTCCAAAAAATAGATGTAGACTTTGTATCTTGGTCGAATACATTTACCTTGGGCAAGCCATGTAATTTGAATATTTATATCATAAATTTTCTTGCTATCTCATCAACATTGTGAGTAGATTTAACTAGAATAAGTCAATTAGGTCTAGCTCAAGTGGTTGTGAGATGGATTTTTATCTTCTCCACCCAAGTTCTATTCCCCTAAGTGACATGTTGAGCTCATAATGAGCATATTACTATAATGATTTCAAGCCCTATTGTCGAATGGCCTCGTGCCCTAAAGAATCTAGGGTTTACCCTAGGTAGTATCCTCAAAATGAGGGGAAGTGCCTAGGGGTTCACCCCTCGATATTTACCACGAAAAAAAGGTATAATTGGAATAAAATGTGTTGCCTTAAATAATTTCTCCACCACAACCATGATAGAATCGTGCTTTCTTGAAGTAATTGGTAACCTAGTGATAAAATTGCTAGTTATCACTTCCCATTTCCATTTTGGAATTGACAGAGGTTGTAATAAACCTCCTGGGTGTTGATGTTCAACCTTTACTTGTTGGAATTTCATACATCTGGAAATATAGTTAATATTGCTTCCTTGTTGTAGCAATTGTTTTCTGGTATCCTAGATGGCCATGATATGGCATTTTATGGATTTCAACCATAATAATTAGTCTTAAATCCACAATATTGGGAAAACACATTCTATTTTCATAAACACATTCTATTTTCATAGGTATTCAATCCATCTTCCTCCAAACATGTTGCTGCTGCAACTATTACCCCAAAAAAAAATTGCATTTTTTAGGACCCCCCTTTAAAGTATAGTTTTTGCTACTTAGACATTTGAAGTCTGAAGTCCAGCATTCATGGTTTGTCTCATCATGGGGAAATTCAGGAAATTGGTTTTTTCACCAAGGCAGAAAAAAAAATTGACCCACCGCAGTGGATGAATCTTCATGTTTAACCTGCTATAGCGAACGATTTTTCAAGATTGGAGCCGCTACATCGGTGTGGTTTTATTGTGCTTTGATTATTTTATTTGCCGCCATAGCAGAGTTGTTTGTGAGAACTTAGCTGCAACATCGGTTGAATTTTGTTCTTCAAGTCGCTACAACGGACATTTTCTTGAGCGCCATCTGATCTTTTTTTGTCTGCTGCATCAGAAGCTTTCTGAGGTTTGTGCCGCAACGGCGGGTGGGATGTTGTGTTGAAAGTCGGAACTTTTTCTGATTCTTATGCCCCGCTTTGTCAGGCGACTTGTTATCTCTTTGGCGCAATAGCAGATGTTTTTTCTCCTTTCCCACCCGATCCTCACCTTTGATTTTTGCGACCCGCTGCGTCGAATGACGTTTCTCTTTTCTACCGCAACGGTGGGAAATGTTCTTTCTCGACCGCCCGATCCTCACCAAGCCTGCTTCATTGGGAGAGTTGTCATTTTTAAGCCGCTACGGTGGCTGTCATTCAAGGTTTCCTTTCGATACCGTTTCGGCTATCGAAGCCGTGATTGAAGGCGGGTGTCTTGCCAGGATTTGAGTCGATAGTAGCTGCTGTGTTGGGGTCTTTGATCCACCGTTGTCGTGGTTGTTTTCAACTTGACTTAGTCGTGATCATCCAATGCGCTATGTTTTGGTGCTAATGATGTTTTGACCTCGTGCATGCGGTTTAAAGTCTTACCTACCACTTTAAATGGTTTTTTACCCGTTGTTGTCTATTTATACATCGGTGAAAAGGGGTTTTTACCATTGTTGTGATTGACGGTGAGCGAATAAGACTGTTATTTGTGATTTTTATCCTGTTTCAAGGCATATGTTGTGATTGGTCGAGACTGCCATTTGGAGCTCTCGTGGCACGTCGCCTCCACAACTGTTATCAAGCCATTTGCCTGCCAAGTAGGTTTTTGTTTACCTTCTTTTGATTGGTAGTTTGATTTGAGCTACAACCTATCGGTTTTTTATACACCATGCAAGGGTTTGGTAGGTTGGTTGTTTTGGTTTACAAAGGCTCCCTTCCTGCGTTTTAGGTTTAGCCGCTTTCCTTTAAAAGTTTTGACCTTGCTGTGGCTGCCTCACCTGCTCCCATGGAGCTTCATCGTTTTCATTCTGAGGCGTTTTTCCTGTGGGCTTGGCGACTAATGATGATTCTCCATGCCTGAGATTTTCATCGGCATGGATCTGACCTATTTCTCGCCTTTGTGCGGTAGTAGAAACTGTGGGTTTTTCGTTTCAATCAAACCTTTTGGGTTTTGGTTGTTGTACTGTATCTCCCCGCCGTGGGATGTTGGTCCTGGTGTTTTGAACCTAGGGCATCGTCGTCGTGTTACCTGGGGGTTTTTAGATATTTTTAGAGTCGATGGCCAGAGGGGGTTAAGGTTTTTTAGAACACATAGGATGCCCTAGCCGAGCCTGCCTATGTTACAAGGTTTTGTTAACCATAATTTTTGACTTGCTGAGATGCAGCTCTTTTCTTGTTTTGATGGGTGAGGAGAACGTGGTAAAATAACATATGCATAAACTTGTTTCTTAAATGGTTTTCCTAGCGTGTTTTGATGCCATAATCATTATTTTGTTTAATGATGAGAATGCTAAGACATTTTTTGTGTTATTGCAGTCACAGCTTGTACTCGACAGCATGAAAAAGAAGGGAAACAAGAAGGCCAAGATAGTAGACTACAATTCAGATGCTGAAATTTCACCTATACCAAGGGTGGAAATAATATATCAAGATACAAAGTCAGCCATTGGGGCTGAACCTAAATTCAAATGGGGTCAAATCTACCACATGTTTGTAGATAATAAGGTTCCAGAGGTAGGGTTGGAGGACAAAGCCTTATATGATACCATACTGAGATCTGGAATCACCAAGGTATCCACTAAACCAGAGATTTTTCCTTGCACAGAGGTCATCGGATGGATTCTGTCCAAAGTGGATGCAACATGGATGATCATGAACAACATGGAGGATAAAGAATTTGCATCCTTCACACCTAGATTTATAGCAAAAGCATACAACTTGCCATCATTAGAAACTAACATGACAACTGACTGGGTAAAGGGCTTAAAAATTGATTACATAGCTACATCAAAGATGATGGTAGCTAAAGGAAAGACTTTCAAACATAAACAATCTGGGGAATACGAAACTGCTCATCTACTTACCGCATACAAAATGGTAGTGCTGATGCTGAATAGGATTTTCGGCAGAGCTTACGGTAGATCTTATAAGTTTGGATGGATCCCGTTGATTTACCATGTAGCCATGAAAGGGACAGTATTCAATTGGGCTGACATAGTATCCAATAGCCTATCTACCTCCATTACTGCAGCACAAGAAGGGTTGCACCAAAGAAAATATGAATTCTACATGGGATCTTTCTTGGTTTACCGTATACTTTGCTTTCACCCATTTGAGAAGTTCAACTGCACATGGAAGGGAGGGAAAGCCCCTATTTACACAGCTTATCATATACTATGGGCCCACAAATACTACAGTCACTACAAGCTAATCTGTGAAGAATTTCTAATGCCTTTGTACCAACTAGTTTCCCTAGAGGAGTGTAAGTGCCTGTCTAAAGGTTCTTTGGAATCTATCAAGGAGTTTGGGGATTACTTCTTCTCTGAAGAAGACACATACTTGAGGATGTATGGGAGGACTAAAGCAGCCTCATTGCTACCAAAATACGCTACAGATTACATAGTTCATAAGGAAGCTGTGAGACAACTTTTCTTGGATGGCTTTGGAAGTCACTTGTTTGATATGAAAAAAGTTGTGTTTCCACCACTACCTTTCTATGTGGGGAGTTATAAGTTCTCTAAAATCAAGAGTGCCCCTAAGTTCGTTAAGGAACTATAAATCTTTCATTTCAGTGAAAAGAGCTTTCACCGGAATGATTCCCAAGGCAAGGTTGCAGCCCATCGGGCACTCCCCAAGGTAAATTTCGAATATGTTGATTATGTGGACAAGGATGAAGAAATGTACATGAATGTTTGCAACATGACCGCTTTGAACAAGCGGCTAAAAAGGAAGACCACAATAGTTGGAGTTAAAGGCAATGGAAGTAGCAATCTAGAGCCAAAGGGATAAGAGGAAGAAGCTGTAAGAAAAGCAAAGGAAGAGACTGTACGAAGACTGGCAGAAGGTGCAAGGAAACTTTTAGCTGAAGAAGCCCAGTGAGAAAAGGAGGAAGAAGAAGCTATCAGGAAAGAGAAAGAAGAAGAACAGAGAAAGAAAGAAGAAGTTATCAAAG
Organism: Pseudotsuga menziesii; assembly: GCA_001517045.1. Taxonomy (NCBI): domain Eukaryota; kingdom Viridiplantae; phylum Streptophyta; class Pinopsida; order Pinales; family Pinaceae; genus Pseudotsuga; species Pseudotsuga menziesii. The sequence continues at coordinate 951,442 of LPNX010777770.1, read as the reverse complement.
AGAATATTTTAGAGTTGGAAAGATCAATAGAACAAGAAACTTAAAATCCAGAACAAGAAGCACAAACCCAGGGACAGGTGACAGAAGAACAAAGGAAGAAAGATCAGGAAGACCCAGATAATGAAAATAAAGGACAAGATCCTTCTTAGGACAACACCGAGAATCTTCCTTCCACTTCAGCCAGTATACTTACGGGAGGACATCTCCCTATGGTTGAATTGGGGTTGGTGCCATTTACCCCGTCCAAACAGCATGAAGTTGCATGCCTGGAAAATGTATATTTTGATCCCAAAAGGAAGTCCATTGTGTGGAGAACAAATAATACTTTGAAAATGGAAGTCCAACCCGAGATCACCACAGTGACCGAGAAGGCGGTCGTAAATGATGTAGAGAAAAACCCGAAAAAAATGGCCTCCATGGGCATTGCAACTGCAGATGCAAATGCCCATAATATTAGTAAGCTCACAGAAACTGGCCTTGATCAGTATAAGGGTAAAATGGCAGAGATGAAGGAGGTTTTAAGGAAGGAGGAAAGAGTGGGTCGGGAGTCAAAGAGAAATATGAAGCCACTCTTTCAGACTATGAGAAGCTTCAGCAGGACTACCAAATTATAGGAGAGGAACGAGATATGTTGAAGCTATCAAACATGACCCTTGATAGGGAGAAGCAGAAATTAGAGAGCAAGTTGACAGAGATGGAAGCACAGAAATCCACAGTTGATCAACAGACAGAGCAGTATAAAGTCTGAATTACGGAACTAGAATCCCAAAATAGCTCCTTGGAAGTATTATTGAAGGCGACCAATAAACGAAAGATGGACATAACACCTATGAGAGAACATGCTCTCCTACTTAGAGGTAAAATATCTAAAGTGTAGGTTAAGATCGCAGAAGAGGTCTTCAAAATCAAGCAAGTAGAAGCTAGACTGCAGGAAATCTCAGTCGTAGCTAATGAGTTCAAAGACATGACCCAGGAAATTGTGGAGACCATATAAGGACAGATGACCTGGTTGGAGGCAAATAAAGAAGCCCCTGAAAATGCACTTGTGAAGATGAAAATGCACCTGTGAAGAATCCAGAAAGGTTGCAGCTCGAGTATGATCTCGTGAATTTCAGTAACAGAGCTGTTAAAAGACTGATAGAAGGAGTCAAGAAGACATCAGACAAGTGCGGGGAATTTTATAAGAAGGTGCTCATAACTCACAACAAATGTCAGACATCTTCAACAAAGAGGCTGCAAGAGTTTCTAGCACATGAAGAACACCTGAAGCACCTGCATGACAGACTGCAGGAAGATGAACTTAGCATTCAACCGATTAAAGTCTTAAATGAAAAGGTGATTAAAAGTATGGTGGCTCAAGATGCAGTGAGTAATTACCTTTTGGAAGACCAGCTTCGAGCAACCCTACCAAGGGTGTCTGATATAAAGACTCTGTTGTCCAAGCATGAGGTCATGGTCAGATTCTTAGAACCAACAGATTTTGTCATCATTGCTTCAGATGCTATGACATGGAAACAATTCATAAATGAGTTGATTGGGTCCACTTTAGTAGTTTTGTCCCATCTACACTCGGAAATATAATTGCAATATTTTGTATTTATCTTATGTTATTAGTGAACATGCTAGAAGACAAACATTTTTGTAACCGAAAGTTGAGGAAGCCCAAAGGACAGGGAGACCAAAAGTCATTTTGCAATGTATAAATATAGGGAGAGTCGAATAGGAAAGGGACTTTTCTAGCTCTCATATGAGAATGTTTTTTTGTAAGAAGAGTTATTTCTTGTTATAATAAAGAGGACCAAAGTTTTGCTGGAGAAGGGGTTGCTTGAGTTTCAAATGCATGCTGTGTAGATTGTTGAATATAAGAACTATTTTTGTTTTGGCTTACTATGCAAATCCGTGAGTTTGTTCTAACTGTTGAACTATTTCTATGTTGTGAATGATTTCATTTCCATGTTATGAATCTTATGCAATAAATGAGCAGTGAATGCTTTAACAAAACTGAGCTATCTCTATGTTATCTTTTATGTTGTATTTATGTATTCTGAATTTATCAGCTACCTATAAAATTCTTTGTGCAGAAAATGCAGTACATTATTCATATAAACAGTAATCTTGCTCCATGGGGATAGGTTAGATTAGATTAGTTGATCTTTGCTTTCGGCTATTTAGGAACAAAGAGGATAAGACGGAAGGTAAGAACCTATGCATCACATTGTGAAGTTTTTCTTCCTGATCATTTGCATTTAGTCTAAGCACTTGCATAACATTTATAAAAACATAAAAACACATAAACAGTGGACCAGGCCGCAACCGGTAAAAGTAGACTTAAACCTTTATTTAATTCTATGGTAACCGGACCGCTAATCGGACGGATTCCCCACACCAAATGATAAACGATCTAATTGGGAATGGTTATTGGGGAGAATCCATACTGTCAATACCTAGTATTTTCCAGGCATCAACAAAACAATAAACTTCATACCTCTTTTTCAAGTTCTGTTGATGTCATTTATCCTTTACTTACACATAGTTTTCATCTTCAACAAAGGGAATTGAAAGTCCTTTCCCTTAAATATGACTAACAAATTTTAATGGTTGTTATATGCATTACATGTATTTTATATAGAGAGCGTTAACCACTTTATTTTTTTTCTCCTTTATGTGTTTGACCTCAAAATCAAATTCACATAAAATTTCTAGCCATCTAATTTGTCTTGCATCTAATGTGGGTTGCTCAAACAAAGATTTAAGAGTAGAATGGTTAGTTCTAAGATTTGTTTTTGCCCATAAAATAGCACCTCCACATCATCAAAGCATGCACTATGGAAGGAAGTTATAAATCATGGGTAACATAATTCCTTTCAGGAAAACATTAAATATAATTTACAACACCATTCAACATTGAAGATTAAACATGGAAGGTTGGAGCAAATTTGGAGCGATCTGATCCAGGAGGGCAATCTCTATGATCTAGCATCGATTTACAGGTTGCGCGTTGCTTCTCACTGGGCCCAAGCCGGCCATTGGAGGTCTCTGTAGGTGGGACGGGATTGAGTTGGGCCCGGGATCCTTGCCAAGCCTTTGTTGGGCTATGCTGATCAGAGGCTGGCCTATGCTGGCCAATGCTAAGGGGCTAACTGGGTGGGTAGTCCGATGCCTGGTGTGGGAAGGGATCCATCCCCGGATCTACACCTGGATTCCTTCGATCGCTTAATTTCCTCACACAATAGGAGATCCGACAAAGGTGATCCCCCGAAATTTGTCAAAAGACTTGAAGATGTGCCGGAGGTTGCCCTTCCTCTGGAAGAAACCATTTGGGTAGCTCTCTCTCTGGCAGACCGAGCACTGATCGGGCAATTCATGGGGCTCTGGCCCTCGCCCAAAACTACGGACAGCTGGGTCCAAAGAAACTGGAGGCCCCTTATCACCAATAATGTTGCTTCATACTCCGTTGGACGAGGTTATTTCCTTTTCGACTTCGAATCCAAGGATGATAAAGAGTTAATCTTCAGGAATGGGCCCTACTTCATGGGATCGCAAGGTCTTGATCTTAACAGGTGGACTCCAGACTTTGATCATGAAGCTGATACCCCAAAAGCAGTGCCTGTCTGGGTCAAGCTACCTAACCTTCCTATGCACTGCTGGAACCCTAAATCCCTCCAAGCCATAGGGACTGCGTTGGGGAACTACATAGATATGGCTAATCCAAAGTACCAATATGCTTGTGCCCGTATTTGCGTTGAGGTCAACCTTGAAGCTGGCCTTCCCGAAGCTATCAAGTTAACCGTGGGAAAATGGTCCCATTTCCAAAAACTTGATTATGAACAGCTACCTTTCAAGTGCAAAGGCTTCCACGAGTACAGGCACTTCATCCGCAACTGTCCTTAAAAGCCTAAGACCCAGCATGACAAGGTGGAAGGATGGAAAAAGGTGAACAGATCTAAGTCCAAATACCAACCTAGAAGGGATCCAAAAAAGGGTGAGGGGACCAATGAAACAAGGGTCACAACTCTCGAAGGATCCCTAGAAGTATCCAAGACCAAAGGAATGGTGGAAGTCAGGGAAGATCTCATTGAAATCGAAGAGAAATCCAACAATGAAGGTAATAAGGAGTCTGAAGTAGACTTGTCAGCCCATCAAATGAAGGACCAAGATGAAGAAATGGCACCGGCCACGGCAGGAGAAACCCTGGGGAAGTCAGAGGAAGACTCTGGAATAGAAGAAGAGGAAGAGGAGGAGGGGGAAGGGGAAATCAAAATAACTACTCCAAGAATGTCTAAAACAAAAGGAAGGAAATCTAGGAAAGAAGTAAGGGAGCAAGCAACCTATAAGGATAAGCTGCAAGGCTCCCAACTAACCTTGGAAAAGCTTCTGAAATCTACTAGGAACACTCGTCAACAAAGGCATACCCAAAAAGGGATGCCTACGCTCTCCAAAAGTAAGTAATGAAGGTCCTCTCCTGGAACTGCAGAGGTATCAGAAGCAAAATCAAGGAAGAAGCTATGTCAGATCTAACTTCTTTACATCAGCCCGACATCTTTCTGATCCAGGAGACCAAGATGGAGGAAGATGCATTTCTCCAGGCAAGTCAAAATTTTTGGAAAAACAAGGGGAAAGCCGCAATTAGCTTAAGGGGGGCTTCTGGCGGCATTGGAACTCTGTGGAATGATAAGAATTTTGACGTTGTCGATATCAAGTACATCACACATTGGATCCTCACCCAGCTAAGTCAAAAAGCCTCGAACTCCCTTGTAAGCATTTTCAATATCTATGCTCCCAACTCTATTGCTGAAAATAATACCTGCTGGAATTTCCTGCATGAGGAAAAAAGTAACTTGCAAGGTAATATTATACCTGCGGGTGATCTTAATGTCATTCTAAGTCAAGAGGAAAAACGAGGTGGATCTTTGGGTAAGGACCCCATAAGAGAAATTGTAGATGAGATCATCCTGGAATGGGACATTAAGCCTTCTTCTGGAAAGCATACTTGGAATAACAAGAGGATCGGGCCTGGGCATATTGCTACCAGACTCGACCGGTTCCTGGTCCAGGACTCCTTCCTCTTGCCGGGGTTGAATTTATCTTCCAAAATATTGCCATTTAGAGTATCTGACCACAAGCCCATCCTTCTTGAGATGGTTAATAACAAGAACTGCGGCCCTATTCCATTCAGATTTAATCCCCTGTGGGATAATCAAACTGCATTCCTCAGGATTGTTGCCAAAACTTGGTCCCTCTCGGTCACAGGGTCACCTTTCTACGTTTGGGAGGAGAAGCTCAGAAGACTTAAAAAAAACCTTAAATTGTGGGCTAAGGCAATTCCCTCTCCCTCTGATAAAAAAACTCAAGTTGTTCTTGAGCTTGAGTCCCACCAGGATGCCATGGAGGATAAAATAGTGGACGCTACTGATATCCAAACAAAGATTACTCTGCAAACGAATCTCTATAAGGCCTGCAAACTTGAATCAGATTGGTGGAAATTAAAAGCTAGATGCAATTGGTTGAATGATGGTGATAGGAACTCGAGCTACTTCCACAAGCAGGCGGAGTCCAGGAAAAACATCAATTGTGTGTAGGAAATTCACATTCAGGACCGAATTATCAGCAGCCACATTGAAATTAAGAAGGAAGCGACAAGGCACTTCAGCGATCTCTTCAATGCCCAGCCTGTCTTGGACGACGCCGAGCTCATGAGACTGATCCCCAATGTTATTAAAAATTGTGAAAATGAGTCCCTCAATCAAATTATCACGATGGAGGAGATCAAGAGGGCCGTAGATGGCATGGAGGACGACAGAGCCCCGGGGCTCAATGGGTTTAATGCTACCTTCATTAAGCTCGGCTGGAACATCATTAAGAATGACTTAACCAAGATGGTCAGGAAATCTCAAAGATGCAGTAAAATTGGAGGCAGCACTAATTTTGCCTTCCTGGCTCTAATCCCCAAAGAGAAGGAGGCCAAATCCTTTGACAGGTTCTAGCCTATTTCACTGTGCAATATAGGTTATAAAATCATCACAAAGATAATGGCAAGCAGACTCAAACATATCCTTCCGAGACTGATCCCTGAGAACCAAGGAGGCTTTGTCAAAGGTAGGAAGATTTGGGAAAATATTATCTTAGTCCAAGAGGCTATACACTCCAGTTTGAAGAATGGCGATAAAGGAATGGTGTTTAAAATTGATCTTGCTAATGCCTTCGACAGAGTCAGCCATCCCTTTCTCTTCCAGGTAATGCAGAAATTTGGATTCGCTCCTGGATTTATCTCTTGGGTTAGGGCCTGTATCAGCAAGCCGTGGATTGCCCTGCTTGTCAACGGAAGAGCTGCTCCCTTCTTCCAAGCTTTGAGAGGTCTGAGGCAAGGCTGCCTGCTCTCCCCCCCTCCTTTATGCCATCCAGGCTTCAGTCCTAAGCTTTCAGCTAAACTCTGCCAGGCACGATCAGGACCTTCCCGGCATTAAGATGGCTAGGGGAATCAAAGATATTAACCATGCGCAATTCGCGAATGATACTATCTTGCTGGGTGGAGCCAGTCCAATTATAGCCCGGTGTTTCAAGACTGAACTGAACCGTTACTGTCTAGCTTCTGGAAGCCAAATCATTCTAAGGAAAAGCCAGATTTATGGATGGAATATCAACCCTAGGGAAATGTCGGATATCTCTTGGGGCCTCGACATGGGGGGGTTACTGCCTGGGAGTCCTTCATCTACCTAGGGGTACCCATCTTCAAAACCAAGGCCAAGAGCTCGGCCTGGAATCCAATTGTGGAGAAAATAAAAAACAAAATCAAAGGATGGGGATCAACTTGGTTAAATTTGGCAGGGAAGGTAGTTTTAATCAAAGCTGTCCTGAATAACTATCTGATTTATCAGAGCTCTCTTCTTCTTGCTCCAGCCAAAACCATAAATCAAATAGAATGATTGATAAGGTCATTTCTCTGGCAGGGAGGCAGTTTTGGAAGAGGCAAAAAGTTTGCACGGGTGAGCTGGAAAACAATTAAATTATTGAGGTCTAAGGGAGGCCTTCATATCAAAGACCTCAGAATCCAAAATTTGGCTATGGGAGCCAAGCTGCTCTGGAACCTACTAGCCCCCAAGCCCTCCTGATCCAGTCTTGTGCTGAAAGCTAAGTATTTCAGGGGACTGAGGCTCAACTGCCTGGAAGAGGGCCACGTGACTCAGAATGGATCCTCCATCCATAAACTCTGTGTAAAGGAGCTGCTTCAGTTCATGGCTGATCTGTATTGGGTCCCAGGCAATGGGAAACTTATCAAATTGTGGCATGACAAAGTCCTAGGAAAGACTCCTCCTCAATTACCTTTCCTGCAACAAAGGATGGATGCGTTGGGGTTGAAATCGCTCTGGGATATATCCACATGGGAGAATGAAGAGCCTCGTCGCTGGGTTGGCTGGAATTTGCCAGCGTGTCCTATTGATCTAGATGCAGAGAAATCCCTGCTACTCGTCCACTTGGTTGGGATAGCTTTAATCGACAAGAATAGCAAGGACCGTCGTGGATGAGGAGAGCAGTCACGTAGATACTCCACGTCCGAAGGTTACCAGCGATTTGCTGCAGATTACAATGTCCCTGCTAATCCCCAACTCTGGAATTACCTCTGGAATAACACTTCGTTGCCTAAGATCGATCTATTCATTTGGACGCTCATGCATGGAAGAATACTCACAGGAGAGAATCTGGAAAAAAGAGGGCTCGCTGGCCCATTTAGATGTCCTTTATGTGCTGGGGTTGTTGAAACTATCAGTCACTTGTTCTTACAGTGCCCTTATGCTATTTCAGTTTGGAATGATGTGCTGAATTGCTGGGGAGGTGTAGTGAGTCTGTCGGTTAGTATACAAGACTGTTTTTATAAATGGGAAAGCCTATACCAAGGTGAGCTGAACCAGAAAAGTGGTGTGAGAGCCCACTGGTTAAAAATCCCCAAATTAATCTGCTGGTGTTTATGGAATGAAAGAAACTACAGGATTTCTCAAGAAAAGACTCGGCCTACGTGGAAGACAGCCATTAAAATTCAAGCTTTGCTCGGGGAGGTTGTCAGTATCTCTAAGATCCCCAGTAACAAAGGAATTCTGACGGATAAAGAAAAAGAGTGGATGCAAAGTCTCAATCCCATGGCTGTAAATATTGTTGATGCTAAGAAATTGGAAGAATGGGATATCAAGATGGATAATTCTCAGTTTGAAAATTGGCTAAAAGAAAGGAAAATTTTTAAACTCTTCTTTGACGGGGCTTCCAAAGGGAACCCAGGGAAGGCCGGGGGAGGTGGAGTCATCATTAATCCAGATGGGAAAGTCGAGGTGGAATACTGCTGGAATATTGGTTATGAAACTAATAATATGGCTGAGGCCTACGTGCTATGGCAAGGTCTAAAGCAACTGTTGGTTAAAGGAGTGGATGAGGTCATGGTTTTCGGGGATTCCAGGGTTATCATTCAGGCAATGAACGGGGGAAGAAGGTGCGATAATGTTAGGACTGCAAGACTGATAAGGAGAATTAGGTCCAAGGCCAAACTACTCAGAAAGGTTTATTTTTTTCATATTCTTAGGGGTCTTAATGCCTTGGCGGATACTGCAGACAATAAATCCATAGTTGCGGGTCTAAATGAACTTATTGTTAACTCGATCGTAAGTAGTGACATCTCTCCTTAGCTCCTTGGATGGTCATCGATTGAAAGAAGTGGTGACTAGGATGCTTGCTGTAATGTGTTTTTTCTTCAGCGGTCTCATTGCCGAGTTTTAATTATATCATAACCGTTCATGTTAAAAAAAAACATAATTCCTTTCATGTGCCTTGCATAAGAACTCCTCAAATTCATTGCTTACATGCATCAATAAAAACCAGAAATTTTATGGACTTGCAATTTCTAAATTTGGAGCACTAGTAAGAAGCATCTTCAGCAACTGGAAGCTTTCCTCACATTCTTGTGACCACTTAAATTTTACTCTCTTCTTTTGCAAATAAGTAATGGGGTGTGCAACCTTGGATAATCTTTCAATGAACCTCCTATAATAACTGACAAGATCCATAAAAAATCTCACTTCTGTCACATTCTTTGGAGTTGGCCAATTCATAGTGGTCTCAATCTTTTATGGATTCATGATTATTCCTTCCTTTGAAATAATGTGACCCAAATAATGAATCTACTTTTGATAGAAACCACATTTTCTTATCTTTACATGCAACTTATGTTCTATTAGCACTTGAAAAAGCATTTTCAAATGTTCTTCATTTTTAGAATAAACAATATTGTCATCTAAAAAAACAAGCACAAACTTATCCAAGTACTTGCTAAAAATACTATTCATGAGACACATGAATGTAGTTGGTGCATTAGTGAGTTCAAATGGCATCACCACAAACTCATACTGTCTATACCTTGTTATAAAGGTTGTTTTTGTATGTCTTCTTCCTTGATTTTAACTTGATGGTAACCAAACCTCAAATCAATCTTTGAAAATACCTTTACCCCTCTCGTTTGATCAAAGAGGTCATCAATTCGAGGTAAAGGGTATTTGTTTTTCATTGTAACTTTATTTAGATAAATATAATCAATGCACAACTTGAGAGTCCCATTTTTTTTCCACAAATAACATTGGTGCTCCGCATGGAGATATTCTTGGTTGAATGCATTTATTTTCCAACAACTCTTACAATTGCATTTTCAACTCTAGCAATTTTAGTGTACTCATTTTGTAAGGTGTCCTAAACATTAGTGCAACTCCTAGTACAAGATTAATTGTGAAATTAAAATCCCTCTTTGGAGGAAGTGTTGGCACTTCATCAGAGAACACATCACATAATTCTTGCAAGACTTGATAGTCCTCCAATATGGGAACTTCACTTTTATGTTGTCTAATACATGGGATTGATACAATTGACAACCTTTCCTTCAACATATATTTAGTTGCAAGGCTGAAGTTTTTCTACCATAAACCATCTTTAGAATTCCCTTTACTATCTTTGGGTTTCCTTCTTCATTAATGCATTCAAAAGTCTTCTTGTAGCAATAAATTTTATCTCGAAGTGGATTCAATCAATCCATTCCAACGAGAACATCATATGAACCAAGTGGAAAAACATTCAAATTTGACCATGTGAAGAGTTCATCCATTTCCAATGGACATTTCTCCACCCCTTCACTAATTTTTCTCTTAGTTCCAGTGGCTAGTTTAACCGACTAGGATTTATTGTGATTTCTTTTCTAAAAATCACAAATCTCAACAATTTTAGGAGTAACATAACTATGAGTAGATCTAGAGGCAATTATAAGATAAATATACTGCTTAGCAAACATACCTTCTACCTCAACCACAATTGATTGATAGTTTGCTTGGTGGCCCTCTAGTGCAACATAGATTCTAGGGACAATCCTTGCTACCTTAAACATAATTTCATCTTCTTAGATGTTGTGAACATGTTTGGCACTCCCATTTCGACGTGGACATTTTTCTAGCAATTGGTCCTCCCCACATCCCCAATGACTACCTTTGTTGATTTTTGAAATGAGGAGGGTTGAATCCCTTCCTCCTTTGGTTAAACTTTTCACTCTTCTCATCTTTCCAAGCCTTGTGGAATTCATACTTGCTTTGGTTTTGATCATAATGATACTTATCCTTCCTTATAGTCTCATTTAGAGTTTGAAGTTCATCAAGCTCAATTCAATCCTTGTATGACTGAGGTAATCCACTTAGAAAATGTTGGATTTTCACTAGTCATCTCTGATATACTTTAACATACCTCAACAACTCCAAGGATTTATTTGATAATCATCCATGGTCATTTTCCCCAACTTTAGCTCATATAATTCTTTGATTTTATCATCATAGTACATATCAGAGATATATTTTTGCTATAAGTACTTACATTTCTTCCAAACAATCTTTCTTTCATTGATCCTCTTGACTTACGTAAAGTGATCCCATTGTATTGATGCTCTGCCATTTAAATTCAATACAACCAGCCTTTCCTTCTTGTTCCCAGAGTAGTCATGAACTTGAAAGTACTTCCTCATCCCAATAAGCCAAGCCTCAACTTCTTGCCCATATTTCACTTAACCATCAAATGTAGGGGATTTGGCCTCCTAAAAATCTCCATGCGAGTTGTCCCTGAAAGGACTCTTACTCTTTTTCTTATAAGAAGAACTTGGATTGTTGGTGGAGTCCTTCGAGGTAGATGACTCACTACCATAAACTTTTGTAGTATATGTCCTATCTCTATAAAATATTCTAGAACTATGGGACCTCTCGTGAGAATGTCTCCTAGAGCTACTCCCACTCTTATCATCATTGCTTGATTTCTATCCATGGTGCATATTTCTTTGAATGTCTGTCAAGCTTTGAAGCATGGTTGCATTCAATTGGATTTGTTCTTCTTGATCTCTAATTAGCCTTTCATTATCTGCTATGTAACTTTGTAACTTCACTCATAGACTTCTCATGGTCATTGTAATATCTAAAGGAGTTACTTGGTTTCTATTGCCATTAGATTATATATTTTCATCCTCAACATGTATTTTTTCTCCCATGGCATTTGTTTCAACTTCATAAAGATTCGGTGCATTGTTCATGGTGATAGTTTTATGGGCTTCCAACTAAGACCAAAGTCTTTCTAATTACACTATCTTGAATATTGACCCCTAACTATACTTGATATGATATTGTATATGTAAAAGTGTTCATATAAGCACACTTGTTAGCTACATTACATTCTCATAAAATTATAAAATTATTTTTTATACATGCTAGAAACTACCCATAAGATTTATCTTTTTGGGGATTATTTGCATATTGTAAGTCATTAATCTATGACCCATATCCTATGAGTATAGTCACAACCGACTAATTTCTCGTGGTTTTTAAATGGTCCATTTAGTACTCATTGCATCAAGTGACACTCACAAAGGGTGAAGAAGTGGGGCTGGGACTAGAAAAATGTGATATGAATCACATAGCATCAATCATCACTTTCGGGGCTTGCACCCAATAATCAAACTTCCCAAGAGGTCGCCCATCCCAAGACTCCTCTGGCTCAAGCGCACTTAACTATGGATTTGTCCTCGCAATCAATCCGACTTAGCTTGCTACCTCATTTGCAAAACCTTAACAAGTATTGTGCTTTGGGAACTATTCAATTAGAGATTCCTTGACTCTTTTTATTTAAGTATGACAATTATTGTCAAATCAAGGCTACAATATCTTTTATTTTCAATTTTTAGGAATATATGAAGCACTTCTTCAGAATATGATCATGCACATTTGTTCCCGTGTAGATCAACTTTCCAATGACTATAGCCATGCTTGGTTCTAATCTTAGGGGTAAAAGTTATAACACTTCAAAATTACCAATTTACCCAATTATGCACTTTTCATGTAGGTGCAGTTAGTCTCTGAGACCAACTTTAAAACCACTTGTAGGAGAAAATATAGGTGGAGCAAGATTTTTTATTTTATTTTATGTTGGGCGAAATAGTTCCCATGATAGGGATTACTCAACAACTTTAATATCATTGATTTGATGCTCCAATCAATTTATGTAATTTTATGGAATTTACTACTTTTATTTTTTGCACTTCTTCCAGACTTATATTGTTTTTCTCCCAAATTGAGCATTTATGGGAAAACTTCCTCCAAGCAAAGTTGTTCAAATTGATGGGTTCATATCATAAAAACATTTACTTACTTATGAGTTACTGGGTCACTTTTCCCTCGTGCAAGTTTTTCAAAATCCTTGAAAAATGCCATAGAATAGTGGATTTTGGCCTATTTTGAATCCCCATTCCAAATGCTTGATAATTTTGAGGAAGGATCCAAAGGTTTTCAACATGTTTGATCATGCACTGTACTGTCCAATTTTCATCATGAACATGGCTTCTGTTTAGGTTTATGACCAGGGTCTTCAAAAAGCACTAATCTTCAATTTTTGAAAATTTTGTGTTGAATGAAGAATCCACCCTCATTGAATTTTTTTTTGGCCCTCAATAGTGTAGATCCAACCCCAAGAATTTCATAAAAAATCGATAAACATTGCTCTTATTATGCCCAAAATAAGAAAATGGCTCCATACTATTTTTTTAATGTATTGATGATGTGGCATGGCACGTGGTAGGTGACGATGAGGCACCATGCCCACGTGGACCATATGCAACAAAATCCAATTATGTCATGTCATATTATGTGTTGGCCCATGTCAATGTTGTCACGATCCTCAAAGATTCCCATATCGTGATTTTTAACCCAATACGAAGGAATCCCACATACGATTAGGATCAGCTGATCTCAAATCCCAAAATGATTTGGGTCATTCGTAATAGTGCCACATGTGCCAAGTCCCAATTTTCTCCCTTTTTGCAAATGGTTTAGGTCTCACGATTTTGAGGACCCAACTAAATATTAGTCGTTCACGTCTAGGGTCTATGTCCGCTGCCTTTATCTTTTCCCTCCCATGCACATGATCTTAACCATAGATCTCTTCCATATGATCAAATTGTGGCCATTTGTAGGACCACGCTATATTTGATTGCTTATGCATGTCTCCTCATGTGGATGGACAAGATTTGTTAGCTGAACCTGCATGGTGCAATCATAGTTGTTTGCAGTGATACCTCTCATGTTAAATATCGGTCACATTCCAATGCATGAATGGCCAGGGTTTAAAGATCCAACTTGCACTCAATCCCAACCATTCACGACGATACCCCGTTTGTTATGCCTTTATCATGTTTATGTGTGTGAATGCATGGGATTAACTACCGATTGGACCCACACGATTTAATAAGGGCCATTCTTGGTGAAGTTCTTTGTGTCAATGCTCATGCACTTTGATTTGCAAATGGTAGAAGATGCTCAGGTTGATCTTGGTCATTCGCACCGTGACCCATCTCATTAAAACATAATCGTGTACAACTATGTACATGGTCTAGATCTAATGATCTATTAAGCCCGTATTGATCTCAATTATTAGATCATCTTTTAACTCTCCATTAGAGCTAGGAACCAATAATTTGGAATTGAACTTTATGATAGTTAACATAACTACGATTTTCACCAAATTCAAAATTCCACTTAAATTTTCCAAAGAGAAATGCACCATTACTACTGATATACCACAATATTTAATTCCTGGGCTTTGTTAAAACACCATTTGATAACTAAAACCACGCTTTTTCAAAGAAGCTCTTCGTGAAACACTTTATGTGCAAACTTTGATCTCTTCCTGTAACTATTGATTCCGACCCGCACAACTTCAGTGCTGCAACCAAGAGCTCTGATACCACTATGTAGCATCCTCATCCATAATTCTAACCATATATGAGGTAGTCATGAACTTTATGTTTCTAAATTTCACCTAATGGCCATTATTCCAATTCATAACTTATTTAAGCCACCCATGGGCAACATGAACTAAAAAATGCATGTGCAAGTGCATGAATGTAAAACATGATAAAATTAAAACTCTATCCACACACACATCATGCATAAACAAGCATATTTATCACAAGAAGTAAATATAATTATTTCACAATCATAGGCAATGATAATTCTTATATTTTAATAGAAGAATATCTAGGCAACTAATTGTGTAAGAGAATCTTTCCACCCAACTGTAGGTATCATTTGTAAATACCGTCCTCAAGTCGGGCTATGAGTCCATCAGGGGGAAGGAAACACCTACATGCTTCTATCTCTTAGCCCAAAAGCCATTTGCTCTCTTGATTAGCCAATATGCTCACTATTGAGCACTACATGCATCTCACTTGGCCATTCTAGCTAGGGAATTCTCTTCCACTACCCTACATATCATAAGGAAGGCCTACTCTTTCTCTGCTCAATAGACCCTCCTAGTACCCAACCCTCGCAATGCTCTTTATTGTGTGTAGAAAAGTCCAACCTATTGTATGCTTTTAGGGAACCTCTTGTAACATCAATTCATGGCTTCTCAGGCATCCAAAAGCAGTAAATAAACTATGATTAAAGGTTCCTATCTTGCCCATACTCTATCCTCACCTACAACCATCCTCTTCACTATAATGTCTACAATTTCCTCTTCACAATGTTAATTTTTGGTTAATTTCATATTCTGATTATTGGTTATGGAGAAAACAACATGGAGGCTCTACCTAATGTAAGAATTATGCATGGAGAATGAGTGATAGACCTCATTGAGATGAGAGGATTGGCAAAAAGACAATTGGCATTTCTTTTGACCATAGAAGGAAGGACTCTTACAATTGTCATAGAAGTATATTAATCCTATGTTTTCACTACTACTTGAGATGACTTTCCCACCAACCTCACACATGCATTCAATGATTGGATTTCATAAGTCAAAAGGAGGTAATTGGTTCATTTAATTGGATTTCATAAGTCAAAATAAAGTAGTTGGTTCAATTGAGGCACATGACAATAAAGGGATGAGTTCTAAGGCCGACACTTGGCAAAATATGATTTTTTTTTCCCATAGGCCCTCTTTCCTCTTCCCCTCTAGTGGAATCATAGTTCCTTTGGTGCTCTTTACACAACCATCTTGGACCATTTTATTATTTTCCAATGCAATATTTACATAGCTTTTGAGTCTTCATGACAAGCCAACCACATGGCCCATATGAAAATATTTACATTACACATGCCTAGCCACTCACTAATTGGGCCATGTTCTTTATGCTCCGCACTTGGAACTCGTACTAGCATATTTGCATCATTTTACATAATCTGATTTAATATGTTCAAAGTGTCAAAACTAGGGGTATTACATCACTTCCATTTTGATTATTGTGGTGTTTATAAGCTTAGTATTCATAACAGTGTGAGCATGTTCCTCTACTTGATCATGAGACTAATTTGCATGTAGGAAGAGCAAACTTCGATGATGATAAATGTTGCTTATATTGCGCTTCATCTTTGGAAATGTTGTCCAATTCTAGTATAAAGAATAACAAGGGCATGGAATGCATATCTTACCTAAATTGCAACATTTAATAGTTGTTTGAACATTTATAAACATGATAACAAGTAGATAATACTTGCTAAACATTTAAGGGACTTCCACACCTCATTAAAACCCTTAGGTCTAACCTCTTTTGTTAGTCCTCATAGTGAACAAAACAATATCAACAAAATGACAATTGTATTACAGATGTATGAATTAAACATTAAGAGTAGTTGACTATCCAGCATCTTAAAAGATCACAATGGAGTTCTTACTCATGCTTACAGGGGGCATCTTAAAATCTTAGGTGAAGATTCTCTTGAACATGGTAGTGCATTTGTTAGTGAATCCATTGATTCTATAAGTTTATTTCCCCTTTCAACTCTATTGCTATTGTTTCCCTAGATGTTCTCATTGTTTCTTAGAACAATCACTAGGTACGCCATGTTGGAGATCTCATTCCTTAATAATTATTACCAACCAATCGAGCTTTACACACTTATCTTCTAGTGCATTCAAATTGACATGGATACGAATGAGACTTTAAACGATTTAACTATTATATTCAATATGATTACGAGCAAAGTTAATGACAAGACTCATCCCAATGACCTTGCGATATTCCACTATTACAAGAAGACTATTTTTCAAAATGTGAAATAGAAGTTGAAAACAGTTGAATCTATGCTAGTAATTGTTCTCCACATACTTCGTGACTTTGACTTTTAGTATCGTCCTTGAAGGCTCCACTAAAATAAAACACAAGCTAGTTTTTTTCCTCCCATTGAAAACCTTACAGGATCCCCTCCTCTTTCCCCATAATATCCCGATGAAAGGTAGCCTAACCTTACAATAGTGGTTAGTAACCTAGACGGACCTAATAAAACTAAAGCGAGAGACTTCACAAGAACCTCAAACTTGAGACAATCCATTTGAACCAAATGACATAACCCACTAAACATAAAATGAAGTTATAATAAAAACCCCTATAAGAAAATATGACATTAGTTTATTATGAGTAGGCATTGCCATGCACAACATCTTGGCTCGAGTTTCCTTTTAGGTGTGGCTTGGACATTGGACAGTGTTGCACCTAACCCTCAGTTTAGAGTGGCAGCAACGGATTACAAATTCCCCTCGTCCTAAACAATACGATACACATCAACATACATTACCAAAATATTTACCAATAACTATAGGTTAAACAATGCGATACACATCAACATACATTACCAAAATATTTACCAATAACTATAGGTCAACAAAATATTTACATCAATCGAAAACAAATCCCTTGACAGAAAAAAAAAATCATAAAAAGCTTAAAATTTTATAGGGTTTCTAGGGTTAGGGTTTTGTACAAGAATAGGTAAGGGCCACTGCTTGATTTCCTTTCTTCGTGTGAACTACCGCAAAGCGGAAGGAAGGGAAGGGCGAGCGTTTGCAGGCAGCGGGAAGAGGAGGAGCGTAGATTTACAAGGTAGCGTTTGATGATCGTTGACACAGTTATTCTTATGTATTATTGCAGAACCTGGGATTCCCAATTCCCTGTTCTGAACCCGCTTTTCCTATTGTATTATAATTCCGTTTCCGGTAACATAGACGTTCGATGATGAAATAAGAATATGCAGTGACAAAAAAAAATACTCATGTCTCTACTCTATGGTGCGATCCATATTATTTTAGGTTCTGGGCTTTGTAGATGGCGCCAATGTTCAGATTGCGGAGGGCTGTTAGCTGTCAGCGTTTTTTTTTCTTAAAACGTTCTATGATATCGCATGTAGTTCAATTGGAGACGTCCTATCAGCTGGCTTTGAACTGGGTTACACTTCTAGCCTGCTCAGTTTCCAACATGGTATATAGCAATAGGGTTGAGATGGCTCAGAGGCCCGAACCAAAGAGTTCTAGGTTCAGTTCTTAGACTTTCCAGTTTTCAACATTTATAGATGGGGCTAGACTTTCGATATCTACTGTGTAAGCTATAACCCAAGCCCTCCTAAACTGCTGAGCTCGATGTAGTATTATACACGTTTAGTTTGATTTGTTCGTCATGAAGGGGCATGCAGGTCACTGGTAGAGCAGCTCATTGGCTGCTAGACTCTTCATGCTTTCTATGTAAGCGATTAACTAAGCCTCCTTAAATGTTGAGCTTGATGTAGCAATAGACACCTTTAGTTGACTTATTCGTCATGAAGAGGCAGGCAGCTTCCTGGTAGAGCAGCTCATTGGCTGTGGTCTGTGGGCATGTGCTAAGTTCTCGGTTTGATTCATTGGCTGTCCAGTTTTCAGTATTCCCAGGCACTTTTCATACTTGTGTGTATTATGTCAGCTATTGCTCTGCCATGCTAAAATGCTGTAAACTAATAAATGCTTGCTAGGGCATGTGCTAAGTTAGTTCTGGATTTGATTCGTACCCTGTCCAGTTTTGAATATCCCCAGGGAATCTATGCCCCTGTGTGTATTATGTAAGCTATTACACTAGCCATGCTAAAATGCTGTGAAATAATAAATGTTTGCTGTAATCTATGACTTACCAACTTGAAAGTTGAAATCAAAGACAGGATTAAAACTCTGCTTGCTTCCTTGGAAAGAAGCTGAGATTTAGTTATTATCAAAGTGGATAACCATGTTGGATGATGATGTTGAGTTTCGGTTATTTTCAAAGTGGATACATATGATACATCATCTCTATTAATGTGTAATCGGTGAGCCTTCACAACTTCTATGGTTTTTCTTTTCATGCCGCTGAGCCACCTGCTGCTTCATAATCAGAGGTATCTAAGAGATGCATCTAAGTATGATAACTGGGTGATTTTCCATAATATGTTTATAATTCCAAAGGATTATTTATTAAAAATTTAGAATGCGTAGATTTGTTGGATCCTCCACAAGATTATACAGCCATAATAAAATCTTGGTAAAGCTTTCCATAAACTATGATTGGGCCAAAAATCCTCATGATGGAATTTGCAAAGGTTCTTTCCTAGAGCACAACCTTTGCAAATTCCATCATGTTTGGGAGAGGCCTTTGGCATACCTGTCACCATCTTTTGTAGGCCTGGTGGAGCTGTATAGTGGAGGTGTCCAAACCTTTGATGCCTCAACTCACATGGATCAACTGTGTGGTGAACCGGGGCATGAGTGGAATTTTTGGAGGCCTTATAAAGACCTCCCTTTCGAACCCCAATCTGTACAGCTGAGCTTAGTTTCTCACTCTTTGTCCATAGTAGGACTTTCTTGTCCATGAAAAGGACTATGTAGCCCTTGTCCTCTAAACCAACAACAGAGAGGAGGTTCTTCTTTAAACCAGGAACATATAAGACATCATCAATATGTAAGACCATACCTGAATCCAGTTGAAGTGAGGTTTACCCAACTCCTTCAATTTTGTAAGTGGAGTCATCTCCAAGTTCCACTTGAGTAGTGAACTTCTTCTTTTTGTAATTGGTGAGTGCTCCAGGATTGCTTGTCATATGTCTGGAGGCACCACTGTCTTCTAATCAAGAGTTAGCACTGTTGGTGATGGATCCAGAAAGGGTAGAGATCAAGTAATATTCTCTTCTAGGTTCCTCATCTTTGGTAGTCTTGGTGTTCTTCTTCCTCTGCAGCAGAAGCTTGAAATCTTCTTTTGAATTTTTGCTTGGGCTGCCTGCAATTCCTAGCAAAGTGCCTAAACTTGTGACAATTGTAGCATTCCACTTTTGAAACATCAATGTCCTTACCTTGTGGTTTCCTTCCCTTTTGTTGAGGGAAGGGCTTTTTGAACTTCTTTGTCTTAGTTATAAGGGCAAGGTTTCCTTCCTTAGTGCCAGTTGCCATGCCTGAAACATTTCCTTCTTCTTCCAAGCAATTATGCCAAAGTCTCTCAAAGTTTGGCTGATTTTCACATCCACTTACTGATGCCAGAAACGTTTCCCAAGAGTTTGGGAGACCATCGACTACAGTATGCACAAGGTCATCATCATCTACAGTAATACCAATAGCAGTAAGTTGGTCTCTTACCTGTGCAGCCTTTGTGAAGAAGGGTCAACTCCTTCATCCTTGTTCATCTTCGGTGTCCGAAGCCTTTTCTTCAAAACTCTCTTCTGACTGGGAGCATTCTTTTCATATAGGTTCGTCAAGGTGTCAAAGCATTCTTTGGCAGTCTTCAATGATGTGATGTTGGGCATCAAAGCTTCTTTGACAGAATCATAGATGTTTCTCCTAGCCTTAGTTGGGCAGTCTTCAATGATGTGATGTTGGGCATCAAAGCTTCTTTGACAGAATCATAGATGATTCTCCTTGCCTTAGCCTGCTTCTTCTTGTAAGAAATTATGCCAGCATTAGATGTTGGCTCTTCTATGGTGTTGAACACCAATGCATCAAGATCATTTTCCTCCAGGATGGTTGTGAGCCTAGCCTTCCAAGAATTGCAGTTTGCTGAACCTTCAAGCTTTGCTTTTGGTCTGAAGATGTTGGTGGTCATGTTGGCCTCACAAGAGTTTTTCAGTGAGATGACTTGAGTTTTCAATAATTATCAAACCCTAATAGGTTTGAACCACAGATAGAAAAATCCACAAATGATGAAATGTACATAGAAATCCAAATTAGGGCTTTTTGCCCTAATTTCTCTCAGCTGCCCAAAAATATTAGATTTCTTTCCAGCTGCCCGGAATGCCCAGATCAGTACTTTCCTGCTCGGACTGCAGCAGCCTGCCCGGAGCTGCTCAGACCTAATACTGCCTTCCTGAAGGTGTTTGTTTGTTGCCCGTGTGTACGGTTGCCTGCCTGGATCTGCCCAGAATGAATCTGAGCCTGCCCAAGTCCTCTGTCTGCCTGCCTGAGACCTCTGTCTGCCTGCTTGAGTGCTCTGTCTGCCTGCCCGATTGTACGGCTGCGTGCCCGTGAGGATGGGTCAGTTGCTGAGAGGAGATAGCAGCCTTACTAGGGCTGCCGTGAGAAGAGAAGAGCTGCCCAAGACTGTTGGAAGCTCGTAATAGGCTGCCCAAATATGTACCTAGCTGCCTGAAGGTGTAGACAACCTGTTCGTGAAGTTGCTGTAGCTGACTTGGTTTAGGGTGATGCCCTAGCTTGTGGAGAGAAGATAGAGCAGCTTCAAGTGATCACCAAGTAAGAAACCCTAGCTTAAGGTTTACTGTAACAAGTGTGGGTGCCCTAGCTAGAAACCTCCATGCTAGGGCATAACAACAAAAATAGTTCTTCTCCTCAAGACCAGCGAAAATCTTCTTTTGAGCAGTTGTAAGATCATGAGCAAGTGTGTGTAATAATGAAATGGATTGATCTTCTTTTATAGCCTTTCAATCACCTGGATGTAGACCAAAACTCAAAAGAACAAAATAATAATATTTTATTCTTTTTACCTTTAGTGGTACTAAAGGTCTTTTTGCACTTTCGCTTTGACTTCTTAGTGGTCTAAAGGTCCTTATGTATTTTTTATTTTTTCCTTTAGCCTTTTTCAAGTGCCCTGTGGTCAAAACAAGTGGCATAGGGGTCGTTCATCTCCACACTAAGTACATCATCATCAATATAGAGAATTACTAATGTTTTTATCTCACATTCAGATCGGGTACTAGGTGTCTTAACCAAGGGTAGCTAAGCCTTGGAGAAGATCACAAAGCCCACAGATCGAGGGTACGGGTGCCTCACATGCCCAGACCCGGTCTAGGACTTATAGTGATATCCTGGTAATAGACCAGGTGCCTCAGCCATACGCTACATAATTTGACTCAAGGTCAAATACTTGGTAACAGACCAAGCGTCTCCATTCTCTTGGAGAATGGCCCTAAGCCCTAGGCTGAGTCCCCCAGTACTAGACTGATTTATATTCCTGGTATTGATTAGGTGCCTCCATTCAAAGAATGGCCACTCAGCTCTAGGCCGAGTCCCCCAGTGTTGGACTGGTTCCACATCGTGGTCCTTGACCAGATGTCCCCATTCAACAGAATGGCTACTCAACTCAACGTTGAATTCCCCTAGTGCTGCACTGGTTCCACATACTGGTCCTTGACCAGATGGCCACATTCAATAGAATGGATAGCTACTCAGCTCAAGTCTGAGTTCCCCCAGTGCTGGACTGGTTCCATATCCTGGTTTTTGACCAGATGTCCCCATTCTCCTAAGAGAATGGCTCTTGATGCTGCTCAGGAAAATCAACAATTATGCCATCTTTTGCACCATCCAAACTGCATTCAGGTGCCAAAAATATGCACCTTTCACTCTGCAGAATGGTTTTCATTCTTTGCGCATGGCACCATAAAAATCGTCCAACAAATCACCCTATTTACCAGGAAGATATCCAACAGTTCTTGCAGTCATGTAAACCTTCTTCACTAACATTGAATTTGTCATTGGCCATATTAAAGTTTAGAAGATTAGGCCAAAGCTTAGAGCAGAGTGAATTTGAAAGCACCTCTACCCAACAGGACAGGAGGTAAAAGTTCCTTGAACAGAGTCCTCTAAACATAACAGTATTAATATCTTCTATGCTACTAAATAGTGAGCAGCAGAAGTCTACCAGTGGTCAACTTAGTTTCCAACAGATTAATGCAGCAGCGCTTTACCAATAATCACGTTAGTTTCCAGCAGAATATTGATAAATCATAATACTGACACAATACAGCTTGATTCTACATTCTCCAGATTTTTGTACTTACCATACAATCCTCAAAAGCCACCTTCCTTTGGGCAAGAATTGTGTATGCACCATCGGTGGACCTATAGTGCTACTATTCTTGGTTACTAGTTTCCCTTGTCAATGGATGTAATAAACATCTCTAAGGTCCAGGGCAGGCATCATGAGGCCTTATTAGCAAAGATTTGTGGTTCTTTTCTTTCTTACATAGGTTCAAGAATTGCCTTGTTGACTACTTTTATAGTTCAAATGATTGCATTCGATTGTATATACTTATTTCTTTTAATGTTGATCTGTGGAACAGAAGAAGTTATAGCAGTCTGAAACAGGTAGAAAGGGGCATCTTTCTGTTACTACAGATGTGGGGCCAGAGTTTTGCCCTAAAATTTTTACACTCAGCGACACTTGTTTTGACATACAGAAATTTCCTTAGATACAAGTTTTTCCTTGGATCCTTAGATACAAGTTATAACATTTGAAATCTCATGTTACATAATAGCTAGAATGTGCTTAATTATCTCTCATTGCACAGCATCATTAGAATGAATGAATTGTGAGGAACACTAACCTTAGAGTAATGAAGAGATATTGGATATTGGTAATCAAGTAAGCAGAAAATCCTTTGTTGCCACTGCCAAGAATGCCCACACAGCTTTCTTCTTGTTGACAGGGAGCATTTGAGAGGAATGCCAATGGTCTAAGATTGTAGATGTGATGGAGGAAGAATCTGTATTAATAGTGCAAGGAACATACCTTGTGAGTGATGGAGTGGGAAAGTGGCCACAGATATCAGACAGTAACTCCATATTATGACAAATTTTTGGCATCCAAACATCTTGCTTTGGTGACCATCAAATCCTTGATTCTGACATTTTGAGGTGTAATTGGGCCTCCATTGTGAAGATTCGAAGAACACAATGCAGATTTACTATTTGTATGCAAATAATAGAAGAACCCAAAGTAGATTTGTTACACTATTGCAAAGAATGTAAGACGCCAAGGCAAATCTGCCCCTGTTGCAAAGAATCCAAGGTGATTTTCCCATAGTAACTCCATATTAGGAATTTTTTTTGCCTTTAAACTTTGCTTTGGTGACCATCAAAGCCCTGATTGACCATCAAAGCCCTGATTCTGACATTCTGAGATAAAATTGGGGCACAATTGTGAAGATTTAAAGAACCCAAGCAGATTTGGTGCTCTATTGCAATGTTGAAAAAGTCGGCCTCGGCAAAAAGTCGGCAAGGGTCTTGAATACAACTTCTTGGCAACATTGGCAAAAAAATCGGGAAAAGTCGGCAAACATTAAAAAATACAAAATACATTCATTTTTTTTCAGAATTTTAAACATTTAAAGCAACAATAACATTAGATAAACACATTGGAACATAAATATGGAGAAAGCATTGATATATTTCATCATCATGTAGTCATGCCAAATGTAAAATGATACATCAAAGTTGATACTGTATCATGAAACATCATAGTTGTCCAATCAATGACTCAAAAGTGGATAACCAATAAAACATGACATCACATATATAAATGTATTCCAGGAAAACTAGCATATAGCTATCTAATATCAATGCTCTCTTCCTGAGTTTTCCATTCATACTTCATATTTTTCCCTGCTCCAATGATTAGGGTTTATATAAGGTTTTCCTAAATGCTTTTTATTTGTCCCTCCATCTTATGACTTAAACCTAATTTTTGAAAGGTATATTTTATTGATTTGGTTGTCAGCAATTAAACGTATTACGTGCTTTGTATTGGTGATAAATCATAGATGTATTTTTCACTCCCAAATTCAATTTCCGACATGAGCCTGACATTAGCCCTAACTCATCTAACACTTGAAACATTGCTCTTTTTTTCCTACAATGTGTTAGAGGATCACTCAAAATATGTTTGTTCAAAAAATTCCCTAATAGTGAGAAAAGTAATTCAATTACTATTGTGATCTTTGATAAACGGATACATATTTTGTATAGATTATCCTTGCATGGCTTGATATTCAAATACAACAAAGTTTTGAAATATTTATACGGTAGAGGAAAGGTGTTAGTATACGACAAAATGGCTAAAATAGCAAATTTTTGGAAAATTAGCCATTTTAGCCATTTTAGCAAAAATGGAGATATTTTGAAAAAGTTGGGAAAAGTCGGGAGTTTTTGAAAAAGTCGGGAGTTTTAAGAAAAAGTCGAGAGTTTTTAGAAAAAGTCGGGACTTGCCATTTTTAAAAGTCACGACTTTTTCGAAAAAGTCGCGATTTTTTGGAAGAAGTCACGACTTTTTGAAAAGTGAAAAAGTCGCGATTTTTCGGCTAAGGGAAAAAATTGCGACTTTTTGAAAAGTCGGCGATTTTTCGGAGAGTTTTTCAACACTGCTCTATTGCAAAGAATGGAAGAACCCAATGTGAATCAGCCCCTTCATTGTGAAGAATTGAAGAACCCAAGGTAAATCCGCCCCCCCCAACCCTTCATTGCAAAATAAAACAAAGTACCCAAAGGGAAAATCTGGCCCTATTGCAAAAAATTAAAGAGTCCTTGCAAAATTTGGCTTCCATTGTAGAGAAAACAAGAACCCAGGTGCCTTCAAAGTTCAAACACCAGTGCAATGTCTTGAGGGTAAAAATTCCTTTTCATTGTTATGCTTTATTTTTTGAGGTTGGCCAATGAGAAAAAAAATATTGTATTTTGGGCTAAACCATGTAAACCGTTGTATTAATGAAGTTTGCCCTCTCAACATTTTAATGGTTATTTTGTCCCTGTAATTTTTCCTGTTCATAATTAGCAATGTGATTTTCTAAGATATTCCATATAGGCTTTATGCCTATAGCAATATAGAGCCATGTGTCATCATGTGCATCTGATGCATTTTTCATAATGGAGTTCTTTTGAGTTCATGAAGGCCTAGATTAGAAGATGCTAATGATATTTTGTTCTTATAGTGTTTATTAATAGCATACTGATGGTTTCAAGTTATCTTTTTTAGAGTAAATACTGAATATCGAAGTTAATGTTAGATCAGTACAAAAGCTCTCTTTAATGTTACATCAATACAATTGCAGGTTACTATAGGTTAGCCATAGAATTGTTCATGATTAGCTGCCCTATTTGTGTTGAGTCGGTGTCACACATTTAAATGTGGAAAACCATTGTCAGAATCATATGATGCTCATTTATTGTGATTTTTTTTGTTTAATTCAAAGAAAGCTGTTTTTTAATTTCATCTGTTTGGTGCTTCAGGTAAGTGATGGTGAAGCACAACAATGTTGTGCCCAATGGGCATTTTAAGAAGCACTGGCAAAACTATGTAAAAACATGGTTCAATCAGCCTGCCCGAAAGACGAGGAGACGCATTGGTAATGCCATAAAACACGGCTTTCAAATTTTTTTCTTGTTGAAGATGATACCTTGTGCAACATGTTCATTATCTCTTCAATAATGTCTTCTTACCTGAGTGTTTGACCATGTCTGTGCAGCTCGTCAAAAAAAGGCTGTGAAGATATTTCCCCGCCCCACATCTGGCCCTCTTCGACCAATTGTACACGGACAAACAAAAAAATACAACATGAAAATTCGTGCAGGGAGGGGATTTTCACTTGAAGAGTTGAAGGTGAGATTATAGTTTCCATATTCAATTGTAGTGTAAAGAGTAAAGAAATTTTTGTTTTGTTTTTACATTAACTTTGTTAAGCTTTTCTTTTACTCATTAAGTTTGTCCAGAAACTATTATATCTTCTATTAATTAACATCATTTATTTTATGGCTTTTTGTTTTTGTCGCCATTTAGTCTCTTCTTCATCACTTGAGTGTTTTAAATCGTATATTATCATGATCTTCAGCATATCGAGTGGGATGAGTTAGATAAAGCTTGCTCTTGTATTAGACTGTGCTTTGTGAGTGAGAACTTTGCAGAATAAACTCTGGGTATCATAGAGTGCATTTTATAAATGGTAGAAATGCATGCATCCAACACCTGGCTTCAGGGAAGCTTTGTCCCCACCTTCCCCTATGTTCCTGCTTCTGAAGCAGTGTTACAAACATCGCCGATATATCGGCAACATTGCGATATATCGCGATGTCAACTCACTGGCGATATATCGGCAATATATCAGCAATATATCGCCCCGATATTTTTCCCCATTTTTTGGCGATTTTTTCCCCATTTGATCGCGATATTTGCCGATTTTATCACGAACGATATTTGCTGATTTTATGGCGATATTTGGCGATTTTTTCGAATATATAGTAATTTTTGAATTTTTGTATTTTTTATTTTGCCGATATATTGCCGATGTTTGCCGACATTTTCGCCGATAAATCCGATAATTTCTTTTTGGACCTTCAGCGATATATTCGCTGACACAATATTTGTAACATTGTTCTGAAGCTATCTTTGGAGGGGAGTGTGCTCCGCTCCCAGAACAATTCCTGTGTTCCTGAAACGATTCTGTGTGCTCCTGAAATGATTCCTTGTGCTCCCAGAATTAGACCACTGGAGAAGAAATTAGAAATTGCTTGTGGTAAGAGGCAGCTTAGTAGATAGTATATTTATTTGTCTTTTCAGTTTATTTAGATTTGAGAACTCAAAATTATTTGTTATGATGGCCTATTATATGACAATTGAAGTTTGAACTGTTGATTGCATATTACAACTATTTGGTCATGATGCCCTGTTTCATTTCATGGTTGATGTTATTTCTTACAGTTTGTTGAGGGCCAATGTTATCTGTTGAAACTTGAAATTTGAAGGTTGATGTTATGGTTGGTTGTTGGTTGTTTGATGACAATGCAGTGAGTTTTAATTGCTATATCTTAGATGTTATTTGATTATTTTTATGGTTGATCCTTCAATGATTATCATTAATCTACTACAAAGATCTTCGTTTTCATATTTTCTGCAACTATTTCACCATTCTGCATGCATCCTTTTGAATATATAGGCATCAATATATATAAAAATATATACTAGATAAAAAAGCTTCTGGAACAATTTACTCTTGGAGTTTTTTGGAAATTGGTGCTTTGCGTTCCTGCTTCTTGCTTTGTGACCCTGCTTTGCTCTCGCTCCCAACAGGTGTGAGCCAGCATTGCACCATGCATGTTTCAGTTTCATTATTCTTTTAGAATGGTTTTCTTTGTACATGGGTATTTATATTTGTTATCAAAGAAGCATTTTTGAAGGTCTGACAGCCTGTTGTTCTTTTCACTTAGCCCCCTTAATTTTTGATATCTAACTATGCTGTTTGAAGCTTTGCATAGAAGGTGAGCTTACTTGCTTAGTTAATATATTATAAACCGTATGGCTCAGAATTGGTTCAGGCCTGTTAGGAGGGCCATGGAAGGTTAAAATCTTATTGTTTTCTCACAAGTTCTTTACAATGCACTAGCAATGATCTGTTATGTTGTCCCTTTTCAAAGGCAACTTTCATGTTAGTTTAAGCCTAGTACAATTGCATAAGCTAATAAGAATTGCTATATAATAGTGATGGAGTATATCCAATTTTTAAAACCTGTTGTAATCTGAAGCGGAAATTTGTTGGTAAGAACTTAGTTCAACTAAAATTTGGTAGAATTTTGAATGGTTTGAATTAACGTCTGTTGTATTTTAGTTAACTGGATATAGAATTATTCCACAGTTCTCTAGTGGCCAAAGAGATTATACATAGGTATTTTTTTTCATTTTTATTCTTAGGAATGGTTACTAAACTTGTTCTACAGGCAGCAGGCATTCCTAAGAAATATGCACCGACAATAGGTATTGCAGTTGATCATCGCCGGAGAAATCGCTCCTTAGAGGGTCTTCAAACCAATGTTCAGCGGCTGAAAACATACAAAGCGAAGTTGGTTGTTTTCCCAAGGAGTGCTCGCAAGCCCAAGGTAGGATTTTTGCTTGAATTTGATTTCATATTTTTAATTTCGAAACACTTTTATTATGGTTGTTGTGATATTTAGGTTGGGCATAATAATTATCACATATCTGTGTGCAGGCGGGTGATTCTAGTCCAGAGGAGCTGGCTACAGCTACTCAGGTTCAAGGAACATATATGCCGATTATTCAAGAGAAACCATCAGTCGACATTATTAAGGTTACAGATGAAATGAAAAACTTCAAAGCATATGGCAAATTGCGTGTGGAAAGAATGAACGAGCGGTTGGTCGGAGTTCGGATGAAGAAGGCTGCAGAGGCAGAAAAAGATGAGAAAAAGTAGATTTCTGTTGTTGAAACAGATTGTTTCTGAAGTGGTTCTTTTGAACCTCTTGTTTTTGCTTTTTTTTTTTAATTTTCAGATGAGAAATGCAGTTTGTGCTGCATAGAAAAATACAGGACAAGAACCATAGGGATTTTAAAAGGTAGAAAGATGCATTGCATTAAAATGAATGTTTTTATGGTATTGGTAACTTTATACTTTAGCCCTTATTAAGTTTTCCCTGCTTTGCAAAACAATTTTCCGATTGTCTTCAGCCTGCACAACTAAATTAAATGAAGGTAAAAGTGACCTGTTCTATTTGTTCTTTCCTTGGTTTTATAGGTTTTCCATATCTGTGTTTGTCTTTTATTTGTATAAAAAATCTAAGGCTATCTTCCCTGCCGAAAGGTATTTTTCTAAAATGTATATGTTGTACACAAATATGCATTTCTTGCAGAATCAATTATTCAGGTAAACAAACAAAAATGTACTGAAATCAAGCATTTTCATCAATTCAGGAACTGTGTGTATTAGAGATATTCAAAGTTGTGTGTTTTTGTGCGAGTGAAAGCTGTTGAAAGTTAAATAAATGGTTGTAGATCTAATCCACAGGGAGATGCTGGAGCACACAGTAGCCTAAGATGACTTATGATTAGAAAAGACAGCCTACTGTGGAACCTATCTGCCTAATCTTTGATCCCTCTTAGCTTGATTATTCAAGTCCGGATGCCATGCTGGATTGACCTGAATTGTTTCATACCGTTGATGTTTACATGTATACAGATGTCACTATTCAATTATATTTCCTTCTCAGGTTATGACAAGGTGGTGCAATGTAATTTATTTCTCATGTGAAGTGAACATTGAGGGAGGACTATTATTGGAGTTTTTTCCATGTTGCATACACTCGTCTATCTGAGTGCTGAGTTCCTCAAATTGTTTTTCTATCAGTGTGATGTGTTTGGTCCTTAGCAATCACTCTTACTGGTTTTTGTAAAACTAGGCTCTATCTATACAAGGGAATTAGACTTCCAAATTTGCTTGTGGGAGCTTTCCCTTAACACTGGTTGAGTTGCTTGCCACTTTCTAAATACTCTTAAGTGCCTTTCTATTTGAATGCAAGGTTTGCAAGTAGATTGTTATATCTATCACATTGTAGCTCATATCGATATATCTAGTTGCCTGCTGTGTTTTGCCTTTGCATTTTGATGATGACTTCCACCTTTTACACAGGTAATTTGCAGGTTCAATATGACGATGAGCCCTTCCTATTCCTATTTTTTATATAAAAATCCCCAATTCCATTACTAATTAGATGATGGTCCCTTACTTTTTCTGGCAAGCAATCTTTGGCATACCTCCAACAAAGCCCAATCTGCTATAATAATCTTCTCAGCAAAATTATGGATTTATATTTTTGATTCCCCCTCACACCTTGAGCTGGGTGTCTTCCCCTGCCTGCCTATCATCTGCTATTTTGTACATCTTTTATATTCCTTAATTCCACTCTCATTTGTTGGTATCCTTTGCAATCGTTGTCTGCTTTATACATTGTAGTGCTGTGCTCAGCATTACTAAATAGTAAACTATTGTTTTTTCACACCTTGAGCTGGTTGTCATCCCCTGCCTGCCCATCATCTGCTATTTTGTCAATCTTTTATATTCCTTAATTGCACTCTCATTTGTTGGTATCCGTTGCAATCGTTGTCTGCTTTATACATTGTAGTGCAGTGCTCAGCATTACTAAATAGTAAACTATTGATTTTGTAATATCTTTAGAGACATTGTGCAAGTTCTGGAACCCTCGAGTCGTCACTTGGATTTATCCACTTCTATCAGTTGCCATTCTCATCCTGCTTTTGATTTCGTCATCTGTGTTACCTCATTTGTTGGTATCCTTCTGCAATTGTTATCCGCTGGATACATTGGAGTGCAGTGTTTGCATTACTTCAAAAGTAAACCCTTGTTTCTGCATGTTTTCAAGAGTCGCATTGCAATTTCTGTAGTCATCGAATCCTATATTTGTTGCCAGTCAGAGGCAGGGGAGAGGAGGTAGAAGGTTTGGAGGGGCAAGGAAGAGGGAATCAGCATCAAGATGAAGCAGTGTGCAACATTTGTTCATTTCATTTCCACACATGCATTATTACCTCTTGCATTTGTTTTCTTATATTTTCTAAATATTCTTGCACATGTTTATTTGTGCACAAGTTAAGAGGAAAGATGTAATGATTAATAATGTCTATTTTGTTCCTTGGTTAGAGAAAAATATTATTTTTGAAGCATAGCCATGAATTTCAACAATGTAGGTGTTTTTATTGTTGATAACAAGAAAAATATGGCTGTTATGGGCGTGGAATGATAGGGTTTATTTTGGCTGCTAGAAGTTGGGAATTCAGTGTTAATTTAACAGAAAGTGCTCTCCAACCCAGTGTGGGGAAGATCCTGTTACGTTATGCTAGCCGACATAAATAAAAAATTTAAAAATGAAAAATATAAATTACATATCGACTTGAACAAAAACACTAGCATAGATATACTTTAAACCCAGATCTATCAAGTATCGAGAGGGATCCAAATGGTGAAAGAATGTACACCTCAAGGCATTGGATCCCTTTCGGTGCTTGATAGATCCGAGTTTAAAATGGATTAATGCTAGTTTAATTTCACTGAACACTCCATGATGCCTAGGCTAGAGAAGTGTTGAGGGAAATAGAGCTTAAAAAAATGGAGTTATATATGATGCTCTTGAAAATAAGTCAAGATCAACAATGAAGAGAAGACAAACAAGTATATATGCATTATTCGCTGTAATAGTATATATGCATTATTCGCTGTAATTCATAAGAAGAAGATTCTCAAGGAGGATGAAGATGAAATGGTAAAGAGGAAAACCCTCAACAAGGGTGGAGGTGACGATGGTGCTTTTTTAGAGATGCAAACACAAAATTTTGATATGTTGGACTGCCAAGATGTGTTGGAGGTGAGTTCAATGAACAAGTCAAGTCCTATGTCAATTGTGGAATTACTTATCGTTCAACTCACACTGGCTTCCATATGGTTTAGTCAATGGTCAGACCAATTGATGGTGACGTGAATGACAGTTATCAATCTTGTGGGATACAATTCACTTTCAATTGCTATTTTGAAGATTTATCTTGTGGATCATAAACATCTTGTTTGTCCAAAGCCTTTTTTTTTGTATTTTGTATTTTGAACAAGCACGTGAATTGATCATTGTGGGAGATAATTGTCATATTTTGGACATGTAAATTTTGTATTTTGTATTTTGAACAAGCACGTGAATTGATCATTGTGGGAGATAATTGTCATATTTTGGACATGTAAATTGATCATTGTGGGAGATAATTGTCATATTTTGGACTTAGAAGGAAGACCAATAATATATGTTCAGTAATCAAGTGATGTAATAATGTCGAATTTCATGTAATGGTTATTTTTTACCCATTTGGGACCTCTTTACTACTTTGAAATGAGACAATGCATTACTGTGAAATGAGACATTTCATAATGGATAAACATATTCACTTTTTTAATTATTATTATGTGTATTTCTGTCCACCTTATGTGGGGGAAAAACATCCTTAAAAGACGTATTCAGGGAACTTTTGCATATTGGCACTAGTCATCAGCATATATGAACATGGAAAGTGATATTTATGAACAGGGAAAATGGTAAGTTTGGTATTGATGAAACTAAATAGGAATTCGAATATCATGTCCATCCAAGTTGTGAACACTAGGAACACTAAGATAATGTTTTGCTTTTGAAGTGTGCAAAAGCTAAGATGAGAATGTTACAGCTATATTATGCAAATGCTGCTTACCGAGTTATGTGCTTAAGATCTTCATTCTTTTCTATCGGTAAAGGGTGCCTCAACTCAATTGGATATTTAGAATTCTGTTTTGTTCACCGTCTTTACAACCCAGTGATGTCTTCTTTTGACTATTTTCTTACTTGGAACATTATATTGAATTCCGAGTGGTTATGTTATTCTGGATTGAATTCCTCGATCTTCCTAACTATGATTAGGATTAATTCCTTCGACTCACTCACATGTTAGGGTTCTTAATCCAAGGATCTGCAACCGAAAGGGCGCATAGACTGAAACATTATGCAAGCGTATCACTGCAACATTAATTTGATAAGGTAAACACATTTGACAATCTCTCCACGTTGATCTTTCGTAAAATTGTACTCGTCAGCAGGGAATAATATCGGGAAAAGATAGAAGTACACATGTAGATATTGTAGAATGAGGTCCTATAAACCATAAAATCTTAAAATGTTTGGATAGTTCCGCATTTGAAGGTTTCAGTAGATTAACTTGAAAGGGGTTCAGAACCAAACTTGAACAGATTTTTTTTTTTAGTTTTTGGGGCACAGACAAAACCTATTAATAAGCTGCAAACAAATTCATTATTTATCAATGTATGCTAGTTTGACGCTGCATTGCTTGTTACTGTTACCGCAGAACACATAAAACAATAAAGTCATTGTCATCTACATATGGTTTATGAGTTGTATATCAATGGACATTTTGAGATTAAAAGAAATACACATAAATGTATTTATCTTAAAATAATAAAAAATGTATTTATCTTAATATCACAATCTTTTAAAATTTATTCTTATGTTTCCTCTTATTGCTTTGATTATACCCTTAAAGTCAAGTTTGCATTTTCTATTTTTTTTTATTATGTCCATGATCCACATCTTGAAAACTTGATTTGTCTTTCAAACTAGAGATTATATGTTCATGATGTGCTAATGAGATAGCTGCTTCATTATAGATTATGCCATAGCTCTCCATTTTTTGATATTTTTCTTTGCCCCTTTGAGTTGATCCAACAAATCTTGTTTGCTTGTCTTAGCAGTTCCCACCAACAGGCTCTTGGGTTTCTTCCATGCCTAGTGTAGAGATAGGTGAAGGAGTTCCTAATTCTTTGGTGAAGGAATTCCTAATCCTTTCGTTGTCCTGGTCCTTTCCTTGGTTCTTGGCTTCTTACTTTGGCTCCTTCCTACTACTATTGTGCTTCCTTTCTGAAGAGAATGGGGGTTTATGTGGGATGACCTTCCTATCTTAAGTAAGGTAGCAACAATATCCTTTGACTCCCTTTTTTTTGTAAATAATTTCCCTCTTTTCTCTATTGTTCGCTTTGTTATCCTCTTCTTTTTAGTGTTGGTGCCATTCTTGTCCACACTTTTCTTTTTATTTATTGCCTTAGCTGCAAGGTTTGTATCCACATATATTTGTATGCCTGCAAAAAAATATTCATAATTAATTTTCAAGAACCTATTTGAAGAAATCCCTTCTCATTTTGCCTTTATATTGCATCACAAATGATCAAATTACAAGTCCATGATGGGTTAAAGATGAAGGTTTCCTTCTTTGTATCTTAACTAATATATTTTAGGAATTGAAGCAAGGAGTGTGGAACTCTCAAATTGTTTTAAGGTGTTACTTAAGAAAATTGTCTCAATTGCGATAATAATCTACAATGATATGCATGCACTAAACTACGCCTCCCTTCACAAGTAATATACATGATTATATGAAGAACCACTTGATCCAATGTGTTTGGAATGTTATTTATTTTGACTCTTTGCTTGCTATGTTCCTTAGTTCCATAGAATGAGAGAGTTTTTGATGTTATTTTAAGGCAATAAGGGAAAGCTAAGCAAAAGGAGCATGAGCCAAATACATAAAGCACATTCATCAACGGGATCAAAAGAATCAAAAGAATCAAAACATGTGCTTGGTATTGTGATATGGAGATAGACAAAATCCCCAAATAGTCAAAAGGTTTATATCCTTGGCAGTGGCGGTTTCCTTCGACATGGCTATTGTTGTCTTCAATAGGAAAACCATCCATGCAGAAATAGTGATTTTCCTCATCAAGCCCATCATAATGATTTAGTGACTAAGTGTTGATTTCGAAAGCAAGTTTGGTATTTGTTTTCATTTACAACCTCCACCAACTAAATCTCCTTTTGCTTGGCCTTTTAAGATGGAACCGTGTCATCCTTCTCCCAAGCTTGTCCCACTGGTAACCCTAACACTCTTGCAAATTGCAATAGTTTCCACATTTCTATAAACTTATAGCCATATTCAATGAGGTGAAGTTCTGAGAGCTTTGATGGGATGAAGTTGTGAGAGCTCCGATGAGATGAAGCCACGAGAGTTCCCACGAGATGAAAACCAAGAAATAGTTAGGGTTCTACATCAATGAGATGAAGTCATTAGAGCCCTGAAATTCATCCAACATTGATAGGAAAGTAGATTTTATGATATTTGTTAGACACGACAACTAATCAATGCAATCTCATACTTTTTGCACATACCATTTTCATTGTTCGTGGGATTGATGAAGTGCTTGCAAGTGGGGTAGCATCCACAACTACCTGCTAAATTACCCTTTTCCCCTGCAGTGGACTTGTGAGGGGCGACTCAAATTGTCGAAGTAAGGGTTCAATTCAAGGGCAGAGAGAGAAAACCGCCAAAGTGAGGGCCAAATTCGCGGGCAGAGTAAGAGCAAACCATCGAAGTGATGATTCACGGGTAGAGCAAGAGCAAACCATCAAAGTGATGATTCATGGGTAGAGCAAGACCAAACCATTGGAATGAGGGTCCAATTTGTGGGTAGATCACGCATGTGTAGGGGTTTTCAAATTTGGAAATTTATTTTGGACTTGTTTTAATTTTTGTTTATTTATTTAATATTATTTTTTAAAATATTTAAAATTATATTATTTATTTTTCATATATTAATATATATTATTATTATTATTTTCTCCACACATTATCAAATTGTGGTTATGAGTTCCTTGACAAAAATCATTCCAGGTCTAGAACTTGTTGGAATACTGAGAGGGGGGTGAATTGGTATTTGTACAATTATAAATTTTTAATCAAGAGCAAGTTGCTAATCACCAATCATAGCATATCATCAATGTACATGAAAATAACAAGATGCATGGTACACAATATTTTTGACGTGAAAACTCAAGTCCTAGGGGTAAAACCACTAAAGCCTTTTTAAAAATAAATTTGACCCATCAACAACCGGGGTAAGCAAATTTAATACAACTTTACCAGCTGCAACTGGAAGGGGCTACAACCCCTTGGTTTTTTTCAACTACAATTGACAACCTGCTACAATAACTTAACTCACAAGGTTGTGAGCCCTAGCACCACCCTACCACCATGAAGAAAAAGACTACTGAACCTGTGGACCTGTGAACAACAATCCCTGAACGTCTTGCTGCTGATAACCTCTGTTGTTATCTCACTGCTAAATCATCACTATATACTGATAAGTCATATCACTGCCACACACTGCCTATGTTCATCCTTGTACACCTCATCATACACAATCATTGAACATGTAATTTGACTCTGCTTTTAATGAACATATGCATCTTCATAGTGTATCATCAGGTAACATCGTCATCATAGGGTATGTATCATCATCGTGCATGCATCATCAAGTGTACATCATAGTGCATGGGAGAGCAACATCACACCATGACATGCATGTTCATCATAGTGTATACATCAAGTATCATAGTGTAGGAGTGCATCTTGCATGCATCATAGATCGTAAAGTGTACATAAAGTATATGAGTGTAACAACATCATAGAGTATCATATATCATCATCAGTGTAGGAAAAATAAATATCAAGTGTTCATCATCATCATATGCATTATCATTAGAGAGTGTAGAGTCACCTCATCATCATGTTTATCAAAGTGTAGCATGCATCATGTAATGGATCACAACTTCACAGTTCAACTTGTACATACACTTGTATACTAATATCACTGTATATACCACATACCACTTGTACACTTATTGTTGTTATATACTTTACATACCTTTATTTGTGCAAGTACTAGGGCTATTCATGCTGATAAAACCTTGAAGTATAACTCTGTGAAAAATTGGATGAAGGCTGTGTAGAAAAGGAGTAGTGACCGCCAAACAATCCACTCTTAAGCACCCCAAAAAAATCTCTGTGAAAACTCGGGTCTACTGCCACCTTGATCAACAAAAACTCAGTCAAACATTCATCTTTGTGGAGAAATCAGATATGACCGTTGCTGCTGTTTATACCCAGGAAAAACCTTAGTCCACAACCGAAAAACATCAATTGAATAGTTGATTCATTTATGATGAAATGTGATAAGTGTTTGTGTATTTATAGGCGTTGAGAGAATGATAGACTTATTAATTATGGGAGTTTTGAGGTAAAAAATGGGCCACCATTAAAATTAACTTTATAAGAACCAATAGGATTCAAGATGATGATGTCAACTATAAGGGTAAAATTTGTAAAACAAATGGAGGAAAAAAAACTAATTTTTCTTATTGTATTTTTGACAGATCTCCTTATGGGTTCACCCAAATTTTGAGTTTCGGGACTCGTTGGATGCGTAATTTAATTCCTAATCCAACCCATACCCACACTGCATATTAACATATGAAATATGTGTAAGTATTACATATATATGTTACATTAACCGGACAAACTATTAAATCCTTGGCCCTTGCATGGTTAGATCTCGTCAAGTTGACCAACGGATCCCTTTTGACAAGGACCCCACCAAACTAGTTGAACTAGTGAAGTGGAACCTACTTTGTTAAGAGCTAGTTGAACTAGTGAAGAGGAACCTTCTTTGTTGAGAACTAGTTGAACACATGAAAAGGGTATATGTTATATTAACATATATAACATATAACGTGTTTATATGGTTTTTATTTTTATTTTTGGGAAAAAAATTGATGCTTTGAATGAGGTCATGAGTGGAGAAGTAGTGGCCATGAACAAGGCCCTAAACAATGGTATATGCTTTACAAGTGAAACATTTTTTGCAATAAGAGTATTATTTTCTCCATGTTAAGGACTTGGACCAACATGGTTTCTTCATGTGACCCAAAGCATGGTTTGGATATGAAACTGTGGATTTAGTCAATAATCCATGATTGTTGGGATCAATGGCCATGCACATGAACCTAAAAATATTGACTTTGGGGTGAATGACATTGGTGATGGGTATGCCGAAAGTTCCATGGCATTTTGAGAGAGTTCCACGAAGATTCTATATATGGGAATGACCAATGATGAAAATGAGACATACATAATGAATGTTGATGGAAACAAGGATGCCATTGACGATTACGTGGGGCATGACTCATCCTTGAGTCTTGAAACTATCCCATACCGTTAAGGCATGCACCTAATCTAACCATGTAAAATTTCAATGCATACATGCACAATTTGAAGAAATTACAACGTTAGCCCTGTTCTCTGGTCACTGTGTGGGGTCGACAGGAGCAAACACTTATTCTATTTATCAAATAGCTCCCGTTCAACTTTTAGAAAAATTTATGGTTGTTCCTTATAGACATCTAAACAATATTTCCAATTAGCCATATTCTGCACATCTTTGATGTTGATGATGATGATGATGAGGATGGTGGGTTATATGTTAAAAGTTCCACATTTGTGGAAAGTTTTGATGAAGATGCTATAGGAACAACTAACAAGTTCAGCAAAACTTAACCACAATACAATGGAAATGATGGTGAAAAATACGATGATGGTATAAGTGAAGACCATGATGTTGTAAGTACATGGTGCGTTTCCTGGAGTGCACAAGGATGATAATTATGATGACAACACCATGGGTGATGATAATAATTAACATGCCCATGATGACATATGACATTGGTGATGGGTATGTTGGAAGTTCCATGGCATTTTGAGAGAGTTTCGATGAATATTCTATATATGGGAATGAAGAATGATGACAATGAGACATACATGGTGAACATTGATGAAAATGAGGACAACATTGAAGATTATGCGGGAACATGAGTCATCCTTGAGTATTGAAAACCTCCCATCCTGTCAAGGCATAATCCTAGTCTAACCATGTCAAATTTCAATGCATACATGCACATTTTGAAGAAATTTCAACATTGGCCCCGTTCACTAGTCATTGTGTGGGTTCAACATGAGCCTCCACTTATTCTATTTATCAAATAAATTTCATTCATATTTCATAAAAAGAGATGTTTGTGTCTTATATATCTACAAAATATTTCCAATGAGCCATTTTATGCACATATTTAATGTCGACGACAATGATGATGAGGACGATGGGTTATATGTTAGAAGTCCCATGTTTCTACAAAGTTTTGACGAAGATGCTATAGGAACGACATACATGTTCATCGAAACTTCGTCACAATATAATGGCGGTGATGATGAAAAATACGATGACGATATAAGTGATGACCATGATGTTGTAAGTACGTGATGCAACGTTTAGATCGTGATGACAACGATATGGGTGATGAATATAAATAACATGCCCATGACGATGGATGACATTGGTGATGGGTATGTTAGAAGTTCCTTGGAATTTTGAGAGAGTTCCAATGAAGATTCTATATATGCGAACGACGAATGATGAAAACGATACGTACATGATGAACATTGATGGAAACGAGGATGATGTCGAAGATTATGTCGGAACATGAGTCATCCTTGAGTCTTGAAACCCTCCCTTACTGTAAATGCATGTGCCTAGTCTAACCATTTCAAACTTCAATGCATACATGCGTAGTTTGAAGAAATTTCAACATTGACCCCATTCACTGGTCACTTTAAGGGGTCGATGGATGACATTGGTGATGGGTGTGTCAGAATTTCCATGACATTTGCATAGGGGTTCCGACAATGATTCTATATATGGGAAAGATGAATGATGAAAAATACGATGATGGTATAAACATGAATGATCTTCTCTTACTTTCGAGAATAATTTATTCTTTACTAAACAAGGCCAGCCACGTGAAGGAACAATCTCTTATGGCCCCTCCACCCACATCACTCTCAATCCCCCAATACCCAATTTGACATAATAAACAACATGTAAGATACGGCATAGAAAATCGCATAAAACTTAAAAGCACGTAATTAACCCATATAAGTAAATTATTTAAATATAATAAATTAAAGAAAATATATAATTACATGCCTTGTACATTTCAACATTTCAACATCATTAATCTTCTTCTTCATCCAAACTCAACATCTATATCATGTAGTTCAAAATTGATGATGAAAGGATTGGCCAAATCAACATCGTCATCAATGTCATTTTCGATCATATCATCATGAAGAACATTGTCTCCTAATTTTGGTCCAACTTCTTTAAGTTCTTCATCTGACGAATCTGCTACATCCTTCTCCTCTACATCATCTTCTTATTCAATAACTTCTTCCTCTACATGATACTTCACATTCCTTCCTCTTGGATCATATCCAACAACATATGACCAACCTGCTTTACCTAAAACCTTTGAGTAAAAGACTTGTTCACATTGGCTTGGAAGAACATAGGGCTCTATTCCCGGATCAACCATCCTTGTATTAACCATGATAAATCCATTATCATGTTGAATAACAATTCTCTTAGGATCATGTTCATTTATTTGTAACTTGTACCATTTGACATCAAACATAACTAATTTGAAGGATTTAAAGTCACACTCAAGTATATCATCCAAATAACAATAGTATTTATTTTCATATAATTTTAGATGTCTATCACTCCTAGATGAAACATTAGTGAGATGTAAGACTAGAATTATCCCACAACCATAAGTTTTCTTAATTTCATCCAACTTTTTATTGCAAAATCTACGACCATTGCACCACATAGCCGGGTGGTATTTCAGCTGTAATATGCAAGACACATAAAAAATGCATTGTCATTTAATAAATATATTTATATAACTTGGAATGTATTTGAAGAAAAGAAACTCACCAAACACATTCATATGATAAAAAAACTTAATATGCTTGCATGCTTATCTTTTAAACCATATGCTAAATCAATTTCCTTTTGTGTAACATTGGTATCTTGAT
This sequence comes from Pseudotsuga menziesii, assembly GCA_001517045.1. Taxonomy (NCBI): domain Eukaryota; kingdom Viridiplantae; phylum Streptophyta; class Pinopsida; order Pinales; family Pinaceae; genus Pseudotsuga; species Pseudotsuga menziesii. Next base: position 910,710 of record LPNX010777770.1, on the reverse strand, counting down.
CACAATGAGCTCCTTTGGCTAATGTAGACACCCATTCCCATGATAAAATACCATAACATTGTATAAGTATTTCAATCCATACCTTTAACCAATCAAGATTGTTTGCAATGTATAAATGTAGTGCATCCCACTCTCAACCAACTGTATGAAAAATAATAATTCACCAAAATTGGTTACCATGGTAAATATTAGTAAGTGATGAAATAATAAAAATAAAAGAAGTACGATATACAAAAAATCCAAAATTCATATGTATTATAAGTCTCCACCATCTAATTACCTTTCACTTTACTTATTCTACCATTCCCCAACATGTGCTCCCCTTGACATTTTTTGATGGAGTTCACATCCCAAATGCGATCCACTTGCAGATTTGATACTAATTTTGAAAGACATTGACTAATATACACCATGGATTGATATATCACATATCCCTCCACCATACAACCATCAGGACACGCTCTTTGTCTAACCAAAGCCTTTAATGATTTCAAGTACCTCTCCACCATCCACATTGACCTTGTGTGTACATGTCCACACATTTCAATTTCCTCAACTTGGCGTATGAGGTAGTGTTCGTGTGCATTGAAATATGCTAGAGGTAGATAATTTTTCTTTTCACATGTTAGTTGAGTAATTTCTCTCCTCCAATACTTTATATCTTCTTTATGGATTTATTTAGATGACAACCATATACAAATGATGCAAGAAAATGACATGTTTCAACAAAAACATTATATACATTACAAGTAAAATGCATGTCATTCAGTTCCACAACAAATTGAACAATTTTTTTGCATAAAATTCGCTACTTACCTCATGTATTTTCCAAGATCACATATAACTTGTTTGATGTTGTTGTCAATGTTATTAGGGAGAGATAGAGGTAGAACATTCTTTAACAATTAAAAAAATCATTATTTGTTTCCTAATACAACAACAAATAATAAAAATATGTATACCGATATAGAAATATATATACCCAAATAATTACCTTAATGGAGGTATGCCAATCATGAGTTTACCACAACAAATTCACCTTTGTTTGTTAAGATATTATTTATGTTTGAAGAAGATATTGTGGAAAATTTGATTTTTTGCTGACCTCTTTTATAACATTGCTTTGGTGCTCTGTCAATAACCATGGAAGGCTATTTTGGTCTCCATTTCTATTTGAATGAATCACACTTTGCATTGCATGATTGGATTCCTGAATGTCACTACAAATTTTGACAATCTTTTCTTTGTCATGCCTGCCATCTACGATTCATGATAACATTTTTGTTACATTCTTTTGAATATGTATAGTATCAAACAAATGAGCTATTTGTAGCTCCTCATAGTAGGGAATCCTACTGAATTGTGTGGGATAACTTTTCATTCCTCATGGAATGCTATTAATGCATTGACGACCTCCATGAAACATAAAAGAAATTACAACAATAATTTTCAAATATAGTAAACATAATGCAATAAGAATAAATATTCCAAACATTACATATATGCAGATACATAGATGATTTGTGTACCTTAATGATTTCTATTATATTCCAACTTCTATAGGTGTGGCATCATTCTTCATGGTTTTAATATAGTCTCTTCTTTCCCATTGAAAAGGTTCTTTTCAGTGGTTCGATACCTATGGTTCTCAGAGAGGAAGTGCCTATACTCATCAAACACCTCCTTTCCTAATCTTCTTGAATGATGAGATTTCATCACAGGACCACGAATTGGACATGCAAACGTCCCCTGAGACCAAACTTTGGTCTACCAGACCTAAAGAAATGAATTATTTAGTTTGTTTTAAAATTATATTCCTATGTTCAAAGAGCTTGGAGAGAAGTGTCCCGAGATCACTATAATTTTGACACGCTAAAAGGGTAGGAAGGTCGGTATTGCAACAAAGATTATGAAACTGAGATCTAATGTGGGTGTACGCAGGGCACTCTAAGAGGAAGTGATTTTCATCCTCAATGTTCATATTCTCACAGAGATGGTAGATCCTTTCCACCCATGGTGTTTTAGGAACTTCCCAACGACCCATTTCACTATGGAGCTCATGAGAGTTCGTTCTTATCTTGGCTATATTAATTTTTTTCTTTGAACTAGTTAACATAGAGAGATAATTTTGATATTCTAGAGTAGGGTTATAATGCATGATATATTCATAAAATTATATAATATTAAAGTGTAGTGGAATGTCACAAACCACACAAATGTGTTATCCCTGAGGCATAATGAATTGTCCATATAAGTATACCCTAGAATTGAAATTCCTTTTTCCATATTGTCCTAAAGACACCATAAATAGTGATGCCAACCCATAATTGTACTAGCTCATTGACAAGTGGCTTGATATATACATTCCTATATTTAACTTGGTACTTAACTATTTTTTGAAAATACATGTAAATACTACCATATGTATATATAAGCAAATAAATACATATAAGATATTATGCAACAAACAAGAGAAATGAAATGTTATGTTCAAAAAATTATTGTAAACAAATACCTAAAACAAATATTGCCAACATTATGTGCTCAATTTTTATTTGGCATCCATGGAGGAACGTTATTGTGGATAACAAAAATTAGACACACTAAGTAAATAACCTTGAGCTCGCCAAATAGATTGACATTGTCAGCTGTTGATGAAATCTTAACATTACGAGGTTCTTCTTTAAAAAGTGACCATTTTTATTGATGATCCTACATGCATAACTATCTGCATGGATTCGAAGAACACCTCCGCTTTTGTTTCATGCATGGTAATCCATAAATTGTGCTATGCTTTCACAATTGAATAATTGCCACAAATGTGGAATTATGGTAATATGACGAAGACTCTTGCCATGCATCTTTTTTATTACTTGATTGGTTCAATACATACTACTATGACATTGCAGACATTCTGTTTCCGACACATATTGTCCATAATATAATATGATCATTTGGACATGCATCAATAGATTGATACTCCATTCCAATATCTTTCATAATGGCAGATAAATCTCATTATGTGCGAGGTAAAGAATTTGATAGTGGTAAACATAAATTCACCTAACAATCTACAACATAAAAAAAACTAGTTAATGTAAAGAACATTAATAATAAATACTGCAGTCTTATTTTACATGACATTAATTAACATAAAAATAGAGGAATCCTAGTAAACCTTTATGGAAATGTGATGAAACATACCTTAGTATTTGTGTTATACAAGTGTTTGACAAGCCATTCAAAATCTTTAAGTTCACCAACAATAATGTAGTGGAGATAATATTTTCTCTCGAACCTTCACAAAATGGTTGCTTTGCCTTGTCAAGTAGAGGTACATTATGAATATCATGAAAGTTGTCATAATCCATTTAAGTGAACATGTATTGGATCAATATATTTGTCCCGCCATCTTCAACTATGTTATTATTATCATCCTCTTCCATATGATCATTAACTTGATCTTTAATATTCGATCCACATTCAACTTATACAACATTATATCTACTACTACTTGCGCATTCTTTAACGTCAGACACCTAGGGGGACTTGTCTTTATAATTACAAACAATCACACAAAATTAACATGTATAAAAAATATTAAAATGATATAAAATTTTACAAATACAATCAATATAAACACATCTAATGAATATATATAGATTACCAAGAAATTATATTCATTCCCCCCTTCGGCGTGTCCATATTTCCTACAATGTTTTTCTAGCTATTTTTATCAAAATTCTTCTATGAACGAATCCCCTGCATCGAGTGCAAAGGAAATAACATTTGTTATCACCCCTTTCCATGAAATCTTTCCACAACCTATCAAGCATCATTTGTTTTTCCTTTGTACTAATGTTATATGAAATTCTTCCCTACCAAATTAGAGTGATTTCTATCTTATAAAATCAAGCGGATGTGTAGATCTACTAATTCTAATGAAATTGAAAGACAAAATTATTAATTTTATGCTAAAAAAGTCATGATAACCTTTTTGAATTGTCACAATTATAGAAAAACTGTAGAAACCTCTCTTAAATATAGCATATTTATAAATGTCGTATATGTCTAGCTTTCGATTATCATTAACCTACTCAAGTTGACCTTTTCAACATGAACCAATCAACATTTCCAGTTGCAAGGGTTCAACGACTACGTGCCTAACCGTCAGTCTTCTGACATTAGAGATTCCATTCATCGGTCTTGAGACAAACAATTATTATTTTCAGTGTTCCGATGATTACGAGATAACCATTGGACTACCAAGTATTTGAGGTTAATGATAAAAAGGCCAATGAACATGGGATGATTTTAAAAAAATACACAAAACTTATATATTCAACTTGTATTTTTTGATGGTCTGCCCTTATCATTGGACAATTTCATCAAAATTTGACCCCAGATGTATTAGTGTGTATCCATCGACTAGGAAAAGAAACAAATTGAGTGGGATTACTTTCTAAACAAATGATATTACACTTGTTGAACACCATCTTTGACCTAGAGTAAGTCAAGCTGGCGATGGGGGGGGTTGCTTAATATGAGGTACTAGTAGAAGAGGAATACTAGTTGTCACATGCCCCAATTTGCAAAAACATTATGTTACATTTTATGTTAAAGTTTGTAATTAATGACCAAGTGGGGCCAAGGATAATTTAATGTAATTGTTGAATATTTTATTAATAAATAATAAATGAAAGATGAGACAACAACTTAGGGAAGCTGTTAAATAAGTGTTTTACTGGTCACTTGATGGAGAAGGCTGGGTTGAGAGCAGATTGACACTTGGTAGCATTATCAAACTACTTCTAGCTGTTGCAGGTGGCAACTTCCCTATTTTTGTGGTCATGTTCCCTAAGAAAGTGGAACAAGAGCAGGTGGCTCATTAAGTAAAAACTGACCCAAAATACCTAGGCATGCTAATAAAAATTCCCATTGAAGACAGCTAAGGCTGCTCATTCTGGATTGGTGATCATTCTGAATGAATGAAGTGCATAAGAGAATTCGATGGAGGGGACCAGCTGAAGTAATTTTGAGTGAAAAGTGCTGAAGACCTGAACTAGTGTAGCTATTCTAAGATGAGTTCATACTGCTACAGGCATAACTGATTTACTGCTGGACACTTAGTGGAGTTGCAGAGGATTCCTATAATGCATCTCTCACCCAGTACTTCTACCAGGTGGACCAGGAGACAAGCTCGGGTTTCCTGAGAATTGTAGTCCAGCTCTTCTCTAGGAGTTGGTTGGGAGGAACAGGTTCCTTAAGCTGTTGTTACCTCATCTATACTTCTAGGTTTTACTTGTTTATTTTAGTTATCTAAGTATTTACTGTTATTTGGAAAGTTTAAGATTTATCAATGATATGGTATACTTCCGTTCTTAATTTTTGTTAGGGTTAGCTTAGGAATGTATATGTTGGGAAAAGTTAGTAAGTTCTGAACTAGTTTAGTCAGGGTGAATGAATAGAAGTATTCCGATTTAAATTGATAGATAGAAAAAAATACCTAAACTATATTTTTCCACACCTTTTGCAAGGTAGTACTTTAGTACAGTAGGTTAGTTTATTTTCAAATAAAGAATTTGAATAAGTATGTATGCAGATGAAATTGTCATTTTCTACATGATCTTATGTATAAAATTGTTTGTATGTTTTCTTTATACTTTCATTTAGTTAAAGTATTTAAGCAAATTAAATAGAGACATATCGGAAAAAGCTAAGGTATTATACACTAGTCTATGTAATAATTTACACATTAAATCAATTTTTTATATATATTATAAACCCGATATGTTAATCATAAATGGATAATATAGAAACAATAAATTATCGAGATTAAGTTTAACTTAACAAAAATAGTATACAAGGTTAAACATTTACCCAATTAGTTCACCTAAGTAAAAAATGGGAACTAGGGTTAACTAAAAATGAAATACTATAGCTCTGTAAATATTTAGAGAAGAATTAGGGTTTGTAAAATAACTTATGCAGAATAACTATTTCTTTTCATAAATAAATAAATTTAAAATCTATCTACTTTATTTTATACAACCTTAAGCATCATTCAAATGTCTGTATGGAGTCACATACTTCATCTATGAGTATTTATAAATATAAAAAACCTATTAGTATATTTCAGAAAGTACAGAAAAGAATTAAAATTATACAATTAATATCTTTCCTCTATTTTATTTCCCCAAAATCTTTTCTGATTTAATAACTATGTTACTATCTAAAATTTCACTGACAAAAACCCTCAAGTTATAATTCACTTAAAAGAAAAGCAAACTAACTAAAAATTTACTTAACCCTAAACCCTCAAAGTGTTAATAACAAGAAAAATAATTGAAGCAACCACAATATATATATATATATATTATCAAAACAGAGATACAGTCGACAACTTTAAGCTAAGAGAAACCTAAGACTGAAAAAATGAACATACATAGTCTCGGCCTACGACCTTTTACATCACCAGTCAAGGCTTAAAAATCCCGATTAAAAGTACCATATTTTCGAATAGAGTTCACAATAAACAAAACTTTTGTCTTGGCTATGAAATCCCTTTAAAAAAAAAAAACTTTGCTAAGACAACCTCTAGGGCTTCATAGTTTTACTGAACAATAAGATTGTAACGACCCTCAACTTTTCCAAAAATTTTACAGCACGGTACTTTAGGTTGAGATAAAAACCCAGTAACCCAAACGAACTCCATCAATGAAATCAACATTTTAACCCACTGTAGGAGAACCTCAGTGAAACCGAGGCTTACTAGGAAATCGATTTGGTGGAGCCCCTTCTCCTTACGATTTCAAGCCTTGAGCAAACTCCTTTTACCGCAACCTGCAAGGGTTTAAACACAAAGGCAAGAGGTTAGAACTATACTGATAATAAGTAAAATAAACTGAGTCGAATAATACATTAATAATAATTTAGAAGGATTATATACCTGGAACTATTTTCCTCTGACTCTGCCGTTTATTGGACAAGTTTCAAACCTTAGCCACTTCTTTCGCAAACAACCAGCTTCGAGAGGGCATTGATAGGAAGTTTATAAGCACACAGTGCTCTTGTCCAACCTTCAAACTACCACACTGAACTTTAAACAGTGAAGATCAGAGGAACCCTCGCTACTCTTGAGAGAATGTTTAGCTTCAAGGAGCACTAAAGGAGATTTACGCAGTTCACTGAGTACAAACCAAGTTTCCAAACCCCAAGATGGAGCAGAAACATTTACCACCTTACCGAACAGACTGTGAAGTCCTTTATTTCTCCTGACTCCAATCTTTAAAACTACAAGTAACAGCTCATGCCACTCCACAACATCAACCAACTAGAATTCGTGCTCAGCTTCTCAGGCTTTGACTTCACCTGTTGCAAAGAACAATGCCTACCAAGGTAAAACCCCAACAGTTGAGGATATTGCGTCTCAACCCAACCATAAACTTATAAAACCTTCAATGCTAAAGAACGTAGGGAGCATAGGGAGCTTGCAGAAGGAGAAGGAGTGAGCTTGACAACAAACCTTGCGGCCATAAGTCTATCGCTTTCAAAACACACAACAGTCTATCAAGACTAAGAAGAATGCGGAAATTTAGGGTTTAGTATGTTTTATACTGTTTTCGGTCAAACCTCAAAAACCTAACCTTTGTTTTGCCAACACGTGGCTTGTAATAGTCTTTGCAATGGTGGGTTTTCAGCTATAGTTCGAATTCTTGCTTAATCTACATAAAATAGTAGAAAAGAAATGTTTAATACCATGCTATATTACATGTTATGGATTGGTATTCTTGGTTTAGGTGTATTTTAGCAACTAGTCTAAAACATGGGAGTTAAAATAGTAAAAAACTCTAGGGTTAGTATGGTTTTCGAATATAGTAGATATTTATATAAAAAAATTTAAATATGAAATTCCCTAATCTTGGCATTTAGTATAGGAAACTTAATGCAAAATATCTATATCATGGATTTTGCTTAATTGAATTTATAGCAAAGGAAATCAACTATGAAATTCCTTTACTAGTTGTTACAGCAATTGTGCCTAGTTAGCATATTAACATAGGTATTAGAATTTCATTTTTACCATATAGTAAAAATTGATGAAAAGAGGATGTATATACAGGAAATAAGGGCAGTCTTCTTATAAGAATTAATACATCCTTCCCTACATAAAGGGTTATAACTCTATTGTTGAAATAAAACAAGTGGAGCTAGTACATTTATAAACATTAAGTGTTAAGCCTAGTTTAAATTTTACCTTGTACGTCATATTATTGTTTCCTAAATGAGTCCTCATTTAAATGTACTTAATATTCTTATTCAGATCCTTAGATCCTTCCAGAATTACTCAAATATCAGTAAAAGTAATATTATTGGAAAATTATTATAACATAAAGAAGTTTCAATAGGTTAACTGTTAGATGAGATAACTCTTGCGAAGGTGATATCCAGAATTCTATATTAAAAATGAAATGATACAAAATTAAGTAAACATAAGCTAGTTATGACGGTTAAAAGAATAATTAAGCCAATTTTAGTTTTCTAGGAAAGTACTCATTTCTATCAGCTATGGAGATCATAAATAATAAGATCAACAATACATTTTTTTTCTTTTCTGTTTAAGCTGTAAACAAATAATTTAACTAGCATTCTATTATATGCTATCTGAATGTTTTTCTCAATTTGGAAAGACTGGCAACAAAACGTCTTAATTGTTTACCTATTCAGAACCTGTAGAAGAAGTAACACTTTACTGCGTTAGCTATAAGCTAAGTAAGCCTCGATCTCAACTGAAGTTCTTTGGTACTTTTCATAAGACAGTAAAAACACACTCAGTATCAGGTTCATACAAAATATTCTTTTCATGTCCTTCAGAATACATGAACTACTAAATTCAAATCGTTAACATAGAACTATGAAGATAAACAAATAATTATACAGAGATTTACAAATGTGCAGATCTAAATACTACTATTAAAAAGTAATCGTTAGTAGTTATTAGTCCCTAGACAGTGATGAATGCCAACATTTTATGTTACATGAAAAATTTCAAATTTTTACGAATTTTTGGGTTATTACATGTGGTATCAGAGCACAAGGTTCAGACACTAGGCTTGAATGTGGTTGAACTTGCATAAATAAACAGTAGATTTAAAACATGCATACTGATTTTTACTTTTCTTTTGAAATATACTTCCAGAGAATTTTTTTGAGTTAAACTGCAAGTATGGAAAGATTGGAAGAATATGCGGATGAGGAGTCCTTACTGAACGAAGTAATTCTAAAAGAGAACCCATACAAGAAGAAATAACTAATAACTCTTCTGAATTATTACAAATAGTCAAGGAACTAAGAACAGAGATGGAAACAGTCAAAAAAGAAAATGAGAGAATTCTGAGAGTTTAGGAGGAGCTGAATCAGATTTTAATGGAAATATTTCAGAATGAAGAAAAAGATAAACGAACAGAGTCTAAAGATATGCCTTACCAACATAAAAATAAAAAGTCTAAACAGTTTAAAATCGAAAGTAGCTCATCCTCTGAGGTTTATGGCAATCCACATAAAAAGAATTATCAATATACTAGTGATAATAGCGAAGATAATCATCATACAAGAAAGAGAAAATTTAAACCTTACGAAGAAATCTCTAGAGAATTTAAGAAAATAAAGCCACCAACCTTTAATGGTGAAACTGAGAAGGGAGAAGAGGCTGAATCATGGCTGTTTGGGATGAAGAAATATTTTCAAATTTATAATTATTCTAATCAACTAAAAGCCATAATGGCCATTTACAACCTCACTGGTAAAGCAGATATTTGGTGGCAGGACCTAAAAAGAATAAAAGGCACTAGGGAGAAGAACATTAATTGGAGTACGTTTAAGGAATATTTTAAGAAGAAATTCTTGTCAGAACAGTACTACGAAGAGCAGGCTAAGGAATTTTATGAACTAAAACTAGGAACAATGAACATGAAAGAACTAAACAATAAATTTTTAAGTCTGCTTTGATATGTGCCTTACATTATGGACGAAAAGCCTAAGGTACGACGGTTTCTAAGCTACTTACCCTTCCATATAAAAGATAGAATTGAATATGACAATCCAAAAACGTTAGAAGAAGCGATGAGAAAGGCGAATTTCTGTTATGAACAGAATCGCAAAAAGGAAAGTATGTCAAACTGGAAGGCTAAAAGAACTAATAATTTTGAACAGAGAAAGAAAGGTTTTGTACCTAATCGTAATTTTAAGAACAACAACACACGAAATTTTCCTAATAAAAATTTCCAAGGAAACAAAGGTAATTCACGGATAAACCCAAATGGTCAAAGAAATAAAGAACCTGTTAATAATCATAGTAACTACACCAAGAATATTGAACGAAAGGAACCAGTAAAGTGCTGGGAATGTAATGGTCCTCATTATGCATCAGTTTGCCCCAATCGGAACAAGAATGTTAGCAACATATATATGATATAGGAGGAGATGACTATTGGTGATCTAGCAAGGACAATGCCTAGGATCAATGCAGCACTGGAAAACAGACAGGCGGACTATCAAACCTCCATGGTGGAAGTGGAAGGTAAGCTGAATCAAACCACTATATCTATTTTAATTGATCCCGAGGCTAGATTAAATTATATTTCTCTTTATTTAGTAGAAAAATGTAAGCTATCAATAGAAAAGTTTGTAAAGTCTTGGTTAGTCCAGCTAGCTACTGGCGCACAAAGAAAAGTGATTAGTTTTGTTAAGAATTGTATTGTAAAAATGGATCAATTTGAAACCTCTGTTAAGTTTAATGTAATACCTTTAGGTTCTTATGATATGCTAATTGGTATGGATTGGTTATAACAACATAAGGTAGTCTTGAACTGTTTCGATAAAACATTTACTTGCGTAAATCACAATGGAGAAATAGTAAATGTAAAAGGAATCCCTAGGAAAATAGCTATAAGACAGATCTATGCTTTGCAACTTAAGAAAGCTGTTCGGAAAGGTTGTAAAGCCTTTGCTGTAACAATAACTAATGAAGAAAATACTAATAACGAAGATAAATTAAAACTCGAAGACATTCCGATCCCGAGGGAGTATTCGGATGTATTTTCGGTATAAATTTTGGGACTGCCTCCGAAGCGGGAGTTAGACTTCACTATTGAGCTGGTACTTGGTGCAGTGCCCAGCTCAAAAGCCCCTTATCAAATGAATATATTGGAATTAAATGAATTAAAGTCACAGTTAAAGAACTTATTGATAAGAATTATATCAGACTCAGTGTGTCTCCTTGGGGAGCACCTGTTATTTTCGTTAAGAAGAAGGACATAACTCTACGATTATGTATAGATTACCGCCAATTTAATAAAATGACTATTAAAAATAGATATCCGTTACCCAGCATTGATGATCTATTTGATTAACTACGTTGAGTGATTGTTTTCTCGAAGATTGATTTACGATCTGGTTACCACCAGGTCTGAATCAAAGATGAAGACATATTTAAAACAACTTTTAGGACCCGATACGATCACTATGAGTTTGTTGTTATGCCATTCGGGATTACTAATGCCCCGATTGTCTTCATGTGTCTGATGAATAATGTAATGCATAAGTACCTTGATAAATTTGTGGTCGTATTCATTGACGACATCTTAATTTATTCAAAGTCTGAAGAAGAACATAAAGAGCATTTTAAAATTGTTTTACAAGAGTTACGAGAACATCAGCTCTATGCAAAATTTAGTAAATGTGATTTCTTTAAGGATAAAATACAATACTTGGGTCATGTAGTGACTAAAGAAGGAATTTCTATTGATCCCAAAAAGATAAAGGCAATCAAAGAATGGCCAGTCCCAAAAGATGTACCTAACGTACGATCATTCATGGGGATTATTGGCTATTATCAAAGATTTATCGAAGGGTTTTCAAGAATTGAAAATCCCATAAATTCTTTACAGAAGAAAGGGAAGAAATTCGAGTGGAGTCAAAAGTGTGAAGATAGTTTTAAAAAGTTAAAAACATTATTAACCACCGCACCAATCTTAAGAATTACTGATCCTAATAAAGACTTTATAGTATGTACTGACGCATGCAATGACGGTTTAGGTGGAGTTTTAACTCAGGAAGGACACGTCATTGCCTATGAGTCTAGGAAGCTGAAGATTCATGAGAAAATCCATGCGACCTATGAATTAGAATTGGCTGCTCTCATACATACCTTAAAAATGTGGCGTCATCATTTAATCGGAAGAAATTTTATACTAATGACAACTAATAAAGGGTTAAAATATTTGTTGGATCAACCTAACCTAAACGCTAGGCAATCTAGGTGGCTAGCTTTCCTTAGCAAGTAGGATTTTGAAATCCAACGTATTAAGGGAAAATAAATTAAGGTTGCTGATGCTTTGATCAGGAATGAAAAACTAAGTTTTGTAGCAGGAATCAACACCTATAAAATAGATTTGGAAGAACAGCTAGAAGAAGGAATAAGACTAGATGAAAATTATCAGAAATTACAAGCAAAGGTAAGATAAAATTTAATTGAAAGTTTATGTACAGGGTATAGTTTAAACGAAAAATGATTATTATTATATAAAGATAGACTATACATACCTAATGTACCTAAGATTAAGTTGCTGATTTTAAACGAAATTCATAAGACTCCTTATTCAGGACATCCTAGTTATTAGAAGACTATAACTATGTTAAGAAAAGATTCTTTTTGGACAAACATGAAAAATGAATTGGTAGAATACATCGCTAAGTGCTTTGAATGTCAGCAAGTAAAGACTGAACACCAACATCCAGCTGGGTTACTTCATCCATAACCTATTCCTAGTTGGAAGTGGGAGATAAACAACCTTGATTTTATTACAGGACTACCTAGAAATCAAAACCTAAATGACTCAATAATGGTAGTTGTCGATAAACTAAGTAAGGCAACTCATTTTATACCTGTAAAAACTACTTACAAAGCTGCGAATATTGCTGATATATTCCTAAAACAATTTTTTCGTTTACATGGAATATTGAAATTTCAGATAGAGACCCTAAGTTTACGGGCAACTTTTGGAAGTCTTTGTTTAAAGGAATAAATACTACATTAGATTTCAGTACCTCTTTCCATCCTCAGACAGATGGACAGATTGAAAGAGTGAATCAGGTATTGGAAGATCTGCTCAAAATGTATGTAAAAGAACAACCAGGTAAATGGGAAGATTATTTACACTTGGTAGAGTTTGCTTACAATAATCACTACTAAGCCTCAACAAGATATAATCCTTTGGAAATTTTGTATGGTAGGAAGTGCAATACCCCCATCTCATGCAGTAATCCAGTTGACAGGTTAGCATTAGGACCTGAATTATTAAAAGAGATGGAGTTAATTGTAAAACAGGTGCAAGGTAACTTGAAAGTTGCACAAGATCAACAGAAAAGTCAAGCAGATCTTAAACGAACTCAAAAGGAGTTCCAGGTAGGTGAACATGTCTTTATTAAGGTGAGGCCTAAAAAGAGTTCTCTGAGATTAAGAAGTTGTGCTAAGTTAGCACCCCGATATTGTGGACCTTTTGAAATACTGTCTAGAATAGGACATGTAGCATATCAGTTAGCTTTACCGCCAAATTTGAAGGTTCATAATGTTTTTCATATTTCTGTGTTATAAAAATACGTACATGATGCTACTCATGTTATTAACTGGAAAGATGTGCAGGTGGAGCTCGAAGGAGATTTTCTGGTGGAACCGGATTGTATCCTCGAAAGGAGGGAGATCTTGCTTCAGAATCGCACCATTGGTCAAGTGAAGGTGCAATGGAAGCACCTTAGTCCATAAGAAGCCACCTGAGAATTGGAGAGTCATATGTGGGATGCATATCCAATTATGTTCTAGGGCAATTCTGAGGACGAAGAATAAATAACATCAAGGACGATGTTATAAATTAAGGGGGTGTGTATGTCACATGCCCCAATTTGCAAATTTTTTTTTTATGTTTTAAGAAACATTATGTTACATTTTATGTTAAAGTTTGTAATTAATGACCAAGTGGGGTCAAGGATAATTTAATGTAATTGCTGAATATTTTATTAATAAATAATAGATGAAAGATGAGACAACACCTTAGGGAAGTTGTTAAATGAGTATTTTACTAGTCACTTGATGGAGAAGGATGGGTTGAGAGTAGATTGACACTTGACAGCATCCTCAAACTAATTCTAGCTGTTGCAGGTGGCAACTTCCCTATTTTTGTGGTCATGTTCCCCAAGAAAGTGGAACAAGAGCAAGTGGCTCATTAAGTAAAAATTGACCCAAAATACCTAGGCATGCTAATAAAACTTCCCATTGAAGAGAGCCGAGGCTGCTCATTCTGGATTGGTGACCATTCCAAATGCATGAAGTTCACAAGAGAATTCGATGGAGGGGAGTCGTTGAAGTAAGTTTGAGTGAAAAGTGTTGAAGACTTGAACTAGTGCAGCTATTCTAAGCTGAGTTCATACTGCTACAGGTTGAACTAATTTACTCCTGGACACTCAGTGGAGTTGCAGAGGATTCCTAGAATACATTTCTCACCCACTACTTCTACCAGGTGGACCAGGAGACAAGCTCGAGGGTCCTGAGAATTGTAGTCCAGCTCTTCTCCAAGAGTTGGTTGGGAGGAACAGGTTCTTTAAGCTATTGTTTCCTCATCTATACTTCCAGGTTTTGCTTGTTTATTTTAGTTATCTAAGTATTTACTGTTATTTGGAAATTTTAAGATTTATCAATGATATGGTATACTTCTGTTCTTAATTTCTGTTAGGGTTAGCTTAGGAATGTATACGTTGGGAAAAGTTAGTAAGTTCCGAACTAGTTTAGTTATGGTGAATGATTAGAAGTATTCTGATTTAAATTGATAGATAGAAAAAAAAACCTAAACTATATTTTTCCACACGTTTTGCAAGGTAGTAGTACAGTAGGTTAGTTTATTTTCAAATAAAGAATTCGAATAAGTATGTATGCAGATGAAATTGTTATTTTCTCCATGATCTTTTGTATAAAATTGTTTCTATGTTTTCTTTATACTTTCATTTAGTTAAAGTATTTAAACAAATTAAATAGAGACAAATAGGAAAAAACTAAGGTATTATACACTAGTATATGTAATAATTTACACAGTAATTTTTTTTTAATTATTATATATTATAAACTTGATATGTTAATCATAAATAGATAATATAGAAACAGTAAATTATTGACATTAAGTTTAACTTAACAAAAATAGTATACAAGGTTAAACATTTACCCAATTAGTTCACCTAAGTGAAAAATGCGAACTAGGGTTAACTAAAAATGAAATACTAGCTTTGTAAATATTTAAAGAATAATTAGGGTTTGTAAAATAACTTATGTAGAAGAACTGTTTCTTTTCATAGCTAAATAAATTTAAAATCTATCTACTTTATTCTATACAACCTTAAGCATCATTCAGATGTCTGTACGGAGTCACATACTTCATCTATGAGTATTTATAAATATAAAAAACCTATTAGTATATTTCAGAAAGTACAGAAAAGAATTAAAATTATATAATTAATATCTTTCCTCTATTTTATTTCCAAACAATATTTTCTGATTTAATAAATATGTTACTATCTAAAATTTCAATGACAGAAACCCTCAAGTTATAATTCACTTAAAAGAAAAGCAAACTAACTAAAAATTTACTTAATCCTAAACCCTCGAAGGGCTAATAACAACAAAAATAATTGAAGTAACCACAATATATATATTATATTATATTATCAAAACAGAGATACAACCGACAACTTTAAGCTGTGAGAAACTTAAGACTGAAAAACTGAACATACATAGTCTCGGCCTACGGCCTTTTACATCACCAGTAAAGGCTTAAAAAGCCTAATTAAAAGTATCATATTTTTGAACAGAGTTCACAATAAACAAAACTTCTGTCTCAGCTATGAAAGCCCTTTTTAAACAAAAAACTTTGCTAAGACAGCCTCTAAGGCTTCATAGTTTTCCTGAACAATCAGCTTGTAACGACCCTCGGCTTTTTCAAAATTTTTATAGCACGGTACTTCAGGCTGAGATAAAGACCTAGTAACCCAAACGAAATCCATCAATAAAATCAACATTTTAACCCACTGTAGGAGAACCTTAGTGAAACTAAGGCTTACCAGGAAATCGATTCCATGGAGGCCCTTCTCCTTACAATTTTAAACCTCGGGCAAACTCTTTTTACTGCGGCTTGCAAGGGTTTAAACACAAAGGCAAGAGGTTAGAACTATATTGATAATAAGTAAAAGAAATTGAGTCGAATAATACATTAATACTAATTTAGAAGGATTATATACCTGGAATTATTTTCCTCTGACTTTCCTGTTTATTGGACAAATTTCAAACCCTAGCCACTTCTTTCGCAGACAACTAGCTTCGGGAGGACACTGATAGGAAGTTTATAAGCACACAGTGCTCTCGTCCAACCTTCAAACTACCACATTGAACTTTAAATAGTGAATATCAGAGGAACCCTCACTACTCTTGAGAGAACGTTTAGCTTCAAGGCGGACTGAAGGAGATTTACGCAGTTCACTGAGTACAAACCAAGTTTCCAAACCCAAGATGGAGCGAAAACATTTAACACATTATGGAACGGACTGTGAAGTCCTTTATTTCTTTTGACTCCAATCTTTAAAACTACAAGTAACAACTCGTGCCACTCCACAACAGCAACCGACTAGAAGTCGTGCTCAGCTTCTCAAGCTACGACTTCACCTATTGCAAAGAACAATGCCTACCAAGGTAAAACCCCAACAATTGAGGATATTGTGGCTCAACCCAACCATAAACTTATAAAACCTTCATTGCAGAAGAACGTAGGGAGCATAGGGAGTTTGCAGAAGGAGAAGGAGTGAGCTTGACAACAAACCATGCGGCCATAAGTCTACCGCTTTCAAAACACACAACAGTCTATCAAGACTAAAAAGAATGCAAAAATTTAGGGTTTAGTATGTTTTATACTGTTTTCGGTCAAACCCCAGAAACCTAACCTTTGTTTTTCCAACACGTGGCTTGTAATCTTGGCATATCATGGATTTTGCTTAATTGAATTTATAGCAATGGAAATCAACTGTGAAACTCCTTTACTAGCTGTTACAACAATTATTCCTAGTCAGCATATTAACATAGGTATTAAAATCTCATTTTTGCCATATAGTAAAACTTGATGAAAAGAGGATGTATATACAGGAAATAAGGGCACTCTTCTTATAAGCATTAATACATCCTTCCCTACATAAAGGGTTATAACTCTATTGTTGAAATAAAACAAGTGGAGTTAGTACATTTATAAACATTAAGTGTTTAGCCTAATTGTCCAACCTTCAAACTACCACACTAAACTTTAAATAGTGAAGATCAGAGGAACCCTCACTACTCTTGAGAGAACATTTAGCTTCAAGGAGGACTGAAGGAGATTTACACAGTTCACTGAGTACAAACCAAGTTTCCAAACCCAAGATGGAGTGAAAACATTTAACACATTATGGAACGGACTGTGAAGTCCTTTATTTCTTCTGACTCCAATCTTTAAAACTAAAAGTAACAACTCGTGCCACTCCACAACAAAAACCGACTAGAAGTCGTGCTCACCTTCTCAAGCTACGACTTCACCTATTGCAAAGAACAATTCCTACCAAGGTAAAACCCCAACAGTTGAGGATATTGCGGCTCAACCCAACCATAAACTTATAAAACCTTCATTGCAGAAGAACGTAGGGAGCATAGGGAGTTTGCAGAAGGAGAAGGAGTGAGCTTGACAACAAACCTTGCGGCCATAAGTTTGCCGCTTTCAAAACACACAACAGTCTATCAAGACTAAGAAGAATGAGAAAATTTAGGGTTTAGTATGTTTTATACTGTTTTCGGTCAAACCCCAGAAACCTAACCTTTGTTTTGCCAACACGTGGCTTGTAATCTTGGAATATCATGGATTTTGCTTAATTGAATTTATAGCAATGGAAATCAACTGTGAAACTCCTTTACTAGCTGTTACAACAATTATGCCTAGTTATCATATTAACATAGGTATTAAAATCTCATTTTTGCCATATAGTAAAACTTGATGAAAAGAGGATGTATATACAGGAAATAAGGGAACTCTTCTTATAAGCATTAATACATCCTTCCCTACATAAAGGGTTATAACTCTATTGTTGAAATAAAACAAGTGGAGTTAGTACATTTATAAACATTAAGTGTTAAGCCTAATTTAAATTTTACCTTGTATGTGATAGTATTGTTTCCTACATGAGCCCTCATTTAAATGTGCTTAATATTCTTATTCAGATCCTTAGATCCCTCTAGAATTACTCAAATATCAGTAAAAGCAATATTATTGGAAAATTATTATAACATCAAGAAGTTTCAATAGGGTAACTGCTAGATGAGATAACTCTTACTAAAGTGATATCCAGGATTCTATATTAAAAATGAAATGATACAAAATTAAGTAAACATAAGCTAGTTATGATGGTTAAAAGAATAATTAAGCCAATTTCAGTTTGTTAGGAAAGCACTCACTACTATTAGCTATGGAGATCATAAATAATAAGATCAACAATACCTTTTTTTCTGTTTAAGTTGCAAACAAATAATTTAACTAGCATTCTATTATATGGTAGCTGAATGTTTTTCTTGATCTGGAAAGACTTGTAACAAAACGTCTTAATTGTTTACCTGTTTAGAATCTGGAGAAGAAGTAACACTTTACTGCATTAGCTATAAGCTAAGTAAGCCTCGATCTCAACTGGAGTTCTTTCGTACTTGTCATAAGACAGTAAAAACACACTTAGTATCATGTTCATACAAATTATTCTTTTCCTGTCCTTCGGAAAACATGAACTACTAAATTCAAATCGTTAACATAGAACTATGAAGATAAACAAATAATTATATAGAGATTTACAAATGTGCATATCTAAATAATACTGTTAAAAAGTAATCATTAGCAGTTATTGGTCCCTAGACAATGACGAATGCCAACATTTTATGTTAGATGAAACATTTCAAATTTTTATGAATTTTTGGGTTATTACACTAGTATACCATGAAGACAAAGGATGTAGGAGTTAACAAAAGTTGGAAAAATATTTAGTCAGAATGTCGGCTCATAAAAAAACAAATATCCAGAAAATTGAAAGATAAAAAATAAGAAAAAAGAGGGAAGAATTGTGAGAAGTTGCAAATGCACGTTGGAAAAAAAGAAGAGCAAGAAGAAAGGAAGGTGCAAGTTTGGCATTACCCGAGTCAAGGATTAGTTGAACAAAAGAATAAGAGGAAGATGTCATGACTGACCTAGCCTTGGATGAAGAGCTATAGAGGGTAGTCACATGATTTGGAGCCCTACATGTGGGGGACTCATAATATGGAAAAGACACCAAC
The DNA here is from genome assembly GCA_001517045.1 of Pseudotsuga menziesii. Lineage (NCBI taxonomy): Eukaryota > Viridiplantae > Streptophyta > Pinopsida > Pinales > Pinaceae > Pseudotsuga > Pseudotsuga menziesii. Next base: position 891,284 of record LPNX010777770.1, on the reverse strand, counting down.
ATAAGGGAATTTACACCCTGTAAAACACTGCTATAGACTCCTCGTAGTGCCACGATACGAGAGATATTAGCCGATACCTTGTGCACTGAAATTGATCAAGCATCAACATCGAGTCGACTTGATGAAACATACAAACTTATTTAGGTTATATACATTACCATGATACCTCTTCCATTCAAGTTGTTAAATTGACTTAGACTTGATAACTTAAAATTAACTTGTAGATGATTAAACATGAAGGTGGTGAGAGTGGTGTGTGAATTTTTTAAGATACCAATGGATTATTGAAACTTGTTTATGAAGAGATGATAAAGGTGACACAACATCACTTTAAATCATCTCAAAGATCAATTATTTCGCTAGTGATATTTTGTGAAGCACTCTTGTTATCCCCTCAACAAAATGCTTCCAATCTAGCAAGAAATATACGCGAAGGAAAAAAAATACTTAAAATGAGAAACAACATCACTTTAAATCATCTCAAAGATCGAGTCTTTTTCTGGTGATATTTTTTGAAGCACTTTTGTCATCCCCTCAACAAAATGCTTCCAATCTAGTAGGAAATATATCTAAGAAAAAAACCCATCACTAACAAGGTATTGGTTTATGAGTATATCATTACACTCTCCATTAGCATTATGCTCTCCATTAGGGTTATATTCTCAATGTGGAGCATTATTGAGGCTATCATTGATCTCTTTCCCACTCCTTACATTGCTTAACTTGTATAAAGTAATTAAATTAACACATGCTTTATTGGATGGTGATTTATTTAGACTCTTTTGGCAAGTATTTTTATTAAAAAAACCATTAAACAATAGAGAAAGAAAGCACAAGACAAAAAAATGTGGAAAATGATTAAACCATCTTTAACATTGATATTCATATCAATGATGGTATTATATAGTACATGGATCATAGTCACCTCTATATCTAGACCTCATTGACAACTGATTGATGGACATGTATGACAACTTATAAAATAATAATCGAAATCACATGAGAGGTGATCTAGGACTTTATGATTGCATAGGGACTTATAGTCTACCATCTCCCCGCCATCAATCATAAGTATGAATAATTATACTAGTAAAGTAACAAGAATTGTTATCAGATTCAATATGAAACTTTTGAATTAAGCTTTGATGAAGATATGCTTGACAAACCACCAACCTAGATGTTGAAATTTGAATGAGATCTGAAATTTTGGAAGTGAACAACTGCCATGTCTAAACATTCCTAGATTCTGCTACATTAAGAAGCTAGCATCTTATGCTAATTTGGTGAAGAAATAGGATCACCAAACTGCTATCAATAAACAAATAAGATCACCGAGCGCTCTTTGAATTTAGACACAATTTTGGTTTTGAACATCCCATGAATAGTTGAATAGAAGTTGTTGAGGAGACCAATTTACATGATGTAATTCCCAAATCTTGGTTTGATGATTTGAAGATTAGTAGAAGATGATTTGAAGAGGAGCGCAAATACCATGTTGAACTTCTCGAATTTGATTTATAGATTGTTGTTGAGTATATCAATTGATTGTATTGTTTATTGATAGGATTTCAAATCTTGAAGCCTAGGTATAATCAATGATGTGCCCCCTGTTAGGTACAAGGTGAGAAGAATGTGGAAGGGATCCAATATTAAGCTTGATATTATTCTTCAATAGCTAATTTTGATGCCATACAAAAATTGCCAAAACGTTTCTTAAATATCACATATTTATAAATATCGTATCTATCAGTATTTCGACGATTATTGGCGTACTCAAAGTTTACCTTTTCAACATTAACCAATCAACATTTCCCATTATAAGGGTTCAACGACTATATGTCTAACCATCGGTCTTCCGATGTTAGAGCTTCCAGCTATCGGTCTCGAGACAAAAATTTATTGCTGTTAGTGTTTCGATGATTAAGGGATAACCACCAGACAACCACCGGTTTAAGGTTAACTTTCAAAATACCAACAAACATGGGATGTTTTAAAAAAAAAACACAAAATTTAGATATTCAACTTGTATTTTTTGACAGCCTTCCCTTAGCGGCAGAAAAGTTCATCAAATCTTGACCCAAAATATACTAGTGTATATCCATTGACTAGGAAAACAAACAAGTTGATTGGGATTGATTTCTAAACAAATAAGATTAAGATTATTGGACACCATCTCTGAATTGGAGTAAGTCAAGTCGACGATGGGGGTGGTTTACCATGAGGTACTAGTATAAAGAGGAATACTATTAGACCAAGAAGATAAAGGACCTAGGATTTAACGAGAGTTGAAAAAAGATTAAGTCAGAATGTCGACTCATAAAACAAAAACAATTATCCATAAAATTGAAAGAGAAAAAAGAAGAAAAAAGAGCGAAGAATCACGAGAAGCTGCAAATGCATGTTGGCAAAAAAAAAGAGTAAGAAGAAAGGAAGGCACAAGTCTGGCATTAACCAAGTAAAGGCTTATTCAAACATGAGAAGAGGAAGACACCATGAATGAACCAACCTTGGATGAAGAGATATTAAGGGTAGTCACATGATTTGGAACACAACATTTGGGGACTTAGAAGATGGGAAATATACCAAGATAAGGGAACTCACACTATAAAACACTTTTTGCAGACTCCTCGTAGTGCATTGGTACAAGATATATTAGCCAATAACTTGTGCATATAACTTGATCATGCATCTACATGGAGTCAACTAGATGAAACATACAAACATATTTAGGTCATATACATTACCATGACACACATCTTCCATTCAGGTTGTTAAATTGACTTAGACTTGATAACTTAAAATTAACTTGTAGGTGATTAAACATGAAGGTGATGAGAGTAGTGTGTGAATTATTTAATCTACCAATGGATGAGTGTAACATGTTTATGAAGGCATGATAAAGGCAATGCGATACAAAATCACTTTAAATCATCTGAAAGATCAATTATTTTGCTTGTGAGATTTTGTGAAGCACTCTTGTTATCCCCTCAACAAAATGCTTCCAATCTAGCAAGCAATATATGTGAGGGGAAAAGGATTACTTATGAAGACATGATAAAGGAAATGACATACAACATCAATTTAGATCATCTCAAAGATCATTTTTTTCTGAAGCACTCTTGCCATCCCCTCAAAAAAATGCTTCCAATCTAGTAGGCAATATATCTAAGAAAAAAACACATCACTAACAAGGTATTGGTTTATGAGTATATCATTACACTCTCCATTAGGGTTATATTCTCAACGTGGAGCATTATTGAGGATATCCTTGATCTCTCTCCCACTCCTTCCATTGCTTAAGTTGTATAAAGTAATTAAATTAACACATGCTTTGTTGGATGGTGATTTATTTAGATTCTTTTGGCAAGTATTTTTATTAAAAAATTGTGTAACTATAGAGAAACAAAGCACGGGTCAAAAAATGGTGGAAAAGGATTAAGCCATCTTCAACATTGATATTCATACCAATGATGGTATTATATAGTACATAGATCATAGTCACCTCTATATTTAGATCTCATTGAAAACTCATTGATGGATAGGTATGCCAACTAATAGAATTATAATAACAACAACTCACATGAGAGGTGATCTAGGGATTTATGATTGCATAGGGACTTATAGTCTAGCATTCCCCCCCCTTCCTCCCTTAATCACAAGTCTAAATAATTATATTAGTAAATTAACAAGAATTGGTATCAATTTCAATATGAAACTTTTAATTAAGCTTTAATGAAGATATGCCTGACAAACCACCAACCTAGATGTTGAAATTTAAATGAGAGGAAACATTTTGGAATTGAACAAGCGCCATGTCTAAACATTCCTAGATTTTGCTAGATTAAGAAGCTAGCGTCTTCTGCTAATATGCTGACCAAATATGATCACCGAACTTCTATCAGTGAAAAAATAGGATCATCGAGCGCTCTCTGAATTTAGACACAATTAGGTGTCGAACATCCCATGGATAGTTGAATAATTTTCCGAGGAGACCAATTTGCATGATGAAATTCCCAAATGTTGATTTGATTATTTGAAGATTATTTGAAGATGATTTGAATAAGAGCTCTGATGGCATGTTGAACTTCCCGAATTGATTTATAGATTTTTGTTGAGTAGAGAAATTGATTAAATTGTTGATTGATAGGAATTCAAATCTTGAAGCCTATCTATCATCAATGGTGTACTCCCTTGTTAGGTACAAAGTAATGTGGAAGGGATCCAACCTTAAGCTTCATATCATTCTTCAATAGATAATTTTGAGGCCATGCATTTCGTGGTTTTGGTTGACCACTAACCATGTCACTTCATCAATATGGTGGTTTTGGTTGACCACTAACTATTTTCATCTAAGTTTGTTTCTTCAATGTACCCTCCCCCCCTTGAGGTGTAAGAGGTTACCTTTCTTCTTTCATTTCGGTACCCTCCCCCCCCTGCCTTAAGGCGCAAGGGAATAGCAATTGAGAATGGGCCATATTCATGCCCAAAATCATCATCTTCAATAACTAATTGAAGTTTGGTCTCTTTTGTAAATTGACAATTTAAATGTTTCTTTACCCATGTTTGAACTAGACAGTAAGACTTTTGCAACTTATTGAATTCTTAGTTCCCTCTCCAAGAACTTATCCATCAATGATAGAATGTTTTCTTTTTATCCTTCTTCTTCTTTCAACATTTATATGTGAGTGAGTATTTGTCTTCCCACAATGAAGACAAATATGTAGATCAAAACATGCAGTCTTCAAATGGACAACTCTATGACAATGTTGGCATTCATGAATGTATTCCTTCTCATTTTCAATCAATTTTAGTTGAAGTGCTTCAATCAATTTATCCTTGAGATCAATTTTTTTTGTGAAGACCAATAACCCAATTAACCAATGCACATAATAAGCCTTGAAGTTCTTTGATTTTATGATTGAAATTTTGCAAATACTTTCCTTGTTTACCCATTTTAGATTTTTCCAGTTGCCACACTCACTTGAACTCGCTCGCTTGCACTTGTGTCTTCAAGCTGGCTTGATTTTATGTCAAGTACTTTAGGGTTTTATATACAACTGATCATGCACCCCAAAATTGTGATTACAATGATTTCAACTTTGATGAAGATGACCTTGTTATTCAAATTTTAGGCAGGTCATTTTGACATTTTTTACAAGGGTGACTCAAACTTGTGCTTTAACAACTCAATAAGATCTCGATTCAATTTTTTTTTGAACTCAAACAAATTTTACATGGACCATTAGTGATTATGATTTTTGACAAAGCTAGATCAAGTGTCAAGTAACAAACACACTTTTGTCTCCTCATACATGAGATTACAAATTGCATTGGCAATGTTTTGAATTTATGTCTTACTTTGATCAAGTTTTTTATGCCATTTAATTAAATGTGTTAAAGAACTAGACACAAAACACATAAACATCCAAGAAATGTCCATCATCACATATGAACTCAAATGTCTTTAAAAGCCCTTATTCTGATTTTAATAGAGGTTTAAATTTTTATTTATTTATTTATTTATTATGATGTCATTCTTATGATTACAATTGTGTGTCAAACTACAATGAACAATTGTGTGCCAAACTACAATAAGACCTTCCATGATATTCATGTCTCAACATATCTCTTAAAGTTCTTTAAAGCTTTATATGTCAAACTACAATGAGACCTTCCATAATATTCATGTCTCAACATAGACCATATCCCTTAGAGTTCTTTGAGCTTCAATAGTGAATATGACATAGCCCTTTTACTAAATAACCTTTTACTTGTTACAAGCATTCACCTATAAGGTTTTGTTTTAAACTCCATTCACCATACAATGACTTCATCCTTATACAAAATGAGTCATTTTATCAAATATTCACAAATTAGGAGCAAAGCTTACACGAACTCAGCCCCTTAAGCTTTTTCATACTTTTAAAAAGTAATTTACTTTCCCACAAAACATTTCTCATTGTAGCTACATTTTATACATGAGACATTTTGAGTGCGTTCAATCCATGAACCATTTTGAGTGCGTTCAATCCATGCAATGTAGATATGTTGGGGTTATGTGTGGGATTTATTCTTCATCAAATTACTGGTTCAAACCTCATGGGAAATGATAAAAAGACAAAAACAAAAAACATTCACAACATTGGCCGTGGATGACCACTCCCACTTTCAAATAACAACTTTGCACACAGACTTCTTCAAGCAAGGGTTTCCAATCTCATACGTCATAAATGTAATATTCCAGAAAATATGCCTCGTTGCCATTCAAAAAGCATTAGTTATTACAGATTCCAACTCTGTGGGGATTTACCAAAATGGTGGAGAAAAGTTTATATTGACAGAAGCTTCAATTAGAAGCATAACCAAATTGTTTAAAGGTGAAAAGAAGCCAGAATGACAGAATCTCCATGCATTAAACAAAAAATAGCCATAATCATTTATATTATAGATGTGGATGGCAATTGTTGAGGATCATATTACATGGATCTATGGGTAGTTCGCATTGATCGGTGATCAAATCTTTAGAGAGAAGATGGGAGATCAAACATTGCGATGCCAACTCAAATTAGATCTGTCGATTGGATCGTTGCAGGAACAATTTACTTACTGGATTTTTATTTTGCTAGAGCCTCAACACTCCATGTGACAGATCTGAGACACAAGATGGCGGAGCTAGTTTTGGATACGCCCTGGCCTCACACGTGAATCTAGCTATTATGTCGACGAACTTCCACTAATCTCCATCTATAAACCAATTTACATGCTTCAAATCAGTTTGGACTTCGAATCAGTTTGAGCCATAGACAATGCAAAACTATTGTCACCCCCGAGCTCACACCTCCTAATAGAAATAGTATGTCCAGAGATCAATGTACATCCAAATAACAATAGCATAAACGCCAAGAATACAAAGAGAAACTTCTCCAAAGTGGAAAACCCCCAAACGAGTCTTCTAATAGCAATGGCGAACTTCTTCCTTCACTTGGGTGAACTGCTTGAATGCTTGATGTAGAAATCAGAGGAGGCGTCCTTCTATTTATACTTTATGTTGTTGTCTTTTAATTTTCCAACTAAGCCAACTTGTCTTATTTGCTAGGGTTGACTTCTCTATTCCACAATTAAAAACATTTATTATTATATTTCTTGGGCCGACTTGTGTGAGGATGCCTCAAGCAACTACTACATCAACACTTTTTCTTAACCATGGAGGCATCATCGATATCATCATACTAGAACACATCTGGATCTCATATGTACATTATGACTGTCTCGAACATCTCTACATCATAGGAAGGCCCTCTAACACAATCTCAGTTTATAGAGAAGTGTCATCATGCATAAGCTCAATCCAGTCCATCAGAGAACATGCAACAACTCCATAACTCTGTCCAGTCCACTAGGAAGTCAAACATGCATTAGCTGAATGTGCCTCAGCTCAACCAAGTCCATCGAGGAACATTCACCAGCTCAACGTGCCTCAACTCAACCTAGTCCATCAGGGAACATGCACCAACTCAACATGCCTCAGCTCAACCAAGTCCATCGGGGAACATGTATGTGCTCAACGTGCCTCAACCTAGTCCATTAGGGAACATGCACCAGCTCAACATGCCTCAACTCAACCCAGTCCATCGGGGAACATGCACAACCTCAACATGCTTCATCTCAACCCATCCATCGGGGAACATGCATGTGCTCAACATGCCTCAGTTCAACCTAATCCATCGGGCCCAACATGCACCAACTCAACCAGTCCATTGACGAGTCTATTCAAAATTACCAGTGTGCGTCGACCTCTCCACCCCATTTCAGTATGTTTGAGAGATCTCCTCACTCCTCTCAGAGTGATCGAGAGAATGCATGATATCTCTCCATCATATGATTTTCAAGATATATCCTCACTCTATTAGAGTGATCAGGAGCATGCACCGGCCTCTCCATCCTTCTCAGGATGTCCGAGAGATCTCCTCACTACTTTTGGAGTGGAGTCGGGAGAATGCATGGTATATGTATAATCATCCTTCCCTCTTAACGAGGGATGTAATCATGGATCCAATCTCCCCAGTTCATCACAAAGTGTCAAGGAGTAAAGTCAACCTTCTCTATTACCGAGGGAGTCAATCGTGGGATCAATCTCCCCACTCCATCACAAAGTGTCAAGAAGAAGGTACAGTCCCATCCTGTATCATACAAATATTATTGCGTTCTCGTAGAATCTTCTGAGAACCTATAGATATGAACACATATCAGGTTCAGAGACATCGAATATATCAAGGCATACATTTCTATCTTGTCCTAATCAAGACATGAAATGCAAATAAATGAAATAAGAATAAATCACATGAGTGAATTCATGCACCTATATGGGAGAGGATCAAGAGACTAGTCTCCCCACCCCATCACAAGGTGTCTAAGAGATCTTCTTCTGTGCTAGAGCGCCTTGCCCTTTGCATCTGAGCATCTTTCTCCCTCTGTATTTGAGCATCTTGCTCCTTTTCTGGAGAAACCCATAGGCTAGTCCATCATCCTATATGAGGTGCCAATATGAACACCATCTCTCACAAAGAGAATAAGCACAACTTCTTACTGTAAGTATTCGTCGTGGTGAAGACTAGGTACATCAAGGATCCTTTCAATTGTCGGTATGGTGGGATCCATCTGAATCAACATTCATTAGTGTGTCCATGTATTCACAGTCATCAAGCTAGATCTTCTCAGGATCTCAACTATGTTCTTCCTTAACTTGGGAAGATCTTATCAGGTTTCTGCCACACCATCAATCAATGACATATCAAAAGCCAACTCCCTCTATATTTGACAATCAGTGTCTCTGTCTTGGTAAGGAATGGATCACTAGTATACAACATCACGAACATGGTATCATTATCATCAATATGTTTTGAATTCTGAGGCACAAATCTAATTGAATGGATGTGTACCTCCTCAGAAATCAATTGAGTAAATCTCATCCTCTAGGACTAATAGAATCTAATCCTTATGTCATGACTCTAACTAGAAACCAACTGCTTTCCATAGTCATCGAAGGAATGAACATCTACAGTAGAGAGACTGACATTTGCTGGATCCTTCTGCTCCTAATCACCAATCTCTACATGAGATCCTGTGGGACCGTGGGTCATGTGTCCTCATATATATGGATGTATTAAGTGCTCGTCTGTCTACTGTCATTGCTGAACAATCATGACTTCCATTTAACTGCTTCGTCTGTTATGAAAGTCATCCTTCTTCCTGATCTGTAGCCTGGGATGAGAGTCATGCTCCTAGAAGCTTCCCACTTTTGATCAATCTGCTCTCTCTCGATCACTAAGTATCAACTAGATCTATATTTCCATCACTTTTCCTTCAGTACCAGTCTCATTCGACCTTTTATTGTAGGCCATAATATATGGTCTTTTCCCTACAAGTCAAATCTCGTCAGATGACTAGTAGCATTGCATAATAAAAAATCAATTCATATTTCAATGCAATGGCAATAATTCACACAGTTATGTAAGCATCTTAGCCAATGCTTCAACACAACATATATATATGGTAACTATATGGATTCCTGCTATCTCCATCAGAACATTCTATAAAGAGTGTGCACTACTCTAAGCATGTTAGAAGGAGATTTCATCCTAGATGCGTTAATGGAATGTTGAGCATCATTGTAGCTACTTAAACAATCATATAACAATTACTACATGAGCCTATTGTTCACCAATAAAATAACTATATCGCATGCTCTACAACCTTCCTAATTATAAGAATATAGATATGCATACAACTTGTTATGAAAATGTGTTCAAGACAAATAGATCTAATCTACGAGAGAAATAAATCCAAATACTTATCTTTTATTGTTTTGTGGGTGGGATCCCACTTCCTCCTTTACTAATCACAGGATTCCTCTGATCTTCATCTTCTTCTTGGAATCCCATCACAATAATAATCACATCACCTCAACTAGAAGAAGAACTCTGTACGATCATCATTCCTTGGCTTCTTGTGAGAAGTGTCTTCATTAATATCAGCAATTGAGGCTTCATGCTTCCTTTTATTTGAACCATGACGCGATCTAGCATAGTGTATATATTTATGACATTTGAAGCACTGAATGTGTGAAAGATCCTTCTTCTTCTTTTGTTATGGAATAGGGCTTGATCTTCCACCTTTCTCTTTCTTGTCATGAAAATTTCTTCCCTTACCTTTTCCTTTCTTGACATGAGATGTAAGGGCTTGAATTTCTTCATGTTGAGTTCCATGTAGCCTGCCTCTCACTGCAAGTCTTGTATCTTCTTGCATGCAAATTGCCCATATACGATCAAACTTGGGAAACTTGGGTTTCCCACTAAGACTCTGAATGAATGGTTCCCAAGATGGGAGGAGGCCATAAGAGTGCTCATGACAAGTTCTCTAACATCAAGTGGATCTCCAATGGTGCTTAGTTGATCTCTTAGCTCCAAGATCCTTATAAAATAAGAAGCAAGTGATTCTGGCCTTGACATGTTGAGATTCGACAGTTGATTTCTCAAAGCAAGGGAACGATTGATATTGCTATCTTCAAATAGCTTACTCAAGGATATAAACATCTTTTTGGCAGTATTCTTTTGAGAGATCCAAGGAACCAAATGATCTTTTACTGAATCTACCAAAATTCTCCTTGCCCTAGCATCATTCTTTGTCCAGTTAGTCTTCTCATCTCCCTATTCTGGTTCTGGAACTTTCTCATTTACAAAATTCAAAAGATATTTTTCTTATAAGATAAGAAGAACCCTAGACTTCCATGAGCTGAATGTGGAAGTCCCATCAAGTCTATTTTCAACCTTCATGCCAATCATCTTGACTGCAAGAGTGGACCAGAAACCCTAGCAGGAGCTAGGTCAAATTTGAAGTATGGATACTTGTAAAATTGATTCCATAGATAGTTGTGTCCTACCAAGGTGAGTTGGAGAAAGGTAAGATCGAGCTAAAAACTGTGGACATAAGTGTTTGATCCAAGAATCCCTAGGTCTTGACCCTGACAATATTTGTTAAAAAATTGAAACTTCACCAATAAGGATTTGTACTCTAGAGAAAGATGCACCCTCCAGGGCGAGTTACTCAATACTCCTTTCAAGATAAACTGAGGTTGAAATCACTCCAAAGTATGGATCCCTCATTTATGGCAATGGCTTCTTTTATCACTGCTTTGATTCCATGTTAGTTTTTAAAGAGATATATAAGTATAACCAAGACCACTAAAATAATAACCAAGCACATAAACAATGGTGGTTATGGAGCTCATTTAAACATGGTGATAATATATCACCTCCCAACTATAGACAATGCATAACTATTGTATCCCCTAAGCTCGCACCTTCTAATAGAGATAGTATGTTTAGAGATCAATGTACATCCATATAACAGTAGCATACGCCCAAAGAATACAAAGAGAAAATTCTCCATAGTGGAGAACCCCCAAGAAAATATTCTAATAGCAGTAGCAAACTTCTTCCTTCACTCGGGCGAACTTGCTTGAATGCTTGATGTAGAAATGAGAGGAGGCACCCTTCTATTTATAATTTAGGTTGCTTCCTTTTAATATTTCAATTGGGCCGACTTGTGTTCTTTGTTGGCGCCGACTTGTATTATTCCACAATATAAAAACATTTTATTATTATATTTATTGGTCCAACTTGTGTGAGGATGCCTCACGCAACTACTACATCAACAACATATACACAAAATATTATTTTTTCAAAATTCTATAAAAAACCAGAATTGACTATTATAATTGTAGTTTCTACAAGGTCACTAAATGAGCATACACAATATTTTACCGTATTGGTACTAAAAGTTCCCCTTAACCCAGAGTTTAGTTAATTATTTAGAACCTCAAAAATTTGTAACTCATATAATTCAACAACCAACAAATGTTAAAAAGTTAAAACACAGTTTAAGAATTAAATCTTTATACAAAATTATTAACAAAAAATAAAATGTTATGTGATGTTATCACCATGATCATTAAAAAAAAATCCAAAAATATATCAAGGTGTATTGGCAATCTCATCACTATAATCATCATAGGGTGTATGGAATCATGATTGAATTCAAAAAAATTGGAACATAGTTTACGAGTTAGGTATTTATCAAAATATAGTAACAAAATTTAAAATGTTATAATCATGATCATAAATGAAGAGTCAAAACTATTTTATGGTGTGCTACTTATCGCATATCCATCATCATCATCCATGTTAGTGTATTCAGTGCTAATAGAGGCATTATCACCAGTAGCACTCTCCTGTTGAATATATCTAAGCAAGACATCATCCTCATCAATGCAATGTGTGGATGTGGATGTTCCCATAATCGGTGCTTGTGAAGTTGGACCAAATGCTCTAAAAATAGGTGGAACCTCTTGTACTATCCTTGAAGTGGATGTCTTTCCCTCCAAATATTTCATCCACAAGTGTAAATTGCCATGAGAAGTAGCCAAATACACCAATTTTCTAGCTCCTAAATGGTTTCTCTTCTTGTTATGGATGAAGTCATGCGTTCTCCAACTCCTCTCACATGCCGATGCATAAGTGACTTGTTTTTTTAACATAAAAAACAACATTATATCAGTACAATAATTTACATGTAGAGTTTGCAAAGGTACATAAAAACTAAAAACAAATATGACACCCTACATACCAAACTAGACACCCTCATTGCAAATGTTTGCAATTTAGGTGTCTCAGTTCCATGGAGAAACCACCAATTAGTAGGGGTGACCTCTGTATGAGACATATCTCACATTTCCCTACTTTTAGTGAAAGCATGGCCAATACCTTGTCTATATGATATTGACTATACTCGTATATGATACTGAATCTCAAGATCATGACACAACCTCTCCATACTACTATAAAATCCATCCATGATATCTCTATCCTTAAATACATGAAAGTAAATTGGTGCGATGAAAATTCAAGCAACATGCAATGGCCTATGCAACATGTACCACCTTTTGTACACAATGTCTCATGTTGGTTTTTATATTGATCGATCATTATTATTACATATTGAAAATATGTGTTCTTTAATCCTATCCTTGCCCTCATATACAAAACCCATGCATGCAACATTAAAATCAACCATCCTCAAAGTCTGTACAATAGGTTGACATATAGAGATAAAATTTTTGAGATGAATTTGGTGATGAAAATTGATTACCAGATATTTGTATGAAATTCATTTCTTCAAAATTGTTATTTTCATACACAAAATTAACATAATTGATCTTTATAGATTTGATTATCATAACCTTTGTTTTTTCAATGTTAACAATCATACTCATGTTAGAGAAAAACCACTAAGAAATTTTAGTTGCTTGTCGAGATCGTAAGGACTCATAGCCATAAGAATGATATCATAAACGTAACAAAGAAGGATGATGAATATACCAACTAGAGTGATGCCAACACAACTTGCTTCTTCTAAACAACCCTCTAATTTATCAATGTATATTCCAAAAAGGGTTGGGGATAAGGGACAATCTTGATTAATTGTTATATTAAAATTACTTTCTTCTAACCAAGCCTCAGTGTTCCTAAACTTGTTGATAACATTCCTGTACAATATTATTGCAACAACTCTCAAATCAAAAGGAACTTTTAGCTCTTATAATCTATTTCAAAGGTTAGTTTCGGGAACTATGTCAAATGCTTTTATAAAGTCAATGAAACAACATTGGAGATTGAATCTATTATTGCGACACTCCCTACAATGATCTTAAGAGTATCAAGTTGGTCCATAGCTGAATGATAGCTCCTAAATCCAACTTGGATTTTAAGTTATTTTCCATTTCTTTTTATCCATACACTCAATTTATTTTCTAGAATAATTCCATATAACTTGGCTAGAAGAGGGCGTATCATAATAGTCTTATAATTATAAAGGATTGTTTTTATCCTTGCTTGTAAAAATAGGAAAATGAAGATTTGAGTCCAAGGTTTAGGGAAACCATGCTTGATTGCTAAATTAGAGAGATTAGGGATGTGAGGGGATGATAGATCCTCCAATTTTTAAAATTTCTACTTATTATCTTTTGATGTCCTTGGCTTTACCTTTTGTGAGCTTCTTAACCCCAAAATCTATGTCTTCTAGAGTAAAAGTTATTCCTTTGTAGAAATGGTTTGAATGTTGTCGATGACATCAAGGGATTTGTAAATACTTTTATGATAAGAATTTCGGCCCCTCAAGGGAATTATATCATTTTATTTAGTTTTAAATTTTATATTTTAGGCTTCTTGATTTATTAGAATCTATCCAAAGCGTGCTTTCTATTTATATAGTACCTTTTCTCTTTCTGTTAACTAGTGCATTGCACCTATTTATCTTGTTGGCCTTTAAGGACTTGTTAGATGCATCGATGTTAGATTTTCTAGCAATCTTATACTCTTTATCATACCAATGGTTGGTCATTCTATTTTTATTTTTACATGATCGCTTGATAGAGAACTTGCTAATGAGCGTAAAGAGGGTTGTCGTAAAATCATGATAGAGGTATTCCATATTGTCCTTATTTGATAGGATATTAAATTCATTATTAAATCTTAAAAAAAGGATTAGCTTTATTTTTGTCAAAGATCAAGTTCTTTTGGTTATCAAAATTCTCTTCCATGGGGATTTTGTACACGATAGAGTTTAGAGTTAGGATTAAAGGCTTATGATCAAAGTTGGACTCATGCATGTGAGATTCAAGTAGGCAATATTATAGCACATGAATTCATATTAAGGGATTTAATACTCTGAAAAATAGAAGAAATATATTGCATCATATATAAGTCTCAAGTGGTATTTTTAATATATTAAAATATATAGATATTAGGGGGTTTTATAAATATTTATTAAGGGGCTTGAATAGGATATTGAGGGGTTTGAACATGTACTCTGTGTTTTTGAAGTTGGTGTGGATTTGATTATGTGAAGTTAGATTAGTGTTTGAATAAGGATTATTTGTGCATGAATATGGTGTGAATACAATTGTGTTTGGAGTCAAAGTGTTGTTTGAATATGTATGATTTGTGAGTGAATGTGGTGTGAAATAAAGTGGAATGACTATGTATGAAGCTAACCTATGTTTAAGGGGTTGTGCCCCATCTTGAAGTATTTTCTCTCATTAAGATTTCATATTTCACCCATCAAGGTTTATAGGGGTTATAAGGGTTGTGCCATGTCACCACACTAAGGGTAAAAAGAAAAATGACTATTAAAAATGTCATGGAAAAAATGGATACCTAGGATATCTATTGAAAATATGGTTCTTTTAATTGGAAAGGTGTATTTGGAGGAGGGTTCAGCAAAAAGGATTTTCTAAGGCATTATTTAATATCTAACAAAAATAGGGATATTATTTAGTATCCTGTGAATGCATGTGCAATGCCCTAGGTTCGCAAAGTGAACCCCTTGAGGGCTCATTGTGGTTCAAGATGTTAAATTTTACTACTCGGTTGTATATGGGGATATCAAATAGCACATAATCGATGAAATTGTTGTGAAACCCATGAATACAAGTCATTTGGTTGGATTTTGGCCATTTGATTAAACCATTGCAAATTATTAGGCCTTGAAAACTACAGAGCTTGATCAACTCAACACCAAACAATTTCTCAACAAAACCTTTGTAGTTTCTTTTGTATCTACTAGCTAAAACAAGGTCCTCATGTAGCCATAAAGGATTATAATTAAAATCATTAATTAACATAGTAGTTTAGTTAGTTTTTATTCTAGAATTAAAGTCTCATAGCAAGAGGATTATGCCTAATTCATTTCTCATACTATAAATATCTTATTCTAAAGCATTGTAAGGACAAGTTTTATCTAGATTTATTTTCTTATAAAAGGTAAAATTAATAGATGCAAAATAGCATATTGTTATATAAATATTCTTATCATTAATATCTGAAATATCCATCCACATGTACTAACCGAAATGTTTTTTCTTATAAATCTTAATATGGAAAAATACATTCTTTTTTATATAACAAGATATACCTCCAATTCCTTTATGATAAGATCTCTTGTTCCACACCGATTACAAGTTAAATCCTTCTATGTTGGATTTGCTAAGATTCCACTAACAATTTTGTAAAAAATGTAAATAATTTTTAGTTTATGAAAGAAAATATGGAGAGTCTCCTTATATTTCAACGGATCTCTTGGAAGCAAAAGCCTAAGAAACCATCACATTGTATAAAATAAGGAGGTGGATCATGAATAAATTCATTCAAGAATATCGAAGTCGAGGACCCATTCGTTTCTAAATGCATAATAGATTTTCCTCCTTTTAAAGTCATTCTAGATACTTTCTGCGAGGCCTCTGGTATGAGTATCAATGTGAACAAATCTTGTTTTCTCCAAAATGGTATGGAAGAGGAAAATTTCCGATGAATTACAGGTATTCTCCCTTACAGGACTGATGATTTTCGGAAAGGTTTTAGTTATCTGGGCTACTTCCTGAAACCGTCTGGTTATTTGGTAAAAGATTGGCTTTGGTTGGTTTCGAAATTTGAAAAGAAAATTTCTCATTGGACAAACAGACTCGTCTCCATAGGAGGTCGACTTGTACTTATTCGTGCTGTTCTTTCAAGCATACTAGTCTACTGGATGGCATTGATTCTGATTCCTTCCTCAATCCTAGACAAACTCAGAAAAGTGATTTTTTCCTTTCTGTGGGGATCTTCTTCTAGGACTAAAAAATTTCATCTAGCGGACTGGCAACTTTTGGCTAAGCCCATTTCCCATAGTGGCTGGGGTATAAAACATCTCTCTAGCTTTAGTTTTTCCTTGAGAATGAAATATTTTTGGCTGGCAGTAAACAGCAAGGGCATCTTGAATCTTCTTATTACTGTAAAATACCTGAAAAATAAGCCTTTTCACCTTTGGCTCAGGGAAAAAAACTTCATATACAACAATGCCTCAATTATTTGGAAGGGCTTCGTTGCTACTTTAGCTTGGATCGGCAAGGGAATTATCTGGCAAGTTGGAAATGGTGAATCCATTTGCCTGGGTGCAGACCCAATTGTGGGTATGGGATCCTCCTTTACCCTGCCTAGAGGATTGCGAGATTATTTAGAGGATTATGGTATTTGTTCTTTAGCTTAGGCACACAATCAAACTCCTAATGCCACAGGTTACTGGTTCTCTGCAGATGAACTTGATCTTATCGGTGAATGGAAAACCATCTGGGAAAATTATATAAGAGGACTGGAATTTGGCCATATACGGCTCACTGAACAAAATGATATTTTATATTGGTCTCATAATAAGTATACAGGGCCATTATCTGCTGCTAAAGGTTATTCTTGTGTAATCTCTGATAGCTGTTCAGAATTAAATGACAAAGTGCTGAAAATATTATGGACTGTGACTATTCCTCTGAAAATAAAATGCTTTATCTGGTTATTGATATATCGAAAGATATTAACCTGGGAGCAATTGCAATCTAGGGGCATCAATGGGCCCAGTCGATGTGTCCTTTGTGAAGGTAACCTGGAAAATATTCAACATCTTTTCTTCTGCTGTCCTTTTTCTGCCCGTATATACACTCATTTTGAGGTTAAATACAACTGCTCTTTTCCCATTTTCAGCTCTGTTCATACCTTTTTGGGCCATTGGTTCTCTCGTATTGCGAGTTCTGCTCCTTTCTGCTACCTGCCTCTGTTTATTTTTTGGGGAATCTGGCTCTTAAGAAATCTCTGCTTATTTGAAAATAAGAAACCAGCCTTCTCTGCATTGATTGCCAGAATTGAAGGCTTGGTAAATACTTACCCTGTGCCTTTGGAAATTCATAAAGCTCACATTATTGGCCCTGAACCGTTAAAACGTTTTCCATGTGGTTTTTTCAATGGAGCAACTGTGGGGAATATAGGAGGCTCAGGTTATGTGATTTTTATCAATGATTTTCATTACTATAGTTTTTCAATGGGCTGTGGGAGCAGTTCGAATACAAGAGCAGAGTTATTGGCATGTTGGGCCATTCTTAGAGTCAGTTTATTGATGGGTATTCCTATGCAGCTAATTTATGGAGACTCCATGGTTATTATCTCTTGGCTTAACAAGAATTCTGTACTTGATGTACCATCACTGATGCACTGGTGTTGCGACATAAGACTTATGCTTCAAAAGGCCCCGCCGATGATCTTTAAACATACATATCGTGAGCATAATTCGTTGGCAGATGCACTCTCCAAACAAGGCCTGAATTTGGATATGGGAGTTGTTTCTTTTTCAGAAACTATGGATGGTTTGATTGTGAATCATGGCAATCTCAATCTTTTTTAGAGTAGCTGATTATCACTTTTATTCAGCTTGTCTTTAGCAGTTGACTGAGTATCTCTTTCTGTTCTAGTTGAGTTCTTCTTGCCAGCATATATTGCTCTGATTGTATGTTTGAAGTTCATCTTTGATATTTCTCAGTACTTTCTGACCTGTTTTATCAGGGATGATAAGAAAAGTTTGCTTCGATCAGACTTTATCTTTTGTTCTGCTGTTATGTACTGTCACTTATACTTATATGTGATGGACCTGGGTTGGCAGTCATGCTGATATGTAAATGATGTCTTTTGATTCACATGAATAACAAAGGCTGGTATTTTTTCCTCTGAAAAAAAAATGCATAATCCTTGCCAAGTGACCGGACACGCATGGCTATAAGAACATTGGAATTTTACCTTTTAGATTTTTAAAATCTTTCCTTGAAAGATAAAAAAGACCATTCACTTTAATATATGCTTATATTATTGGTCATTAGTAAAGGGTTTTAATACATAATCATTAATAAAGGATCACATGGTTACGTCCAAATCCAAAGGTTACATGCACATTTATACATTATTTAGTCCCCTCTTAATGTATGCGAAGGCGAAACGCTTTACAAAGTCGATCCACCATTTTCTTAAGGGAAGGGAGTTTCATTTTTTCTTCACATTGAAAATGCAATTTTATATATTATGGAAATAAAGTTGTACCAGAACATTACATTTTATCAAAGAGAAAAGAGACTTTCTCAATACTAAACAAAAAAAAATCCTCCTATAATTATCATTACTTTTTTGACCTCTTATACTAATATGACCAAAAAAACAAAAAAATTGTTCGCATCCATTTTAACTGTGTCTTAATTAAAAAAGAGACAATTCCCAAAATCTTATAGTCTTTTAACATATATTATTAAAAAAATCAATAAAGATAAAAAACTATCTAAACTTTTGCAAATATTCGTAGACTACCAGAGTCCATAATATCTCTGTCTCCGAATTCTTCAAAAGAAATACTACCATTTGTTGCCAGAGAGTTTTCCAAAAGGTGCTAAACAATATAGCGTCTCTGTCAGAAATAATGGTCATTGGGAAGCCATAATGCTTCCAAACATATTCAAAGAAGAGCTGAGCAGTTTGTTGTGCTGTCGTAGTCTTCTTACATGGTATACGTATAACTATCTTGGGAAATATGTCGACTACTACTAAGACTGCATCATGCTGATGTTTGGTAGTAGGATATCCCATCAAGTAGTCCTTAGAAATAGATTCCCATGGTCGACTAGGAACTGGTAGAGGTGTGTACAGTCACTATCGTCGATTCAACGGTTTAGCAATGGCACAAAGCACACACGATCGAATATACTTGTTGATGTCTGATTTAAGTGAAGGGAAGTAAAATTACTTCCGGAGGATAACAAGTGTTTTTGTGACTCCAAAGTGTCCTGCAATTTTGCTGTAGTGCGCGTCCCAGATGAGATTCTGTCGGTGCTCACCAATTGGTACACAAAGCTGTCCAAGCTTGTATAGCAAGGTGTCCTTCGGGAAATAGTTGGTAGTAGACAACATGTCAGCCTAAAGCTGTCGATAAATTGTGCAAAATTCGCAGTCTACTGAATACAATTATGGTCAAGTAGTGGTGTCGTAACCCTGCATACTCATCACTGTAGCCCGTAAAGTATTGGGTGGTCGACTAAGACAATCGGCTATGTAATTGGCTTTGCCTTTCCGATATTTAATTACCAACTGAAACCGTTGCAGGTAATTAATCCACCTGAGTTTTCGAGTTGTCTGTAGTTTCGACTGGGACGAAGAGAAATGCAAAGATTTATGGTCAATGAGGATGACTGTTTCCTTGCCAAGAATGTAGTGTCTCCATTGCTTAAGGGCCTGCATAATGGCGTACAGTTATTTTTCATACATCGAATACCTTCTAACAATGTCGTTGAAAATTTCAGAATGAAACACGACTGGGTGACCTAACTGAGTGATCACCGCACCGAGGGAATAGTCCGATGCGTCTGTCTCAATCTCAAAAGGATGATCTAAATCAGGATACACAAGTACTGGTGCAGTACAAAATCTTGTTTGTGAGTTGTTCAAAATCTTGCTGTTGTGTCAGTGTCCATTTGAAGACAATTTTCCCATTTCCTTTAGTCAACTTATTCAAAGGCCATGTGATGTGACTGAAGCCAAGTATGAACCGTCGGTAGAAATTCGCCAAACCAAGAAAACTTCTTAGTTCTTCAATGTTTTGAGGAATGGGCCAATATTTGAGGATCTGCACTTTTTCTGGGTTGACATGAATGCCTGCAGAGTCAATTACATACCCGAAATATTTGATGCTGGTCATCACAAATGATAATTTGACCATGTTCAAACATAGTAGATGTTGCTGGAGAGTGTCGAAGACTTGTCGAAGTTGTTTGACATGTTCTTCCCATGATCGACTGAAAAATCAAAATATTGTCGAGATAGAAAATGACACACTTGCCGATGAAAGGTCGTAGAAGGTCATCCATATATCTCATGAAGCTTGTAGGTGCATTAGTTAAGCCTAAAGGCATGAATAACCATTCAAACAATCCTTCCTTGGTCCTGAAAGCCATTTTCCATACATTGGTGGACTCGATCAGAATTTGATGATATCTCGACTTAAGTTCGAGTTTCTTAAAGAACTTATCTCCTTTCAGACTGTCAATGAGTTCATCTATCTGTGGAAGAGGGTATTTTTTCTTTACTGGAATCTTATTGAGAGTCCGATAGTCGATGCACATGCACCAAATCCTGTCTTTATTTGGAACCAAGATGACTGGACTCCCACAAGGAGAGGAGCTGGGGAATATATGACCTTTGTCGTTCAAATCCTGGATTTTCGAGCGAATTTATTTGTTCTTGAGAATAGATCCCCTGTAAACAGATGCGTTAGGTAATGAAGAACCAGGAACAAGTTCAATGGAGTGTTTTACCTGACAATGCAGAGGTACTCCGTCTGGTTTTTGAAATACGTTTCAATATTCATCGAGAATATGGTCGATCTGTTGTTGTTGTCGGGAGCTGTGCTGGTCGGTGATTCAACTTTTTGTTGCAGTATTCCTGGAATGTTGATGCTTTATCATAATCAATGCAAAATTTTGAGCATGGTTGATAAGCTTCTTTGTTTGTTTGGCTGTTATCATAGCAACCGTTGATGTGGGTTGTCGCTCTAGTTTGTCGTACCATTGATTCCAAATTTTGACAATCAACTTCTGAGGCCATGACTGATATGTACCATGTGGAGTCTACAAGTAAGGTTTCCCAAACATGGTGTCGGATACAAAAAGCGGTGGCACATCACATACTACTTCATCTTTAAAAGGATCAATGAAGTAGGTGAGTTTGCATTGGCGAGTGATTCTTAATTCCTGTCCATCCTTCATCCAACCGATATTGTAAGGCCGAGGATGTGGAGTAGTGACAAGACCAAGTTTCTTCACAAGATCTTCATAAGCAAAGTTCTTATGTCTACCATTATCCACAATCAGATGTAATGGATTTTTATGAACTGATATTCGTGTATGGAACAGGCGCTCTCATTGCTCCTCATTGACGAGAGTTGAGGCTCTAAGAGTGGTTGAAGTCGAAGTTAAGAGGGTTGATGAATTTGGATCTGATTCTACCAGGGTTTTGTTGGACAAGTCGAAGGTCGACAATTTTGCCAAAAATTTCTTCCGAGCTTTGCATTTTGACGTATCATGCCAGGATGAATTGTGATAATCACACCATTTCTTGGTAGGAGATTATTTGCTGCGATCCTTCTTGTCTTTCTGAAAGTTCTTCTTATGATAATCATTCTTTGGCGGAGTCAGCTGAGAAGGGTACTTTGACTTATCGGAGTCAACCAATGACTTCTTGTTGGATGTTTGACCTGTTGGCTTGTTCGTGAAACGTGCTTTTCCTTTTTGTTTAGATTCAAGCTTTCTAGTGTAATGAAATGCATCCACAAGTGTACTGACAGTCAGAAAATCCACCTCTTGCTGAATGTACGGGGATAATCTGCTGACGTACTTTAGGGCAAACAATTTTTTTTCTTATTGGACGCCAACTCTATCCATGAGTCAATAAAAATCGTCGGTGTAACTCTGCACGGACTGGTCTTTACATTGCCTTAGCTGCTTCCACTTCTTAGACTATTGTTCAAGATACTTGGGTGGATAAAACTCCTTTTGGATGTATTCGAAATTTTTTACCCATGTGTCTATGGGGTCGCCTTCTTTTTCCATTTTTGTCGATAAAGTTTCCCACTAGCAATGTACATAGGTTGATATATTTAAGGATGCAATGGTGATCTTTTCCACTTCGTAGAGTTGATTCACAGAGTAGTAATATTCTAGTTGTTGTACCCAATTGTCAATGGATTTCGCATCAATATTGAATTCAAGATTCGGTATGTCCAAATTCATTCTCACTTTGAAGGGGCTGATTTGATCAGAGTGAGGTCGCGTCGAAGGCTCCCCAGAGTTCGAAGCGAATCGCATGAGAATCTTGCTGAACTGGGCAAACATTTTGGTCCGCTGATGAGCCAATGATTTTTCTATGAGTTTCTATGTCTCGTTAGTTGCATGTCTATTGTTTGTTTCTTCGGCCATATTTTATGAAGTCGAAGGAATTGTTTGCTTGTGTTGATGAGTTTGCGAGCGTGTTTTAACATGCACAAGTTAAATAACTTCGATGGAAGTGCTGATGTAACTTAAGCTCTAAATAAGATCAAGCTCTAATACTAATGATCCAGTTCGTTCCCAGGTGCACACTGGGGAAAACAATAGACTGAATGAGCCGAGCACTATTATGGATGAAGCATATAAAAATAACAAGTAAAGCAGGAAATACACTATATCGACAAAAAGTATGCGCACAGACCAAATGGAAGAATTCGAACCAATTTCTATATTACTTCTCTCTATGTAGGTTTGCTGATTGTCATAATAATGTACCTGTTTATATAAAATGCTGAGACGCTTGGGTGACTACCCGTTACATTCAGTTACAAAAGAAGTTATAATGGTTTGGAAGTTCAACCGTCACAGACGATTGGAAGACAGAGACATTCTGTCGATGTTCGACAGTCGTCGGTTCCAACAAGGCATGTCAAGATGTTGTATGTCGAGAGTGAAACCTGTTGAGGTTGTCAAGGTCGGTTGTGTCTAGGTTCAGAGTTATCGAAGATGATGCTGAACCTGTCAAAGCAGTCAAAGTAGTCAAAGTAGTCGAAGTGCTAGAATTTGTCGAAGTTAGACAACATGCCAACTGCTGGCTGGATCAACTAAGATGAATATTCTCTAAAATACACTTTAAGGTATCTATTTTGTGGTCACTTCCTAGTCCCTAATGTTAAGGGAGATAAGGTTCGTTGGATAACCCCATCTAGGGCCACATTCTCTCTAAGCTCCTAAGTATCAGAATGAATATATGAATCCGAATACTTTGACAAAACTTTATCAAACATAGAACATACCTTAGGGTTTATGAAGGAAGGAACATACTCTCCAACTTCTTTAGTCTTACTTCCAATATCTTTTCCTATTTTATTCTTCCTTGGTTTATGAATCGAGACATTCCCATTAAAGATAGATGAAATCAGAATAACATCTGGGTTCTCAGTATTAGTTGCAGAGTAAGCAGAGATATGGTTTTTAAAACCTTTCTCTTTATCCTTAATAGGAACATAAAGTTCACTAGGAGACTCCCTAACCGATGAGGAATATATATTAATCCCTAAAGTGTTTACCTTTTTACTCATCAAAGGAGGAAAATTTGAAACCACAAAAGTAAATTCAGATATATTATGTGATACTTTTGGGGTTTTAGGAGTCACCAACAAATTACCAGGGAAGGCATCAATCCCTACACCTTTACTCATGTCTGTCATCCTATCAGAAGACAACGAGTCATCCATTATAGTTGGGGATTACTCTGATGATTCCAACCCTACCCCCTTACAAAAAACACAATCCTCCTCCCTAGGTACTGATAAAGAGCCAAGTATTTACTCAGCATAAAGAAATTTCAAAAGAACATGGATTAATTGTGCAAACTTACCAACAAAAGACCTAGTTGTTAGTTGATTCAACATAATAGTAAAGAGGATAACATTGCCGATCACATCCAGATCCTCCTCCGAGTGCTCATCATGTCCCACCTCCTTTGAAACCCAAAAGGTCCATTTTGGAAATTATCTTTAAAATGCCCAGTTTCACGACACTTATGGCATCTAAATCATATTTCTAGTAGTATAGATGCTGAATAAAGGATATGCCTTCCAATATTACTTCAAGCTCCTACGACAATCCCCCCTCCATATCAATTTCCACGAGAACTCGCATAGATTTGCTTTTAGAACCTAAAAAATGTTCTTCCTCTATCAGAATGAACCTTCCTATAGAAATTTCCATGTCCATGAATCCCTTTAAGTTCCATCACTATAACAGAAAACTTGGTAGAATCACCCATAGATGTCGCCTAGTTAATTTTTGTTTGCAAGGTTCAAAACCCACATGCCAATGGGATGATACTAGAGGAACCTAACCCTATCCACCTATTACGGAGAAAACTTCCTATGGCTTGGGGTGTACCACAACAAAAAGAGAAACCGCAGAAATCAATCCCTTCCCAATATGCAAGAGAAATAAAACATCTAACACTAAAGGATCTCGAAACATACCTTATTCCGGATGGTTGATGGAGATCCTCGTTGAGCTTTTTCCAATCCCGCTTGTATTAACAATTTTCTCTCTCAACAACATCAAACAAGACAAGCATGCTATATGTGGTGTTAGACCTACTCTAGCATATATAATCAATAATGTATAAGCAATTAAAAGCATCCATGGATTCAATATTCATTTAAATGCACATCATTGGATATGAAAAGATACTTATATTAACATAAATTAGAGATTACATGAATGCCAACCTCTGTCGGCATGTCTGCGAACCAGAGAAAATGAGTCCTCCACCACCTCAATCCTCCATCTCTTGATAACAAGCTCACAAGCAAAGGCAAGCTTGGGAAGAACACCAAGTGCTCCAAGGGACAAAGGGATGCAGACTCAAGTATAAGCAAGCTACGGCAACAATGGACTATAGTTTTCTTGCTCTTCAATTCTCCCCGTTCAATGTATCCAAAGGGTTCCTTATATAGTGCTTCACTAGGGTAATGGAAGGTCAAATCTGAGTGATCTCGAGGCATATGGAAGGCTAGTAGACAAGTGACTCGGATCCACATCAAGGAAAACTCCAAAAATATTTGGCCTTTTGCACACATCTCGATGTACGCGGGTTTAAGGGTTATATCCACGTGTATATGCAAGAAAGGGTTTAAAAGTCGCGTACAACAAATAATGAGTGTTTTTAGGGATGATCTTGGAAACATCAAAGGTACAAAAATGGTCCATGGGGTCCAAAGAGTCTGCAGAGGGACAGGGAAGGCCATAAATGTGTGATCTACCATGTGTGGTAAAATCAGCTGTAACACATAATTTAGTTATTAAATTATAAATGAATACAATTTTTCAAGTTTTATAAACATTTTCAAACATAAGAAGGTGCAATCCTCTACCAGAGAGTGTGCACACTTCTTACCAAAAGAGCTGTCCCTTAAAGCTAAATAAAAGATAAATTATCATTATGATAAGTTTGGTATTTAAATAATAATAAATAATATTTAAAAATAAGTAAAAATTGTCTTTGTAATGGTTTGGAATATAATATTTTCAACCTAAGAAATTAAGGAAATATCTTTTTACTATGAGATTTTAATGCGAAAGTACTGACTTAAAACCAAGCTATTATCTTAAATAATGATTTAACCCCCCCCTTTTTTTTATGGGTGATTGGAGACTTTGTTTTAGCATATATATATATATATATATATATATAATAAAGCAAATTAAATGAATAAAATAAGAATAAAACAAATTAAATGAATAAAAATAAAATTAAGAATGAAACAATAAAATAATAATAATAATAAGCCCATTAGGGTTAGAGCCCATTATCGGAGGCTGCAATGTGTGGATCAAGCCATTGAGTATAGGAGATAAAGCTACTTAATTTGATCATATTTATAACATTATCGGTAAAAGCACTGTAAGTAATGCTATTTATTTCTTAAGTTGTAAATTACTTTGATAGACTTAAGAGACTCACGCCTTGACTAGAATGAAATTTTGGGGCATGGATTCAATAGGGATAGGATGAATGGTTGGGAAGCCATTAGTAGATGATGGGTGTCATCTCAGTGCCTTATGCACTCAAGGAAATGTTAAGTGTGAAAACCTTAAGTGATGATTATCTTAAGTAAGACTAAGAGATTTTCCTATAAAGACTTAAAAATTATTTATACATTCTTTATGTTATGAGAAGCCAATCTCCCACTCATAGAAGGAAATCGGATTGAATATATTTTTATTTAATATTACAATTCGTAAGGAGTGTTAACCTTGAAAGGAATCCATTCCCACCAAGATAAATAGTTATCATTAAAAAACAAATAAATTAATATTAAAATCTTTTAAGTCAATGGCCTCAGCCATATAGTTTTTAATAATATAAGTGAACTAATATTACATGAAAGATGGCCATCCCAAATAATAAATACCTTAATGGAAAACCCCTTCCTTAAAAAAAATGATATAATAAATATCTTTAATAAAAGGGAAAAGGACTTAGAAGTATTGACATGGAAAGAAAAGTAGTTAGTTAGGTTTCATGCCGAATGTTATTCATTTCACACAGGGAGTTGAAGTTTCACCTGGATTTTGAATGGGGAGCATAGCTATGGAAGCACTTAGGAAGGAACATGCAATGCTATGTTTATCGAGGAAGATGTAAGTAGGTTCAACTGGCTAAAGAAGAGAAGGCGTGAGGCATAGTTTGGGGAAATCTATAGGAAACGATTCACTCCATAACAAGAAAAGATAACCAAACTCTGAGAATGGAGATTTGATCTTTTGGTAAGAGTCAAATCATATATATATATATATATGACATTGCAACAATATTTCGGTTATATTTCAGTTCTGCATAGAGAAGTAGATGGTTCTCTTACTCTGTTGAATATATATATATATATGATTGTTACCTATTGAATTGAAAGTTCAATTTTTCAATAGAATATTAATATATATAGTGATGTATCATGTTTTGTGTGATCCCTCTCTATATTGCTCTTGTGGGTGTCTAGTTCTCATTCTGGGATATAGCTTTAGTTCTATATTTGAACAATTACTTAGAGGCGCGTTCCCTATCATGGCCCAATTGCCTTATATATATTCTATCTATGAGAAATACAGAGTATAAATTTTTTCAAACCTGTCTCCATATATATATATATAATTGATTACCTTGAAAATTAGAAAGACGACTTCTCCCGAGGAGAGTGCCAAGCCCCCAAATCAATTCATAAAATATTTAATTTTTTTTTCCACAGAAAAAAATCGTAATTTTATATACATAAGTACAAATTACATTCTTCAGATGGTGCAATATCACAAGTGATAATTGTCCATGCTCCCAAAGTATACTCAAAACCAAAAGAGGTCTTACAGAGGATCATAGCTAATAGATGATCATAGTATCAACACCCAGCTTACATATTACATTCCAAAATATACCTCGCAGAAAGGTAAAACCCTATAAAGTCTCAGACAAACTTATAAGATAAGTCTTCATCTCAAAAGATACATATACCCAAAATAGAAACAGTCTCCATGAAAGAAACTACAAGTCAACATATACATCCATATCATAGACATAACTAAAAATAGATAGATAAGTTTGTACATTTAAAAAAAAAATCTTCACGAACATGACCATATCTACTAAAAAAGATGATAGGAATCAAATCTTTCAGATCCTTGAAACTCAGATATATGCCAATACCCATCCGGAACAGTTGCTCTAGCTTTAGCTAATTCATCTGCTTTTGAATTTCTTTCTCGGCAGATGTGCTTGAAATCCGCATTCTCGAACATATCAGATATTATTCCGATAACTTCATGAAGAACCCAAGTAAGATGCAAATTTTGAATTCTGAACTTATCTGAAACCCAATTAATAACCAACAGAGAGTCTCCAAAAATCTGCATATTAGAAATCTGTTTACCCAAAGCCAACGTAAGAAGTAGCTTCAAAGCACATATCTCAGTAAGATTGTTAGTACCGATGCCCAATCCAGCTTTAAAAGTAAAGTAATGATCATCATTAATGTAAAGTAAACCCCCAATACCACAGAGTTGAGGTTCACCAGCAGCCGAACCATCAAAATACCCCCAAGGAGATGATTTATCAATGTTCTCCTCAACAACATTTCTGATATTCAAAACATAAATATCATGTGGATAAGAACTCAATAATCCAAAACAAAAGGAAGATACCTGTGCAGGAAAGGGAGTGAAATCATCAAAACAACTCTAGTTCCTAGCATTCTAGATGAACCATGAAACACTAACAGGTAAATATCTAATATGCTTCACCTTCTCATTAAAACACCAGGTCTTCAAACAAGATATTACCGAATCTCCAAGCCATAAATTCTATAGCTTTAACTTAGGCTCAATCTCATACCATACATATCTGGTAAAAGGGCATTCCACCCCAAGATGGAAGTTAGATTCAACATCCATTTTGCATAGGTAACATCTACCAGGTCCCTCCCAACCCTTTCTACAGAGGACATCCCAAGTAAGAGCTTTACCTGAAAATAAAAACCAACAAAATATTTTGGACTTAAGGGGACACTTAAGCTTCCAAAGCAATTTCCACCACCAAGAGATTTCCACCTCATTCTTATCCAGAATCAGTTGCAAATAACCAACTTTAGGAGAATACTTACCTGATTTTGATTGATTCCAAACCAACATATCAACCTCATTAGATAACATGATATGGCTAACATTGAGAATAGCCAAATAACCATTCCAACAAGTAATTTCTTGATCATCCACTAAACCAAGATTATCAGTAGTAAGCCATCCCTGTTCCATTAGAAAAGACACACCTGGACAACCAATATATTTAAGAAAATACATTCCAATAGAGTGTAATTTATCAGCCAGATAAGAAGGTAACAAATGTCTCCACTTGCATCCAACCCATGGATCCATACCAATTCGGACTTCAACACCTTTCCCAACCTTCCAGACAAGAAAATGACCAATAATATCAAAAGACCATATAATAGCTTTCCAACAGATAGATATTCCTCTTTTCTTCTTAACAGTGGCTCTGATCCAATCCAGTAATGATAAAGGACTAATATATTTCTGTAATGCAATTTGAACCCAAAGACTCGATCCATGAATAAGATTTCACACACTCTTTGCTGCAAGAGCTTTAGAAAATAAAGCAGGTATTTTCAACCCCCAACCCCCCAAAATTTTTGGGTTTTCCAGAACCTTCCAAGATGTCCAGGGTAAACCAGAAGAAGAATCATAATTACCAGACCATAAAAATTTGAAACAGATCTTCCTAATCTTCTCAATAATACCCACCGGGATCCAAAAATGCATCCAACAGACCGAAATGGCCTCAAGAACAGATTTTACCAAGGTAAGCTTACCTCCCTTAGACAACCACCTAAAGCTCCAATTTTTTATTCTTTTTTTCCACTTTAGCAATCAGCCAGTCCCAATCTTTCAACAAGTATTTGCATGGTTTGAGATGAAAGCCAAGATGCTTTATACCACTCTCAATTTTAACAACAGAAAAAAAGAAAAAATATTTTGTAATGAGATCAGCTCATATTCATCCAAACCAGAGTAATAAAAGGAGGATTTATCCTCATTAATCACCATCCCAAAATCTTTACAAAAAACCATCAATACCCCATACAGTGTTGATAAAGACTGTTCAAAACCATCAGATACCATTACAATATCATCCACAAACAAGACATGAGATAAAGTAATGTTATTGCTAAAAGAAATACCATGAAAAGCCCCACATTCTTTAGCTGATAGTAGAGCCCTACCTAGACCTTCAACAACAATAAGAAAAAGCAGGGGTGCAAGAGGACAACCTTTCCTAAGCCCAAGCCTAGATCTAAAGAAGGATGGTTGATGAAGAAAATGTAACAAAAGTAAGGTTGCGAATAACCCAAGTGATAAAAGGTACAACAAATCCCATTTTGGATAGAAGGACCCGTAAATATGTCCAATTGACCCGGTCATAGGCTTTAGACAAGTCTATTTTCAAGACCACATATTTTAAACATTTACCGTGAATAGTCTGCATAAGTTCCTAAATAGCACCCACAACATCATGTATTTGTCTCCCAGGCAGAAAACCAAATTGTTCACCAGAGATATATCTACCCAACACCCTTCTAATTCGAGTAGATATAATTTTACCAACGATCTTGTAAATGAAATTACACAAAGATATAGGACTAAAATCTTCAAAAGATTTTGGAGAATCAGACTTTGGTATCAAGGAAATGAAAGTAGAATTAAAAACAACAAGAATTTTGCCACATTTCCAAGAATCCTCAATTATCCGTAATAAGTCCAAACCCATCACATCAAATAGAGCCCTATAAACCTCAACATGTATCCCATCCGGACTCAGGCTCTTATCAATATTACTCATAGCAAGAACATACTGAATCTCATTCAAAGTAACAGGAATCATAAGATCAATATTTTCCTCTTGAGAAATGGAGGAAGGAAATTTATCTCCTATTTTCATGATTTCAGGTAGATGAAGATTCTTATCTTCCTGAAACAAAGTCTCAAAATGATGAACCCCTGCCCCAGCAATAGAATCAAAACCCTCAACAAGATTACCCCCATCATCCCTAATCTTCCAAATAGAGTTTACATTTTTCCTATGATTAGCATATTTGTGAAGAAAAGGAGTATTATCGTCCCCACATAAAAGCTAGGTAGGCCGGCTTTTCTGTCTGGCCTCATTTTCACGATCCAGTAAAAATTTTCTCTTACGAGACTCCAGCTCAATCAAG
Organism: Pseudotsuga menziesii; assembly: GCA_001517045.1. Taxonomy (NCBI): domain Eukaryota; kingdom Viridiplantae; phylum Streptophyta; class Pinopsida; order Pinales; family Pinaceae; genus Pseudotsuga; species Pseudotsuga menziesii. The sequence goes on along the minus strand of LPNX010777770.1, from coordinate 859,991 downwards.
GAGGCCTTGTCCTCCTCAAAAGAAAAACCAAACCCTACCTTGTTAAAGGACTAAACCAGCAGTAATTCAATGTCCACTAAATCCTTAAGATCTAGATCTTTTTTCTTAACAAACCATGAAATAGACACATCCTTAATACGCTTAAGGTTGGCAGCAAAATGCACAGCAGGAAGCACTTCAAGGTTATCGACATAAACACTCCATGAATCTTTCAATAAAGTAACCAAATCCTTGTTCACAAGCCAATGAGCATTAAACTTGAAGGGAATCCTCGATTTTAAATCACTATTCAAAATCTATAGAAAACCCGGTTGATGATCTGAATCCCCTCCATAGCCAACCCACTGACGAAAATGGAACTCAAAATCTAAAAGATCGACCGAAACAAGCAATTTGTCCTAATGTTTGCATATGTTTTATGTTCTCGCTCTTCTATATGACCAAGTAGGAAGTAAAACAGTCGGATCAATATCCACAAGGCCAAAATCCTCCACCCTCTTAGAGAAAAAATCAGATAGACTATCCATTCTATCCCTATCACCCCAAATCTCAGATAATCCCAAGGAGTAATGCAAATCCCCACCTAAAATTATCTTAGCACACTTAAGGCATTCTAGATCCAGAAGGTTATTCCAAAACCTTTCCCTCTCCACATTGGGACCGTAAACATTGACAAAACACAGGTCCAATTTAAGTTCAGTAGAAAAAAGAGAAACACATAGCCCAAGCATTCAATAACTGAAAGTAACGAGACCTCCAACCCAAAATAAGACCACATGATTTTCCCTTGGCATCCACAGAGATAAAGGACCATCCATTCAACATGGTTTCCAAATCTCCCGCAAACAAAACCCCATCACCCATCGATTCTTGAAGAAATAAAACATCAATATGTTTATCATCAACCAACCTGCAAACCGCTAGTCTTTTGGGCATACTAGCTAACCCCCTACAATTGAGGGTCATCACAATCATGAGGAAACCCTAGAAAGGGAAAACACTGCTCTAAGTTCCCCATGATCAACAATGTGATCAATTTCCGCCATAGGAGAAAGATCAACAGATCTTACACATGTAGAAGAGATTCCGGGAAGATCCCTAACTCATGAACAATGAGAATCCTCCACAACCTTAGTACATGACCAGAGAAAATAACCAGAACCAGTAACAAATTTATCCCTAATAGGTGACACAAACCCTAGGTCCCCCAAAAAAGATTCAGATGAATTAAACTTAACTTCATCTGATCGATCACCAACAGAATCCTTCAAATTCCTATTCAAATACATGGACCCCTTTGCAAAATCAACTAATGAGGATAAACAGAGAGGTTTGAGTGACTGCATCCTAAGATTTTGTGAACCGGAATCCAACCCAACTAGTAAATAACCAGATTCAGTTGGCACTGAAGCCACCATCCCAGCATCCATAGCAGAAGGTTGATCTTTAGGAAGCATCCCATCATTTTTAACACATCAAAAAGAATTAGACTTAGGAACATACTCATAAGAATGATGGCTATTAAAGGGAATATAACACCGGGATATCAAATGACCATAACCATGGCATCTATTGCATCGGAAGGGTACCCCCATATAGTCCAAAGGTTGACTATACACAGAATCCCCTCGCTTAATAACAATATCTACAGCTAAACCATTACAGAGATCGAGAAGTACCAGAACCTTCCCCAAGCAACACACACCCGACACTAAAAATGATAAATCTGCCTCCAGGAATGTCCCCAGAATATTTCCAATCAATTTAAAAAATTCCACATACCGGAATTCAAACAGTAAATTCGACAACTTCACCCAAATGGGCATAGAATCATACCTCTCCGTTCGGGGTCGAAAAGTGGCGTCCAACGTTTTAACAGCAAACCAAAACTGTCCCATTTCCAAATACCCGCAAGGACCAAAGCCGCATCCTCTTCTGAATGAAATTTGAATGCTAGCCACCCCCGTGGAAGCACATAAACATCAGGATAGGAGAAGACAACTTCCTTCCAGGAAGCAGATACCCAGTTCTTAACACCATCTGGACAAACTTTGCGGCCACCGAAATGACCCACCAGAGTAATAGCGTGCGTAAGAATAATCTTGTTCAAAGCTACATCCTCGCCAACGACCAACATCGGAGGTTTATCAAGGTTACAGACAGGTTGTTTCTTTCGTTTATGATGCCCTAAAATAGGTAACGACTCAACCCATTGTCGATGCTTATCATAAGAGGGACCCCAAACAGGTACAGACCCACTAGTCCGACCAAGAACAGGAAACAAGGCATGATCCTCTCCCACAATAGAAATACCATTCAAAACCCCAACAATTGGCATTTCAGGTCGTAAACCAGTTTTAACTATCAGCCCACCAGAAACATCAGACGAAGGCACAAGATCAGAAGATACCTCCTCCGGCACCAACCCTCCATCAGACAATCCCAACAAACCTAAACCAACATCCGGGCAAAAACCCATCACTCTATCTTGCACTGCCCGTCCAGAAACATCAAAAGGAAATACTTGACCATAACCCAACTCATCAGAAGGCTGCATCGCACCCAGGACTCTAACCTCATCTGTCAACACCTCACAACAGAAAGATGGCTCAGGGACCTCGCAAAGCCTAGAACCTTGCTCCCGAGGAGACTTAATTGCCCAACGCCCCTTGGGAGGAGTACGAGCCAACGATTTAATCTCAAGAAGAGACATTTCGAAACCTTAGCATAGGAGAAGACGTCAGGTGTAAAGGTAACATCGTCAACCCTACCGTCAGCACAAAATCCTATGCCCTGAACCTTACCGCACCCCACAAAGGAGTACGTTCTGTACGTAAAGATCTAAACCCTAAACCCTAGTTGAATGACCCAAGTATGTGTGTAGCCTAGTTGATTAAACTTATACCCTACCAAAAAAAAGAAGTCAACAGCAACCCAAAAGGAGCTTTTGGCTTCAAAGATTTTAATTGTAATATGGAAAAAAGTTCCTCATAAAATATTTAGTTACATGAGTTGGAAGGGGAGTATAGGAACTTGAGAGTTCATCCCATTTTATTCTTGTGCTTGTTCGGTGAAAAGAGGAAGGCGACCTTTGGTAGAGAAAGTCGACCCATCACGCTTTCAGATTGTTAACATTTACGAAGAAAACGAGGCAGCTTTGTAGAGTATCGACTCCTTCCACTACCCACATTGTATAGTTATATTTATACCTCAAGCTTGTGAGAAACGAATTACCTTCATACGGACTTATGAAGAATTAGTTAACCATACTTTAAATGTTATGTTACAATTAAATGAGATGTGTGGAAAAGTGTGTTATCATGTTTAAGTGAGGGAAAAGTATGTTATAATGTTTAAGTGATCGTTTCACTTGAATAACTTTAATGGAGTTATTGTTTTAAAATCATTGGGTAGTTAGAATGAAAGCTTTATGTCTTTAAAAGCTTAGAATTCATTTCTTTAATTTTGGACTAAAAGGACTGAACTCTTTACCTTTTTAATATGTTAAGAATCAAATTTCCTTTGAATTTTAATAGAATTTTATTGTTTTTTAGGAAGAAAAAAGTCTGTCCTTGATATTCTATTAAGAATCAAAGGGCATCTAATGTGCCTACCCCAAGTAATGGGTTACATCCATAATTATAGACTGCTCATTCTTGAACAAGTCACAACTCAACAAGTAACGGAGGAGGTGATCGATAGCAGATCAACATAAATAATGTTCCCATCAGCAATAACTGTCTCACCATAACCATATCCACTGTGAGCCAAAGAGGGCAGAGCAACAATAAAAAAGAGCTCGCTCCAAAACATCAAAAAGGTGCAATAAAAGGGGAGTAAGCTCCCGCACCAAGCTAAAAAAGTTGAAATGAGTCATGAGTGACCAAATGGCCATCAAAAAATTCAGAGAAACAACCAATACCAGGATCCAATGAAAGAGCAGTTTTTGAGAGGCGGTCTGTGATCTGATTGTGTTCACGATAGATATGGTTGAAAGACAATTTTAGAAAGCATGAACTGAGCTTTCTAGTTTCCCTACAACAATGTGATAGTTCCGAAGGGGTAAGAGCAGCAGAGCCCTTTGCCCAATTGATGATGACTGAAGAGTCACCGTACACAATGAGTGTGGGAATCCCTATCATTTGGGAAGAAAGCAGAATAGCCCATAGGCCAACCAATTCTGCTTTGGTGTTGGTGCTATTTCCCACCCCCAGCGCATACTCAAATGAGTGTGACTCATTCAAAAATATGCAGTAACCAACTCCACCCACATATTTTGCAGAAGCCCCATCAAAGAAACCACAGGGATAGACCAAGGTTGGACCAGGCCCAACAACTCTTTTCTTTTTTATCTTGAGTGACGGAGGACCATATACCTGCATGGAGTAGGAGATTTGCTGTAAAATGCCCAGGACAAACAAATTTTTCCCCTCAAATATGAGGAGGTTCCGAGCTTTCCAGATAGCCCACATCATGTGAAAGGGAAGATAGCAACGTGTAGAGTAAATGGAGAAACTATTAGTCCATTTTTCCAGAAACACACCAAGATTTTCAGCTTGTAATGATGGAGAAATTTCGTAGTGATCACAAAGGATAGAAAGTATGTTTTTCCAAACCAAACACTGAGAAAAAATATGCTGAACCGACTCCACATCAGCATTGCAGAGGAGACAGATACCTGGACCATTCCAACCTCGTTTCTGGAGGTTATCCCAGGTAAGATTTTTTTCCTTCAACGCCAGCCAAACAAAATAACTGATTTTCCTAGGAAGCGTGCCAGACCAGATAAGAGCTAGTAATCTGCTGCCAGATGAGGGAGAGAAAGACTTTGCAATGCTGTCATAAACCAAGATAGTAGAGATTGAACCATCACACTCGTTGTAAGCCCAAATCAAAGCATTCGACTGTGTGTTGAGTCGGATTCCACTGAGTTCCAAACCTCTCGTAAAGGTATGCCAACTAGTTTTCCAATTCCCAACAATATACAGATCTTCAGCAGAAATCCAATAATGGTGAGTACCAGGCATGTCATTACGAGCCTGTGAGAGAGTTGTGATATCCAGGTCTTCGAGATAAGTACGTAATCCATCAAAGATAGAGAGCGAGCTGGTAACCCCAATGATCAGATCGATGCCGATAAGAACATAATGATTGTTGCCCACCTGCCAGGCAAGACATCTACCAAACCAAGGTAGCGTTTGTAAGAAACCCTTCCAAATAATGGAGACCCCATGAGTGCTGAAATTTTTACCTCTAAGCCAATCCATCACAGAGAGGTTCTTCAAGTATTTGCTAATGAAAACCCGATGCCATAAACCTCTGCAGAACCATCCAAAAATTCTTAAGTCTCAAAGCAATGCTAAACTAGAGCAAATTCATAATGCTCCAACCCCCATTCTCTTTCGACCATGAGAGAGTCTTCCAGTTCGCAAGGTGGTACCTTTGTTTATTGATAGAGGAGCCCCAGAGAAAGGAAAAGGTAATGCTTCTAAGCTTGTGTAAGACTGAAATAGCTATAGGGGCAAGTCCCAACCAATATACCGGTATGCTAGTCAGTACAGCTTGAACAAGAATGAGACGACCTCCCATAGAGAGCATCTTGTGTGTCCAGTGACAAATCCTGTTCTCAAACTTCAGAATCAGCCAGTGCCAGTTACAGACCTTATACCCCAGTGGTTTGATGTAAAATCCAAGAAACTTAAAACCAGAGGCAATAGGTTGCATCTTATAGGTCAAGACTCGTGCAATGTCAGAGAGGATATCAGCATCCATATTACAGTGAAGAAAGCATGATTTATCCAGACTAATGAGCATCCCCGAGGCCTTGCAAAAGGTGCTCAGTATAACATCAAAGGCAATCCACTCCTGTAAAGTGCCAGTTCCCAATAGGATCACATCATCCACAAAAAGGAGGTGTGTGAGGGCAAGAGATGATGAGACCTGAATACCTCTAATGAGACCATGTTCTCTAGCATCAGAGATTAAGAGGCTAAGCCCTTCAATGACAAGGATAAAGAGAAACGAGGATAAAGGGCAACCTTGTCTGATCCCACGGGAAGCTGGAAAGAACTTAGAGGGTGTACCATTAATGAGGACAACAAAATTTGCAGATGTGAGGCATCCCATGATCCAATTAACACCTAGGAGGGGTACCCCAATTTGAATCAGTATGAGACGGATGAAGGACCAGTTCACACGATCAAAGGCCTTAATTAAGTTGAACTTGAGGATGAGTGCACTAGTATTCTTGGTCTTTACAGTATGGAGAGTATCCTGAACAATGCCGATAGGTTCAACAATCTAGCGATTTTTTAGAAAACCATACTATTCCAAAGAAATGCAAGAGTCCAGGAAGGGCTTAAGCCTAACAGCTATGACTTTAGAGATCAGTTTATACAGCAGGTTACACAAGGATATAGGCCTGAAATCAGCAAAGGTAGAGGGATTTTATTTTTTAGGAATCAGGGCCAAGAAAGTAGAGTTTAGTGAGTGGGGGATAAAGCCCGAAACCCTAGCAGATTCAACAGCAAACAGTAAATCATTCCCCAGAAGATCAAAGAAGTTTAAATAAAACTCAAGAGGCCATCCATCTGGTCTTGGACTCCTATCCTTCTTGAAAGATTTCAAGGCAAACTCAATCTCTGACAAAGAAACAGGGCTAATGAGGCTAGGGGAATTCTCATCAGTAATCATACTGGGGTACAACATGATAACCTTGAGCTGATCCATCAAGGAGGTTTCCTAATCATCCTGGAAAATATGGGAAAAATGTTTCATACCAAGCTCCTTAATGGCAGACTCATCCTTAATACAATTGGCATCATCATCATTAAGAGACCAAATCATGTTTTGATTCCTTCTTCCCGACGCCAAAGTATGGAAGAACTTTGTATTCGAATCACCCAACAGAGCCCATTTGGTTCTACTTTTAAGTTTCCAAGTCAGAAGATGGTGCTCCAACAACTTATTCTTTTTAGACCTGAGAAGGGTCAATGACAAATGATTATCATGTGAAAGGATACCAGAAGAGGAACCAGATATAAGGGATGCAATTTCCCTGTCTAAATAGAGTGATTTAGACTCCATGGAAGAACTTTTAGCTTGAATCCAACCTTTAACCTCCATCTTGAGAGAACGGAGTTTATGAGTCAAAAGGTTTGAATCAGGGGTAGAGGCCCTAGGGGTTAGTTTAGACCATCTCTTCGAGACCCAAGGGGTAAAATCCGGATCATTGAGCCATGATCGGTTGAATTTGAAAGGGTAATTGTGAGACCCCCTCTGCTTGTCCCATTCAAAGCAAATTGGAAAGTGGTCGAAGATATCAGCATGATGAGTACACACTCTATGTACATTTAAGGAAGGGATCAAGGAGGAGGAGATAAGAAAACGATCTAATCATTTACTGATGCCATCAGTACCAATCTGACCATTACTCCAGGTGGGCCCAACATTGGGAGGAGCTAAGTCAACAAGTCCAGCAGAATAAAAAAGGTGTTGGAAGTGAGTGGAGAGGGGATCAAGTTTGGCTTTTTATCCCCACATTTTAGAATCTTTCAAGGTCAAGTTAAGGTCTCCACCAAGAATCAAGTTCGGAATACAAAGAAGACCCCCTCTGTGTACCTTTTCCTAGAAAAGATCCCTATTCGACGCTCTAAGTCCCCGAGAGGAAAACCCTCTAGCAACATCCTTAATGCGTACAAAGAGAGGGATATATGGAGGTGAGACAGAGGAGAGGTCCCCCACTGATCTATCCTTCTTTTTTTCCCTGACCATTACATTCTCGAAGTGGATAGAGTTTAGGTGAAGGGTGGAAGGGGAAGAAGGTGTAGTAGCAAAAAAAATAGAAAGTGACATTTGGAGTGATGGGTCAAAGAATGAGGGAGAAGTAATAGGACTGGGAGGAGAGGAAGGATGAGCAAGGGGAGTGGTGGAGGTAGGGAGAGGTGGAAAATCGTCCAGGGAAGATAATGAAGGCACAGTTAGAGGAGGGATAGGATTCAGTAAGAGAGGAGGAGGCAAACTAGGTGAAAGTGCCTGTTCACTAACAAAGGGGGGCGTAGAAATTTCAGAGTGTGAGCCTGAAGGAGGAGAAGGAACCAAAGCCGACAAAGAGGGAGAAACTGAGACCGGGACATGTTCCAACTCATATAATGCATCAAGTAGAGAATCAGACACATATTCGAAAAGGGAGAGAGATTGCGAGTAAATACCAAGTTTAGGATGTTCCGGCACATTGGAGACGACTGGTACAGAAGCAGTAGGCAAGCCCTTCAAACTCGAACAAGGTCTCTCAGTCTGTAATAAAGGACAAGATCTTCGAAGATGTCCAGTTTCATGACATCTACTACAACGAAAAGGGACGTGGAGGTAATCTAACTTTTGAACCAGAAGATGCTCCTTGCAAAGTATCTCAACTTCCATAGGTAACCCATGCGAGATGTCCATCTCAACGAGCACCCGAGCCATTCTTTTGTCAAAGGCAAGATGGAAGTCATCATCCATGGCCATGAACCTGCCTATCGAATTGGTGATACCTTCTAGAATGTGCAAATTCCAGAGAGGAAAAGGCAAGTGAGGGAGCAAGACCCAAAGGTGGTGCTTCGTCACCCACTCCCTAAGAGGGTCAAAATGGGAGTGTCAGTGCCCCAAAACCAAAGATCCTGATCCAATGCGCCAAATGCCATCAAGGATACACTGTTTATGTGCCTCCTCCAAGACCACGAAGACAATCTAACCATTAGATAATAGGCTAATGGTTGGAATGTAGTTCAACAGAGGTTTCCAATGCTCAAAGGCCCAGTCGACCCAAGCCTTTTTCCCCATACTGTAGTATTCCAACCTCCTAATTAAGGCTCTAGAGCACAACGATGAAACCCTGTCCATGAAGATGTCGTGACCAAGAACAAAACGGAAGCGCCCCTCATGGGTTTTTATGCATTTCGCATGACGCTTACGATGAAAGTATGAGGGAACTCTGAGGTCTGCCATGGAAGCGTCCTGACCCAAGTTAACCCTAGGCATGCACAACCAACCACCAAAACCTGAAATCCAAACCCCCACCAACGATCATTGGAAAACCAGACCAAACCAATAAACCAAGACCCCAGCCTCCAGCACCGGTCACTGGATGCTAACCAAACAGGACCACAAGCAACAAAACCAGAGTCAACCCCCAACTGGGAATAAGGATGGTACCCCACAGACTAAAGATAAAAGCAGAAAAACCTTCAAGTGTCCTCCGGACAGACCAGATAGAAAACCCAAAAAGGAAAGTAGCAGATAAAGGACCAGGAGCGTAGTAAGGCAACCTCAAGACTCGGGAAAAAACAAACCCCAGTTCCCTAGAGAAACTCACAAAGTTAGCAAAAGTCAACCCAGCTCGTATCGATAAGGTCAGCAGGATTCACAGATACATGCAATGTGAAAGCCCATGTAGGTTGATGAACCCAGCAAACCAATGAAAACCCAAGAAACACCCACAGTGGCGGCAAAAAAAATGATTCCTTCCCACTTTTTTTATCCTTGATTGGTACTAGTCCCCCAGCTAAGGGGAGGGACTCCAAGAATGCCACCAATTGTGGGGAAACACCATCCCAATAGGACGAAAAACCTCCTAGACAATAGACACGTAGGAAGAAAGTGGAACAAAAACAAGGAAATTGACAGTCTTGGTGGTGGCCGTTACAAGTGAAGGCCCTGGGAGGGCCAAAAACTAAGGAAGAGACCGCCATCGATCAACTGCAATAGTGCACTGAATAGGTACCATCGCTGAAAACCCCCAGTTCTCAAATTTATTGTTGAGGTTGAGCACTATACGTTATATATGTCTTAAGGCTATATACTACCAAGTTTGTGGTTTAAAATTAAATGATACATTACTATAAAGAGTTTATTATTTAAGATTAAAACATTTTAGTAAATATAGTTATGAAAAGAAAATTTATTATTCTAAGGTGTATGGAATGAGTTTTATCATTTAGGAATGTGGAACAGTAATTGTTGTTTATATTCTAGAGTTAAAAGTCTTAATGTTTTAATTGTTACAAGGAGAGAATTCAATTAAGTACTTTTGACTCTATCAAATACCTATTGATAAGTAATCATTGATAAGATATCTTGAAGATAATACAAGTTATAGGGTTTGTAAAAAAAATCTAATTCATGGGAATCCTAATTAGAGGAGCTTGGTTCTGACAACCAAGTCATGTCGAGAGTGTTTCCCTTGTTTTCTTCACCTTAGTGGATTCATGCACAGCTCAAGGGTGGCCTCTCGGCAGTAAATCAGATAGAGAGCCTAAGGTAGGGTGGAAAGTAAAATTCAAGCCCACAATCGCCTTAAATTACGTTTGTCTACTCTTTTCAACTCTTTTCAGATAAGTAACTTGTTAATGCTTTATTTTCCTAATTAGTCAAGTTCACGTCAAGTTTGATGTATAAAGTTGTTAATATTATCTCCAAAACTTATGTGGTGAAAGTGTTATGGTGATTTGCAGAATAGTTTGTGGAAATATGTGTTTTATTGATTATAAATGTACTGGAATATTTAAATATGTTCCATGTAAAGTTCTTAATGCTTAACTATTGAAAAAGATAGAATTATGTAAGTATATAGTTGAAAATAACTGATATGATGGTATATTGAACTATCATGGCTAGATGACTAAGATTTATTTTAAGTTTTATTACATTTAAATATTAAAAAAACCACCCCACCCCCAACAGCCCCATTTAGATGATGGCTACCTTCCATTCAACCACCAGAAACCAGACTAGCCCACTCACACTCCATGCCCCAGACTCAACCATTACCAGCCATAGCCATGTCCCAGAAGCCATGCCCCATACTCCAGCCATGCACTAGCCCACTATAGCCATGCACCAGACTCCATCCATGCCACTCGCATAGCCATTACCAACCATGCCATCTGCTACAGCCATGCGCATAGCCATTACTAGCTATGAAGCCAGAAGCCAGCTGACCAGTTCAGACTCCACAGACTCTACTGAGCCATGTCCCAGAAGCTAGTCGCATAGCCACTCAGCCACCTGCTTCATTCCTTCCGATGCTTCTCCGAACTCCTTCTGATGCTCTTCCGAACCCTTCTCAAACCTATTCGGATGCCTCTTTGAACCTTTCCCTTCCCTTACCCTTGCCCCTTCCCTTGCCCTTTTGATTTCCTACAATTGTTAAAGATCTTGTGCCTTGCCCTAGCCCTGACCCTTGCCTACAAATAGAAATATTTCCTACAAATATTGCCTATGCCTTGCCCTAGCCCCGACCCTTGCCTAGCCTGTTGTGATGGCTAGTAGTGAGCGCTCCCCTGGATTTTTGTATCCCGCCAGCGGGAGCGCGCCTGGGTCTCTTTAGGATGCCTTTTCACTGCCTCCTTGGCTTCCTTGTCCTTGCCCTCGGAAAGCACCTTGAAGGAGTCGAACTGGCCTTGTCATTTTATGCCATCCCTAATGAAACATAAAAAACTTGTTAAACACCCAAATAAGTAGTACTAGTAGTTTTACTAGTTTTTATTGGGTTTTTACATATTAATTTCAGTATGTTTAATGCAACTAATGAGTACCCATGATATTTTAAGGTTAAAGGATGTGGTTAGTTCTAACCTATAATAATGAAAGTGAAGATGTTGATTGTAAGTTCACTAAGTTTAGCTAATGTGTTAGATGCATGGAGGTGGACGTAAGTTAACAAGGACTTCTTTAATGATCCAGCATGTCATGCGGACAATAGTACTAACATATTTAGTTTGAATGGATATATATATATATATATATACTAAAAAAAAGCTTGCCCCATTTCCCCAAAATTCCATGATAGAAATTGGGTTTGTTACAATATTTCATCGGGATTATCCATACACATAAGAAAAAGAATCTGAGTGTATCTTATTTAAGGTTGTCATATTATAACACTTTTAGTATGCTTTGGACTTGACCTTGCTTCATTGATAACCATCAATTGAGATGAAAAGTTGTAAAAATAATGTTACAAATTCAAATCTCCTATAAATACTTAAAAAATAATAAGAAGAAAAAGAATAAAATAAAACTAAATAAAATATAAAACAAACATAAAAAAAACAATACAAAAAATAAAACAAGCTAAAATCGTATCTATTTCCCTCCCTTTACAATTACCTTACACAATACCTCCAGTCCATGCAAAACCTTTTATTAAACCATAATTTTCATGCCCCATTTTGCTTATATACGTAAGGTGAAGCTCAAACCTGAAAACCCCAGCTTTTTTGGGGTTGGAGAGATGGACAATGGAACTAGAGTTCAGTTCATTGTTTATGGCGAACCTAGTACTAATCACTATAAAAATGGGGAATGTTAGTGTTTTTTCCATTTTTCTCTTCTAAGATGAGTAGTTTTTAGTGATTTTTTTATAGTTTTTCATGTTTGTTTTTACCATGTGTCGAGAGGTGAGTCATGGGGCCTGTGATAGTATGATGACATACGGAATTGGAACCCATGTCACATTACCTATTTTAGGTTCTACTAAAGCTCTCAGATCGATGATGGGTGGACCTACTTTTCCAAGCGATGTGTCTAGAAGTACGGGAGTTAAACAAATCTAGGAGCTAAAATGATTTTTGATCCACATTACGTGTCGGTGACTGGTGGGATTCATGTGGTCCCATCTGGTGAGAAATTTTTTGGCTCATCCCCTTTGAAATAGTCTTCTGAATAGAAAGCAAAAACTACGGTCCTTGATTCTTCCCTTCACGGTGGTTGGAATCCCTAAGTTTTGGAGGGCACCAGGAAGGATCGAAGGTAAAGAGTGGAATACCTCCATGTGTTTTAGGAATATATGTCACCTTTGATATGGTGATGGATTTATCTCAACGAGCTTTGGTTAGAAAATTTTAATACATAAATATGTCCAGAATGGAAATTTTAAGCTAGGTTCAGAACAAATGGAATCCATTCATTGAAAATATTCCAAGAGTTTTGACATTGGTAAATGGATGGATGGTTTTTTAGTTCTTATCAAAGGTGGTGTTATAGTTGATTTTACCACACATGGTAGATCACACATTTATGGCCTTCCTTGTCCCTCTGCAGAATCTTTGGACCCCATGGACCATTTTTGTACCTTTGATGTTTCTAAGATCATCCCTAAAAACACTCATTATTTGCTGTACGCGACTTTTAAACCCTTTCTCGCGTATACACGCGGATATAACCCTTAAACCCGCATACATCGGGATGTGTGCAAAAGGCCAAATATTTTTGCAGTTTTTGTTGATGTGGATTCGAGACACTTATCTCCTGGCCTTCCATATGCCTTGAGATTGCTCAGATTTGACCTTCCATTACCCCAGTGAAGCACTGTATAAGGAACCCTTTGGATACATTGAAGGGGGAGAATTGAAGAGCAAGAAAACTATAGTCCATTATTGCCATAGCTTGCTTATACTTGAGTTTGCATCCCTTTGTCCCTTGGAGCACTTGGTGTTCTTCCCAAACTTGCATTTGGTTGTGAGCTTGCTATCGAGAGATGGAGGATTGAGGTGGTGGAGGCCCAGGTGGACGACTTAGTTTATCCAGTTCGTAGACGTGCCAACAGAGGTTGTCATTCATGTAATCTCTGATTTATGTTAATAGAAGTATCTTTTCCTATCCAATGATGTGCATTTAAATGAATATTGAATCCATGGATGCTTTTAATTGCTTATACATTATTGATTGTATATGATAGAGTAGGTCTAACACCATTATATAGCATGCTGGTCTTGTTTGTTGTTGTTGAGAGAGAAAATTGTTAACACAAGCAGAATTGGAAAAAGCTCAAGGAGGATCTACATCAACCATCCAGAATAAGGTATTTTCGAGATCCTTTAGTGTTAGATGTTTTATTTCTCTTGCATATTGGGAAGGGATTGGTTTTTGCGGTTTCTTTGTCTGTTGTGGTACACCCTAAGCCATAGGAAGTTTTCTCCGTAACAGAATTGGTGACCATACGGGGGAGTTCCTAGTCATTTCCTTTGGGGGTTTTGTCGACATTCAATGTTCTTGAATTGCTTTGATTTCTCTGTTTCTGAGTCGGGTTTGGGGGCATGTTTGCCCAGTAGTGTCTTACAGAAGTAAATCTTCTCTCGGCTTGTCTGTTTGCCTTCTTTTTATCTCTTTTTCTTCCTGTACGTGGGTTTTGCTTTCACAGTCGCGTGTACACGTGGGTTTTCCTAGAATAGCCACATATATACGCAAATTTACTGAGAACAGTCGCGTATGTCCTGATTTTTTCCTTTTTTGGGAAGATTATGTGTTGCTGGGAGATTTTGGATTATTGCTGAGTCTTCTTGGATGCTTCTGGAGTCTGTATACACCCCTGTTTCTGACTAGAGACGCTTGTTAGTTTAAATTTTTGAAAATGTTCTTGTCATTTCATTTTATATATTTTTTTTATTTTGGGATTAGTGCATTAGGTCTCTTTTACCTTGGCACTTTGCTTGGGTGCTGTCTGATAGTGCTTGTAGAGTATGAGGGTGTTAGAGTCATACTTTTGCCTTTTATCTCATTTAATTCAAAAAATACAAAAACATTTGCCTTTTGCATCATTATGCATTGTTTGCATTTTGCATTAGCATGGTACTTGCATTAGGATTGCTTGGAGAATATTAGTCAGATTTTCATATAGGAATGATTGCATATTTATTTGAAGGAAAATTTTTGCACTTCACATGGTAGCATACCCTGTTCTTCATTTGACATAGTGCATTTGCATTGATTGTTAGGTGTGCATTTTACTTCTTGTTATGTCATAATATCATTAGTTGCACGACCATTTTCCCTTTGAGTAATAAGCCAATTAAAATCAACGCATAATAAAATGAATTACACTCTTTTGTTTTATAGGGTGCACCAACAAGACTAGGTTTTAGGGTCTTGGAATAGTTCATTGTGAGTAAATTCTCCAAGACCACTAAACAAAAAATTTATGTGTCTGTCCAGGTGAGAGCATGAAATTCCTTTATATAATTAGTGTGCTCAGGATCCTCCTCTTACAAGGGAGTTAAGAACAAGGCAGTGTGAGCGGTTATGATTGGGATGACCCCTGGTTGTAACTGAGTAGCACCAGAGATATTTCCAGGATTGTATTCGTATCTGGGGGCTCTTTCGAGAGTTTCAGGCTTTGCTACCCTGCCCATATGGTCAATCCTGCTTGCGACTGTCCGCCTGAGCATTGATTATATTGAGGTGACTTTAGTTTCCTTACCTAGGTTATCGAGGGGGTAATTCACATAGGTTATTCTGCAGGTGTCCTGGCCAGGTAGGGGTTGGACAACACAGTCGCTATATGCATTGAACCTGAGGGCCACTATAATTAGTTATGAACCTCCTCTTGTTGTGTGTGGGAGTCTCAAGCCTCTCCTAGGTGAGACACACTTGCTTCATTCGGGAGCTCACATATCCTACCCTTGTTTGCTTGCGATTTGGCTTTACATTTTATAGGTGTATGCTTTGTGCACGCTAGTTTGCCTAGGGTTTTTGTAATTAGATCGAGTCTTTTCATTTTTTGAGTCATTGTGGATTCAGGTGTGGCACTTCACCGTTCTCGTCGTTTAGCAGGACTTCCATCTTCCACGTCTCCTCCTCCTTTGGGAGAGAGAAACAGACAGTTCGGGTGGACTACTTCTCACTTTGATTGACACACTATGGGAGATCATGAGGATGAGATTCCAGAGATGTTCTCTCCACCTCACAAGGTTGGGGAGGAAGATCCTACTCCCGCATATGATCCTTCACTGGAAATACTTTCACAATCTGGTTATGATCCCCCATTCACAGGTCACCGGTATTGGTTTCCAGGCAACGAGACTCATTATGAACCCACAAACACTAGTCATGTTCGTTATGGCATGCCTGATATCCCTACACCCGATCCGACACATCATGTCAAGTCGGAAGTTGAACCTAGCACTACGTCTGGGGGCACTCCTATTCCTATCCATGCGGAGAGATTTGGGAGCACTAGTCACATTACACCTTCCATCCTAGCGGTGGAAGCAACCTCACATGTCCGTCCTGGACCTAGTGTTAGTAATCCTATGCGAATACCAGAATCGAGATGAGTGAACATTGGGAACACCACTTACATTCCTTCACATGTCCCTACATCCTTGAACCCTACTCCCTCGAATGCATTTTTTACAACCCTTCCTCCCCCTAATTCACGTGGTCCATAAGGCCGAAATATCGCTACTAGCCATGTTTGTGCTGCGACTGCTCGCATGCTAGTATCTCAAAGTCAAGTACCGCCTGTTATGTCGGGAGGTCATATCCCTGTTTCTGGATCATCCTATGTTCCATCTCAAGGAGTTCCCCATATCCCTAACTATGGACATTCTCATGGGACACCTTATGGAGCTTCTCATAGACAGTCTTATGGACCGCAGTATGGACAGAACTATCAACCCTATGGGTACGGGTATCAACAACTTGCTTACTCTTCCAATTATGGCTTTGTAGCACCGCATAATCAAGGTACCCCACATCACAATGCTTCCATGCAGCCCTATACGGGTCAAATGGGAGGAGGTTATTATGGCCAAGGCCATGGTATTTATAGCAATCAACCTTACATGAACCAGAACTATCAGGGAGCGTGTCATAAACCGTCTCAACCTAGGCTCCCTTTCTTCGCAACATTGAACTTACCTAAATTATCGAGACTTATGAACGATCCGGTATCTCATGACCTAGCCTGGCCGACCATCCCTAACGAGCTTCCTTCGAACATTCCCAAGTTCGAGGGTAAAGCTGGAGAAGATCTTAGTGAGCATGTCACTACTTTTCACCTTTGGTGCTATTCCAATTCCTTACATGATGATTCAATCTGTTTGGGGCTATTTCAACGCACCCTCACTGGGCCTGCAACAAAATGGTATATAGAGTTACCAAGGGGGGCATATGCTTTATTTGATGACCTTGCCATGAATTTCCTCAATCACTTTCAGTTACCATACGTTACGATGTTGGTACCGAACTCTTGTCGACATTTCGACAAGACAAAGCCACACATATCTCGAATCATATTCAAGAGTGGTGTAGATGAAAGCAGTTGATTAAAGCCTTTATACCACTGAAATTTCTCCTTGAGTGGTTCCTCAAGTCGTTGTTACCTTACATCGCGAAGGATGTTTCTACATTCGGGGTTCAAAACGAGGAACAAGCAATCTTTAGGACACAAGAGTTGGATTTGATCTACGCTTAATCTAGACTTTTGTATGAGATTATACCTAATGCTCCGTGATCTAGTTTCAATCCCAAGGTCAAGCTTGGGCTACATGGCGATGGAATTGTGGGCTCTACAAGTACCAAACCTGCAGATTCGGTTATGAAACAAGTGACCCTATTTTCAATTAATCAATCCACATCGGGACAAGCCACAACTTCGTCTCAACCTACCCAATCGACGAGTGTAGTTTCCGTGCAATCGTCGGACCCGAAGGGAAACCAATAGCCTGGAAGGAATAAGAAAAAAGGGAAAAATAATCGTAAGGGTGGGAATAAGAACGAAAATGCTAATTATAATGACAAGAACGCTCATAATGCTGGGGGGGACAAGTAGACTAAATTTAAGGTAAAGTTTCCTTGCAATTTATGTAAGGAGGACCACCTCACTCACTTGTGCCCTCGTATGGAAGATGCCTCGAGGTTCATAGCACAGGGCCTAGCCATGCTAACTAATCCTTTACCTAACAATCAAATTATGAACTTGAGAACCATTGATCCTCATTGTGCATTGGGTTGAGATCAAAATCCACCGGAAACCAATACTGGTCATGGTTGCATCAACATGGTGCACGATGCTAAGGTTGTGACTCGTGCGAAGGATTATGGTTCGTCACAACCGGACCTTGGAAAGGACCTCGCTCCACATGAGATCCCTTTACGTATCGGAGAACCTACGGATAAACTTGAAGTTCCACCTCGCATTCCTAAGGGAGTCCTAAAGCATCCAGGGCACAATCCTAATGCCCGAGCCACCCATCACTATTCCGTTGTCGAGGATTTGGGCCAAACACCTTGTGCGATGTCCGTGCTTGAAGTACTTCAGACTTGTCCTCTGCAAAGGAGAGCCTTGCTTTCTGCTCTTGGGGTTAATGATGATAACTCTTCTTTCGTTATCAAATTTGAAACCATGGGAATACAGCCTCGCTTGCCTTACTATGTGTCTCTTTTGATTCATGTATAGTGTCTTAATATGACCATCAAACGCACTGTTGTTGATGAAGGCGCTGCTGCTTCAGTGATGTCTTTGTCATGTTGGAAGGGTTTGGGTTCTCTCGAGTTGTCTCAATCCACTACTATGTTGACAACTTTCGATGGTAGATCATTTCGGTGACACGGGATTCTTCCTTCTCTTAAGGTCCAATTGGGAGGGAAGACTGTCATGATAGAGGTCGAGGTGGTTGATGTGCCCCTTGACTATAATCTTTTGCTAGGCCGGAATTAGATGTATAGTATGCAAGTCGTAGCCTCTTCTCTCTTTTGAGTGATATGATTTCCATTTAATGGGAAGATCATTATGATTGATCAGACATCATTACATAATCCGAATATTAATGCATCATCAGGAACTTCTATCCCAATTATCGATCATTCTCAGCCGGCAACTGGGAGTGTGGGTGTGGGTATGTATCCATCTCTTATGGGAACCTTTAGCTCTCTTGTGCCCGTTCTTATGATCGGATCTAGTTTTGGTGGGGCTTCATCCTCATTGAATTTGGTGTCTTTTTGCACTACCCATATGGAATATCCTTGGATTCTTCCTTCACTGAGTCCTTCGATTGGACCTATCGAAACGGATATTCCGTTGCCTGCAACGATGGTACCATATCAAGAAAATATTGATCAAGTTACGGAGCCTAGTCCTTCCTCTTTGCGGACAGAGGAGGAGGACCATATGTGCTTCCCGCATGGGTAGTTGAGTCCTCTCATGCACATGATTGCCTCGATGATTTTTTTCAATCGGATGAATCCATTATTGAGGCCATGTCCGGGGTTGAGCCACCTTGGGAAGAGTTACATCATCGATCATATTTTGTTCCTAAACTCAACCGTATGGAGCGTGATGAATTTAGGGAGATTCTTAGCGAGAAGACTGGTAGTCTTGTGGTTCCATTGAGATCTCCTGGTCAAATGGCTGATGGGAACATGGAAAATTTATCACCAACTATTCCTATCAATATTTCTCGCGATCCTGGCAAAGTTGAGAATGTCTACATTGGGGCGGGTTGCTCCCCTGATGAGATCAAGGAGTATACCAAGCTATTTAAATAGTTTCATGACATCTTTGCATATTCATACGAGGAAATTCCAGGTATTGACCCTCGTATTGTTGAACATGAGATTAATACCTATCCGAATGCGAAGCCAGTTTGGAAACATTTGTGTGCAGCAAATCCTAGAAAATCACTCGCCATTAAGGCTGAGATAGAGAAATTGTCAAAATATGGTTTTATCTATCTCATTCCCCTGACGGAGTGGGTTTCAAATTCTATTTCGGTTGATAAGAAGCAGGGATCGATCCATATCTACACTGATTTCCATGATTTAAATCGTGCTTGTACTAAGCATACTTTTCCTACACCATTTATTGATCAGATTTTGGATGAGTGTGCAGGAAGTGAGGTATTCTCCTTTATGGACGGTTTTTCCGGATGCAATCAGATTTAGATCAAACTCGAGGATCAACATAATACCGCATTTATTTGTCGTTGGGGTACTTTTGCATATTGGAAGATTCCTTTCGGCCTTAAAAATACCGGAGCTACATTTCAGCAGGCTATGACCTTAATTTTTCATGATCTCAAAACAATTATCGAAGTGTATTTGGATGACCTTGCTGTTCATTCTCATTTGAGAGTGCGTCATCCATACCATTTGAGGTTAGTATTCGAAATATGCCGTGATTACCAAGTGCGTTTAAATCCTCATAAGTGCATCTTTTGCATGTCTGTTGGTCGCTTGCTAGGGTTCATCATATCCAAGGAGGGTATAAGAGTTGATCCTTTAAAGGTTGAGGCAATACTTCAATTGTCTCCCCCGCGTAATATTAGACACCTTTAGTGTTTGCAAGGCATGGCAAATTTCTTGTGGAGATTCGTAGTTAATTTTTCCAACTTGACTAAAGGCTTTATGTGTCTTTTAAAGAAGGACACTCCTTTTTACTAGGATGAGCGAGCCCATCAGTCCTTTGATGCTCTTAAGCAAGCCTTAGCATCGGCCCCCGTGCTTAGTCCACCTGACTATAGCCATGATTTCTTGATTTATGTGGCCGCATCTATGGAGACGGTTGGTATGGTTTTGGTTCAGGAGGATGAGGAGCTCCATGAGCATGTCATATATTATTTGAGCCGAAACCTTATTGATGCGGAAATCCATTATTCCCATGTGGAGAAGCTTTCCTTGGCCACCGTTCATGCGGTTCAGAGATTTAGACATTACATTCTCCTTCGCCAAACCTTGGTTGTAGCTCATATTAGTCCGTTTCAGTTCATCCTCACTAGAAGGATGATTGGGGGAAAATACAATAAATGGATTGTTATTTTGCAAGAGTTCGATCTCGAATTCGTTTTGGGGAAATCAAAGAAATCGTTGATCTCTGCGGAGCTCATATCTGATTTTCTAAGTTTGGAGGAGGAAGAGGTTTATGAGGATACATTTGTCGATGAGCATATTTTCCTTATCTCAACTTTGGACCCGTGGTATGAGGATATCATTGTATATTTGCAAACGTTGAAGGTCCCTACTCACCTTTCACGGGATGAGCGATGACGATTACATCATGTATCTAGGAACTACCTTATAGTGGATAACACTTTGTACGGCCGTGGGGTAGATTCCATTTTGCGTCATTGTTTAACCCATGAGGAGGCTGAGGTTGTACTGAATGATTACCACGTAGGGATGTGTGGTGGTCATTTATCTGGGCTTTCTACAACCCAAAAAATCTTGAGAGCAAGATATTTTTGGCCGTCGATCTTCAAAGATTGTGTTAATGCGGTCAAGAAGTGTCGCCCATTCCAGGTGTTTGCATGCAATATGCGCCCACATCTAGCCCCATTACATCCTGTTGTCACCGTTAGTCCCTTCACCAAGTGGGGGCTTGAATTTATGGATTGCAACCTAGCTTCGGCTGGGGGAATCATCACATTATAGCGGCTGTCGATTATTTCATGAAATGTTAGAGGCTATGCCCACGGTTAAATCCGACGGTGAGACAACCGTGCATTTCATTTTCAACCAAATTATTACTTAGTTCGACATTTCGAAAGAGCTTGTCACTGACCATGGTAGGCACTTTCAGAATAAAATGATGGAAGAGTTGGCTTCAAAGTTAGGGTATAAGCAAGAGCACTCATCTTCTTGTTACCCTCAGGCGAATGGATAGGTTGAAGCAGTGAATAAATCACTTAAGTCCATTCTCCAACGAACCATCGCACAAAGCAAGACAAATTGGCATGTCATGTTATATCCTGCTTTGTGGGCCTATAGAACCACGATTAGGACTGCCACCAGTTTCTCTCCATATCATCTTATACATGGGGTGGAGTCTGTCTTGCTGGTTGAATGCGAAATCCCTTCTCTGAAGCTAGCTATAGAGCTTTTACTAGACACTTCCACATTGGAAGAACGTTTGGTCCACTTAGAGCAGCTTGATGAATAGTGCCGAGATGCCTTAGTGGCTCTAGAAGTAAATAAGCATCACGTCAAGTTCCAATATGACAAGTCTGTCCGTCCGAGGAAGTTTAGTGAAGGTGATTTGGTCCTTTTGTGGGATCAAGCTAAAGAACCCTTAAGGGCATGGAAGTTTAATCCCGTGTGGCATGGTATTTACGTGGTCAAATGTGTGTTAGAGAAGGGCGCCTATGAGCTAGTGGATTATGAAGGGACAGCCTTGGCGGAGCCTAGAAATGGGCTCTATCTTAAAAAATACTATGCATGATCTTCAACCAGGGCTGATTGTTGTATATTATTGTACAGTTTTTGAATTGCATAGTTAGGTTTTCTTATGGTGATTGGGTTTATTGATTAGCTTCTGTTTCTTATGGTAGATGTCGATGGAGTCTTCCGTTTACATAGAATTTACCGATGGTGCTAGCCGTCACACTCAAAAATTAGCTTCGGCTGCTTGGGTGATTTATACTCCTACAGGTTAAGTATTGTCTTCATGAGGCGTATGTTTATGACCTTCTTCAAACAATGTTGCTGAATATAGTGCCATTATTGAGTTATTGCATGATGCCATTTCACATGGTGTTCTCTCTCTTGAGGTATGTCTTGATTCATAGTTAGTGGTTTCACAGCTTAATGGCTCGTATCGTACTAGGGATCCGATATTATTATGAAGATTCTTACATGTGAAATTGCTATAACGACAATTTGAGAATATAACATACATTCATGTTCCAAGAAATTTTAATCAAGTTGCTGACTCATATGCTAACTATGTGTTAGATTGGCATTTGTTTCATAGGCCATAAGCATATCACAAACATACATTTTTGCACACATGTAAATAAATAAAATCGATCATCATAAAAGTTTTTCATTAATATCCAAAAAGTGACGTCATAATACATAAGTGTCATAATAAAAAAATGGGGCTTCCGGGCCACCAAAACATAATACACGGTCGTACAAAAAGGAATACTCTCAGGTTTCTAATCCTGACGAGGAGGGGGGTTCTGATCATGGTAGCACACTACGGCTCTAGCTAGCCATCGGAATAATCGAACACATGCTCGTGGTACACCAACCACCTGGTGCTGCATAGCCTCAGGAAAGTCCTCGACTTGCGCCATGGGTACCCTATGTGTAAAGTGTATGAAGTTCATGTGAATGCTTTGGAGCGTTTGCTACGCATCCGAAGCCATGATACCGTCTCCCCTTCCCCTCCGTCGTTGACAAGGGAAACCATCTAGTCATCGTGGTCCTACATCTGCATACACATGACAGATCGTCACTATGTGTTGCACACCAAAAACATGTCTTTTAAGTCAATATATAAAAAAACACACACAAAAAAAAAATTAAATAATTCAAAAAACTTAAATACTGGGTTTGGGATTCATTACCTATGTCACCATATGTCGCTCCTGGTGGTAGGGGCATGTTCGGATCTCTGCGGAAGTCTATCCCTGCATAAGGGTAGTCATATATGGCGATGATTTGCCTCCACCACCATGGAAAGAAGTCTGTTGGGTAGGGGTTAGCCACCCTACCTCCACCCAGTCTACGCATAACATTTTCCCAACGTCGTTGGGATGGATATCGAACTTCGTGTGGAGGAATGTCCACTCTACGGCTTAGCCCTGGTACTCGCTCAAAGAAGAATGTGCTCAGTATGCTTCCGAAACTGAAGTTCCACGCCCTACCCATTTTGTAGTCACTAAGTTGTTGTTTCATGTTGCTCAACAACGCCGTGCTCCAGTCATACACTATGGGTTTCATACACTCCACCGCATAGAACAGCAGTGGCCGAGAGGCTTGGTGGAGTGAAGCTAATCCAGCTATCCTGCCTAATGCCAATAGTATGGCCTTCAGTCCCAGAACCTGGATAGAGTTTGTCAGGATTTGACTCCCAACCTTTTCCGTGTCCGGAAAGAAGTACACAACTATGTACTCATCAATAGTCAATCCACCTCCTGGCCCATGAGATCGGAGATTTACCACCTCTCCTTGTCGGGATAAACTAGTGATAAAGTATATGTCCTCAACCTCAATGCTGAGTGACACCCCGTCAATGTGAAAAGTATCAGTGTCTGATCCCATTAATCCATTGGCAGTTGGAGTATCTTGGTTTGGCCTTCAGGCTGCCAAGAGACCAAAATTTATACAAACCACACGCCCGTAATGCTTGTTGGGCCATAAGATCACCTTGCACGGCCTCCTCCACATCACTATGTTCTCTTTCCCTCCACTCTAACACCATCCTGCACAAAAAACCAGAGTTTTGACTAGCATTTTCCTTTGAAAATGTTATTTGCGGCCTCATACACGACTGTTTTCAAAATAGCCGCGTATGTACGCGAGCTTGGGTGTTTTTTCCGCGTATGACGAGCCCTATACGCGGAAAAAACCCCAATTTCCGTGTGGGCCGAAACACACAACTATGGATGGCCTAAAAAATTGATTGGACCATGAAAACTTAAAAAAATTACATGAAATGGGAAGGGGAGGACATGGGAAGTTACCTAGATCAAACGGGGTTGGATTTCGTTGGATGATGCTCCCGGAATTTGCGTCAGAAGTTTTGAGCTCAAATGCACTATGTTGGGTAAAAATTTCAAATGGTATGGAATTTTTAAATTTTTTGAAATTTTTTACCCGCTTTCTATAGTTTTTGACCATTTCTGACTGTTTTGGACCGTTTGAACTAATTTGATGATGTAGGAGTCCGTTTTGAGTGCAGTTTGACCGTAGTTTTAACCTGTTCGTGCCTATTTCAGGTATTATGTCTAAAATGGGATATAGGTTAGGTTTCACATCCGTTGGCACTTTGCATGACCTTATGACCATTTCATTCTAACCTTAGGTACGAACCCATTCTATCTTGTCACGGAACCTTCTTTTTGCTTTTAGAAGGGACATGATGTGAATGGTAGATCTTGACCATACATGAGTACTCTAGTTAGCTCTTGTTTTGCATTTGGTGCCCATGTCGACATTTTTCCTTTAGGGTGTGGGAGTCCTTTGTATAGTATTGCCTTGACTTTGTGCAAGAGATTCATACTCCTCTTGATATTTTTGCTGGCCTTTTCCCCTGGACTCTCTTATGTCAAGTTGTAATTGCATTATCATGAGTTTTTCTTGCCTTATTGAGCCTTATGCCGGTTTCCCTGACTTTGATTATCAGCCATATAGCCTGAGCTTGTCTCATGTCCAGCCAAGCAGAGCCATTTTATATATCTTTTGCAGCTTGATTCCCCATTTTTTTACTGGGAGGGGACTTTCCCCTGAGTGTCGTTATCCTACACATGTTTCCTTACATTGAGCATAGGTATGTTCCACTGCTTGAAATTAGTTTGTTTTCCCCTTGACATTCGTCTCCTCCTAGATTTGTAACTATAAAGCACTTTTATTCTTTTTCAAGATTTTCAAAATATCTGAAAAAGTCCAAAAAAAATCAAAAAACCAAAAAGCCGGATAGGAAAAGATGTTATCTTTGGTAGTAGTCGCATCGTGTTGCCTTCGAACAGAGCACTGTATATCACATCCGTTGGTTGGGTTAAGAGTTTGACTTTAGGAGCTATACTCATTTCTCTGAGTTTATCTCCACCGACTAGTTAAGCTTCCAGTCCTTATGGAGCCTCTGTCGATGCCTCCTGTGTCGCATAGATGTCCTAGTTTTGTATATTGAGTCTATGCTGCCTACATTCAGTCACCGTTCACCTTTATTCTCTTGTTCGAAGGAAATTGAAGCATGAGTCGGCCATTCCTCAGTTTTCTTAATTTTGCATGTCAGCCATTCCCAGTACTGACTGGTTCGAGCACATTATGATCGAGTCCTTCCACATTATACAGCTTTGCTGAGTACCTCATGTTGGATGATGGGGGATGCCTTAATTCCCTCCTTCCAGCGGATCCCATCCCATCGACTTCAGATCATTTATTCTGGGATAGGAGTCTAGAGTCATTTGAGTGACTTGAGACTTACAGTCATCAGTGGTAGGTTCTCTCGCCATCGACAGTTTTGGGAATACCTCAATGTCTCCTGATCGATGGATTCTTTCAAGTGTTCGACCTCAACACATTTATTCACACTTGTTAGATTTCACTCTAGTACCTTGATTCCCATTTTCATTATCGGTGGGTGATGTCGCGTCTGTTAACGGTATACATCAATGACCGGTAATCAAGCGATGGACTACTATGTTTGACCTCGACACCTCTATTCACATAGTAGGACATGTACTTGTAGTGGATTGTGTAGAAGACTTTCCAGATTGGTGGCATTTTTGATATGCTACCTCCTTGATCGTGTCAGTGTTCATGAGATTTCAGCTCTCGTGACTTGATTCCAGTGTATGTTAGATATCTTCAGCTTTCATGGAGATCTTGGTCATTTGTATATATTCATCATGGAGATTCTGATCTATCTATATTGTACGTGGTGATGACCACACATGTCATATATCATGCCTATTCATGGCCATTGTACTCTTATGTATCCGGGACTGCTGTATGTATTTGCAGTCATATGTAGAGATATTTGTACTATATTGTTGGATGGCTGGTTCTTCCACCTGGTTCTTCATCACTCCACTTCTAGGATGTACTTATAATGTATTTTGACCATTGTATCACCCCTCTGACCTCACACATTAGGGGGCATATGTTACAACTGATTTTACCACACATGGTAGATCACACATTTATGGCCTTCCCTGTCCCTCTGCAGATTCTTTGGACCCCATGGACCATTTTTGTACCTTTGATGTTTCCAATATCATCCCTAAAAACACTCATTATTTGTTGTATGCAACTTTTAAACCCTTTCTCGCGTATACACACGGATATAACCCTTAAACCCGTGTACATCGTGATGTGTGCAAAAGGTCAAATATTTTTGGAGTTTTCTTTGATGTGGATCCGAGTCACTTGTCTCCTAGCCTTCCATATGCCTCGAGATCGCTCGGATTTGACCTTCCATTACCCCAGTGAAGCACTATATAAGGAACCCTTTGGATACATTGAAGGGGGAAAATTGAAGAGCAATAAAACTATAGTCCATTGTTGCCGTAGCTTGCTTATACTTGAGTCTGCATCCCTTTGTCCCTTGGAGCACTTGGTGTTCTTCCCAATCTTGCCTTTGCTTGTGAGCTTGCTATCGAGAGATGGAGGATTGAGGTGGTGGAGGCCCAGGTGGAGGACTATGTTTCTCCGGTTCGCAGACGTGCCGACAGAGGTTGTCATTCATCTAATCTTTGATTTATGTTAATAGAAGTATCTTTTCCTATCCAATGATGTGCATTTAAATGAATGTTGAATCCATGGAAGCTTTTAATTGCTTATACATTATTGTTTATATATGCTAGAGTAGGTCTAACACCATTATATAGCATGCTTGTCTTGTTTGCTGTTGTTGAGAGAGCAAATTGTTAACACAAGCGGGATTGGAAAAAGCTCAATGGGGATCTACATCAACCATTTGGAATAAGGTATGTCTCGAGATCCTTTAGTGTTAGATGTTTTATTTCTCTTGCATATTGGGAAGGGATTGATTTATGCGATTTCTCTGTCTGTTGTGGTACACCCCAAGCCATATGAAGTTTTCTCTGTAACATTATGGCAAGTTTTTCCATCTTCTAAAAGAAATCGCATTTAACAATCACGATCACCCACACAAAGCACATTCCATTAATGTTTGTAGTTAACTTTTTGGCCAGTTCATACTTGCCACTTTTCCTTGGCAAATTGAAAAATAGGAGAAGCTAAACAAAATCACATGAGATCGTGTATTTCATAAAATACTTGCTGATGCCAATTTTGAATAGCATGCAATGTAACATATTCTTTCAATGGTGGGCCAAATGACACGACTGTAGGGATGATTTTAAGGAACCATACTTATTTAAAAGTGTATAAATGTTGGCGAATCTTACCAATTCTTAAAACGCCAACTATAAAATGTATGGAGATATTTTTCAAAATTTTTTTTAATTTCCAAGGATTTTATATCATTTATATAATAATTTGGCGATTTTTAGGGTGAAAAACTTTTACCCCATCGAAATTGGGCGAAACGGGGATTCAAAAAATGCAAAATGGCGAATATTTTTTTGTAGAAAAACATGGAAAAATAGCCCATGGGCTGAAATTCACCCCTAAAATGGGGACAGAGATGCCGACTATTTTGTAAATTCATTTCATATTTGAAAACTGAGTTTGTTTATTGTTGGTAGATTGAAAAAGTTCCAGCAATATCATGAACATTGAAAATAGTAAAATAGTAAAATATTATGATATGACAATACAAATTAGACTATAGCCATTGGTTTGATAGGAGGATTGTGGAGCTAAGCTCTGCACATATTTGATGAAAACTGTTTCTAGGTTAATGTTAGTGGATATCTTCGTCTGAGGTCAACTATACCCATGTTAAATAAAATAAATATCACAAACTATACCCACAGAAAGTGTTCTTCCAAGTGAAATTTAGTACTGGAGCACTTGTGTATCTCGCAACGGTCGTATAGTATCTGGAATCCTAGCTAGATATTCAGATGTGGCAGCCACTCAGGTGCTAAATATATCTACTTTAATTTTCAAAACAAAAAAAAAACATACAAAATTGTATTGTTCTTCTTTCCAGGAAAAACAATACTACAAATCATCAGTTTCCAACAACTTACATCTCAGAATTTCTCTTCTAATAAGAAAATTTCTAACAATCTTCAACATAATTTCAAATATTTTCACAAAAGTGACTTTAAACATCAATTTAGCTATTTAAGCTAGTCCTCAGAGATAATCTAAAAACTTGACAAAACTTATAACAATCTTCAACATAATTTCAAATATTTTCAAAAAAGTGACTTTAAACATCAGTTTAGCTATTTCAGCTAGTCCTCATAGATAATCTAAAAACTTGACACTGACCAGATATTAAACATTTTAATCATTCCACAAACTTTTCAGATCCAAACTTTGATGTCCTTAGAATCCAAAAATTACCACAAAAAAAAGATGAGTTATATATCATGTAATGATCCATGTATGAATGAGTTATTATTTTCTATTATATACTAGGTACCCTCCATCATTTGAGCCCCTACTTTGCGAGTTCATCATCCTTTTCATTTCTTTCCCTGTATATATGTTTGACTACCACCTGATCCATTTTTTCAATGAGGTTATGCACCTCATCTAGTAATGGAGCAAGCTAAATACTATGAATCCTGTTTATACCATTTATCCGCTTGATGATAAAATCTGCATATTTGTTACCTGTTTCTATATCACCAAAAGCATCAAGAGTTTGACAACACTTAATTCCGTGAAATTATTGGTACCTTCACCCATTCCAGCTTTGAAACTAAACCAATGCATGTCAGATAAATACAAAATATCCCCAACTCCACATGACCTTTGCTCCCTTTTAACTGCACCATCAAAATATCCCCACGGTCTAGTCTTATCAATTTCTTTTGCTGTCACTGTTGGTTATGGATCCTGATCTTCCAGATCTAGAGATGTTATTAAGTCGTGTTTGTACCCCAAGTGTACTATACACTTGTTCCCCAACCTTGGGTTTCGGGGGCGGAGCCCCCAAGAAATTTTTTTGGGATGTTTGTTGGCCAATAATTTTGCGGACCCATGGTATTGGGTTAACCGTAGTATTTTCCCATGGTATTTCCCCTATAAAAGAAAAACATTGTAATAAGACTGTATATGGTATTGTATTGTATTGTAGCATTGTAAACAATCTCTGTGATTGTGTGAGAGAGACCGTGAGAGCGTAAAGAGGAAGTGCAACGGTATTGCTGCAGGTTGTATCCCTTCATCTTTTTGGACAGTAATAAAAGGACTTGCAATTTCTGTGTGGACGTAGCCCATCATTTGGGTGAACCATGTTATATTTTTGTCTCTCTGTAATGTGTTTAATGTGTTTTGCATCTTGTTTAATGATTTAACTGTATAACTCTTATTGCTCTATGGTCCTTTTTTCTAACAAATGGTATCAAAGCCAAAATGTCTATTTGGCTGGTAAACTCGCAGGAAAGAAGGGTTCCTGGTTCGAGTGGGAGCAATGGTGGAAGAAGGAAATTTTAGGGTTGAGAAATTTAACAGCCAAAACTACCAGTTATGGAAGATGCAAATGGAGGACTATATGTACCTGGAGGATCTGTACCTACCGTTGGGTGGAAAAGCAAAACAACTGGTGACTATGCAGGAAGAAGAATGGGAGGTTCTTGACGGAAAGGCACTGGTAACAATACGGTTGTGCCTGGCTTTGTCGGTGGCTTTCAATATTTCAAAAGAAAAAACAATAGAGGATGTGATGAGTGCATTGGGTAAGCTCTATAGAAAACCCTCGGCTTTCGACAAGGTATTTTTAATGAAGCATTTATTTAACATGGATATTTCAAAAAGTGGATCTATTGCTGACCATTTAAATGAATTTAATGCACTTACTAGTCAGTTAAGTTCTGTAAAAGTGAACTTTGATGATGAGGTTAGGGCTCTTCTAATCTTGTGCTCATTGCCAGAAAGCTGGAATAGCTTGGTCATGGATGTAAGTAACTCTGTCCCTAGTTCAAACACTCTTAAGTTTGATGATTTTGTTGGTGTTATTCTTAGCGAGGAAATGCGAAGAAAAAGCACAGGTGAGACACCAGGCAATGCATTGACCATGGAGAGTAGAGGGAGACAAAATGAGAGAGAAAGGAGCCTAGGAAATTGCAACGATTCTAAAAAGGGTAGATCCAAGTCCATATTCAAAAAAATAAAGTGCTGGAACTGTGGTAAGAAAGGGCATCTGAATAAAGGCTGCAGAGCACCAACGAAGAAAGGTGAGAGTCAACAAGAGACTACTCAGGAAGTGAATGTAGTAGGTGATGTGTTACAAGATGATTTGATTCTTGCACTGTAGATAATACTTGTGATTACTGGGTAGTAGATTCAGGGGCTTCATGTCATGCTACACGCCATAGGAAACTCTTTCATGATTATGTTCAAGGTGATTTTGGACATGTTTTATTGGGGGATGATGAACCATGTAAGATTGTTGGAAAGGGTAAGGTACGGATTAAGTTAAATAATGGAAGTGAATGGCTGCTAAAAGATGCAAGGCACATTCCTTCTATGAAAATAAATCTGATCTCAACAAGACAGTTGGGAGAAAACGGTTGTTTGTCTACGTTCGGAGAAACGTGGTTGAATATCACTAAAGGATCACTGGTAATAGCAAAAGGATGTAGGGTAGGTACATTATATTTATGTCCTCATAATACTAATTATTCTATCTTTGTAGTTCCATAGAAACAGGTGCAGTGTTGTGGCATCATAGGCTTCGCCACATGAGTGAGAAGGGGATGCAGATTCTCCACTCAAGGAAACTGCTTCTAGATCTGAAGCATGTAAGTTTGGAATTATGTGAGAACTGTGTTTATGGAAAACAAAAGAGAGTTAGATTCCTCAGGGTTGGGAAAAAAATAAGAGTGAAAAGTTAGATCTTGTCCATACAGATGTATGGGGACCAACTCAGGTATAATCTTTTGGTGGCTATCGTTATTATGTTACTTTTATTGATGATGCAACTAGAAAAACTTGGGTTTATTGCATTAGACAAAAATATCATGTGTTTGATACTTTTAAGAAGTGGAAAGCTTTGGATGAGAATGAGACAGGAAAAAAGTTGAAATGTCTCAGATCTGATAATGGAGGCGAATACTGCAGTAAGGAGTTTGACAGTTATTGTTCACACAATGGGATTCACAGAGAGAAGACAGTCCCTGGAACACCACAAGAAAATGGTGTGTCAGAAAGGATGAACATAACGATAATGGAGCGTGCAAGGTGTATGCGATTTCATGCAGGGTTGCCCTTACAGTTTTGGGCTGATTCTGTAAACATTACTGTTTATTTAATAAACAGAGGGCCTTCAAGCACTTTGGATGGTGAGATTCCAGAGAAGGCATGGACATGTAAACAGGTAAAATACTCATTTCTAAGAACTTTTGGTTGTGAATCATTTGTTCATATTGATAAAGATGATAGAACAAAGCTTGAAGCTAGATACAAGAAATGTACCTTTATTGGATACGGGGTTGACGATTTTAATTATCGCTTATGGGATTTTGAAAATCGAAAAATCATTAGGAGTGGAGATGTAGTATTCAATGAAAATATTATGTACAAAGATCAATTGCAGGGAAACAAAGTGGAAAAGGAAAATATAGAGTACACAGTGCTTGATGAAATCAAAGAAAATGAAATTCCAAAGGCACCAGAAAATAAAGAACATCAGCAGGTACCTGAAACTCTTGCAAATGTAAGAAAATATACTAGGTTAAGTAGACCCCCTAAATGATTCTCTCCTTCACTGTATTATTTGTTGATGACCGATTCTGGTGAACCAGAATGTTATGAATAACCAATGCAGGTAGAAACTTGAAATAAGTGGGAGCAAGGCATGGATGAGGAGATGGACTCATTGGTAAGAAACTAGACTTGGGATTTGGTTAAGTTTCCTGCATGAAAAAGGGCATTGCAGAATAAATGGGTTTATAGGTTGAAGGAAGAAGATGGAGGCAAGAAGCGGTACAAGGCTAGATGTGTTGTAAAGGGGTTTGCACAAAATAAATGCATAGACTTTGATGAAATATTTTCTTCTGTTAAAATGAATTCAATTAGAACTATTTTAAGTCTAGTGGTGGTAGAATATTTTCATCTTGAACAATTTGATGTAAAAAAAGCCTTTCTCCATGGGGATTTGGAGGGAGATATTTATATGCATCAGCCACAGGGGTATGAGGTCAAAGGGAAGGAGAATTTGGTTTGTAGGTTGAAGAAGAGCTTGTATGGCCTGAAGCAAGCTCCAAGGCAGTGGTATTTAAAATTTGATAAGTTTATGCGAGAACAAGGTTATGATAGATGTCATTCTGACCACTGTGTTTATTCCAAGAGGCTAGATAACATAATATATATTATCTTTTTATTGTATGTGGATGACATGCTTGTTGCAGGGTCTAACATGCATGACATAAATGTGCTCAAAAGAAAACTAGCTAAATCTTTTGCGATGAAGGATTTGGGTGCAACAAAGCAAATCCTTGCTATGAGAATAACAAGAGATAGGAAAAATCACAAATTGACATTGTCTCAAGGTGAGTACATAGAAAAGGTGTTGCATAGGTTTAGAATGCAGAATGCAAAATCAATTAGTACACCTTTAGCCAGCCATTTCAAACTAAGTAAGGAGATGTGTCCAGAGACACATGAAGAGGTATATTACATGTCCAGGATTCCCTATTCATTAGTGGTTGGAAGTTTGATGTATGCCATGGTGTGCACAAGACCAGATATTTCTCATGCAGTGGGAGTTGTGAGCAAGTATATGAATAATCCAGGTAAAGAGCATTGGAAAGCTGTACAATGGATTCTTAGGTATTTGAGAGGTACCACTTCTCATGCATTATGTTTTGGAGGTTCAGACACTGTTCTATAGGGATATGTTGATGCAGATATGGATGGTGATAAAGACAACAGGAGGAGCACCACAGGGTATGTGTTTATTGTGGGTGGAACAACATTACGTTGGATTTCAAAATTGCAACAGGTTGTTGCACTTTCAACAATGGAAGAAGAGTATGTTGTTGCTATAGAGGCTAGTAAGGAGATGATTTGGTTGCAGAGGTTCATGGAGGAATTGGGTAAGAAGCAGAAGAATAGCAGGCTATACAGTGACAACCAGAGTTCCATTCATCTTGCAAAGAACTCAACCTTTAATTTGAATACTAAATATATAGAGCTCAAGTACCACTTCATAAGATCAGTTCTAGATGAAGAACTATTAAAACTGGAAAAGATACATACGAGTCATAATCCTACAGGCATGTTGACAAAGGGAGTAATCAGAGAGAAACTAAGTTCCTGCTCGGTTTCTATTGGTTTTCAAGCATGAAGGTGGAAATAAGAAAATTTCCAAGTCCAAGGTCCAAAGCATAGTCCAACAAGTGCAGCAGCGGTGGAGTTTCTGTGATTAGTCTCCAAGTGGGAGATTGTTGGTTGTGGAGCATGATATTCTAGATCCATAGATGTTATTTAGTCATTTTTGTAGCCCAGGTGTACTGTACACTCATTCCCTAACCTTGGGGTTCGGGGAAGTACCCTGAAAAATGGGGTTCAATTTTTTTTTGGGATGTTTGTTGGCCAATAGTTTTGCGGATCCATGGTATTGGGTTAACCGTAGTATTTTCCCATGGTATTTCCACTATAACAAAAAAGCATTGTAATACAGCTGTGTATGGTATTGTATTATATTGTATAATTGTAAACAATCTCTGTGATTGTGTGAGAGAGACTGTGAGAGCGTGAAGATGAAGTGCAACAGTATTGGTACAGGTTGTATCCCTTCATCTTTCTGGACGCTAATAAAAGGACTGGCAATTTCTGTGTGGACGTAGCCCATCATTTGGGTGAACCACGTTATATCTGTGTCTCTCTGTAATGTGTTTAATGTGTTTTGTATCTTGTTTAATGATTTAACTGTATAACTGTTATTGCTCTACGGTCGTATTTTCTCACAGTCACCAATCTAGTTTTAAAATTTATATTTTCATGTGGAAAAAATCTCATCACCCCTAGACTTTGAAAAGCACATTGAATTGGCAAAATGAAATTGTCCTCAAAATAAGCAAAATTTATGGCATTTCATATGTACCAAGAAACTATCAAAGGAAGGGATCTGAAATCATTTAAGTCCACCCGGTTTCTCCACACTTGTAAGAATTGTTCCATAGTATCCCCTATCCACAAATTGCGCATTTTAATTTTACTTTCAATATGTTTCCAAACTATTCTGGTATAAGGATAAAACACCATCAAAGGACAATTTGACTCTTCTTCCTCTTTGCACAAAAAACATTTGCCAAGTCCCTCTCTTCCTTTTATTTTGAGAACATCCCAGGTGAGTGCTTTGTTTGCAAGTAGGAACCACATTAAGTTTTTTGACTTCAATGTGCATTTAAATTCTGAAACAACCCTCCACCACCAAAACGGATTAGGATCCTCCGTGTCCTTTATCAGTTGAATATAACCTGCTTTTGGAGTTTAGGTTCCAGATTTTGAAAAAATCCAAACTAAATTATCTGTGTTTGTCGAAAACCTAATATGAGAGGAATTTAATAATTTTATATATGATTTCCACAGGATCCCATCATATTGAACCAGAACAAGATCTTCTGCTTTTACCCATCCCTGATACATAAGATTTGTAGACCCTAGATCAACAATATCTTTAAGGAAAAAAATACCTTGTTTCCAAAGGTTTTCCAAAAGATGCCTGGGAATAAGATGTCTCCATTTGTAACCTACCTAAGGATCAACACCCACGTCAACAATAGCCCCACCATCAACCTTCCAGGATAATCAAGCCTCAATCAAATCAAAAACTTGTAAGACCGCTTTCCAACAAATAGAAATGTTCTTGTGAAACTTTGAAGAGCATATGATCCAATCCAAAACTGTCATAGGATGAATATTTTGCACAACGATCTGAACCCATAATCGCTTTCCTTGAATGATTTTCCAAACACATTTTGCAGCAAGGGATTTTCAAAAAATCATAGGTATTTTTAAGCCCCAACCACCAAATTTCTTGGGAAGAGCCAAAATTTTCCACTTAGTCAAACAAAACCCCGCTGATCCTTTTTAACATTCCTTAAAAACCTGAAGCATAATTTTATGTTTTTCTCAAGGATACCTACATGGATACAAAAGTACATCCAATAAATGGAAATAACCTCTAAGATAGTCTTGACCACAATAAGTTTCCCTCCCTTCGACAACCAACGACGAGTCCAGTTATTAATCCTACATTCACATTTTGTCATAAGCCAATCCCAATCCTTATTAACATAACCATTTGGCTTTAAATTGAACCCCAAGTACTGAATACCCTCCTCTATCAAACCGAATGGATAAGGAAAGAGACTGTTGATAAAAATGTCCCCCCCTTCATCAAACCCAACCATAAGATATTTAGATTGACTATGGCCAAAGAATGGTCAAGCATGTTTAACTATGTTCAAACAATAGTAAAAAAATAGTCAAGCATGTATAACTATACTCAAGCAATAGTCAAGCAATAACTAAGCATGTTTAATTATGGTCAAGCAACAGTCAATCATGTTTAACTATAGTTAAACAATAGTAAAAAAAACCCAAATAATAATCAAGCAATATTCAAGCATGTTTAACTTGGTCAAACAATAGTCAAGCATGTTTAACTATGACCATATGGTTCACTAATGCCAATCATGGTAAAACAATAGTCAAGCATGTTTAACAATGAGAACCTTGTTCTCCTAATGATGAACCTGCCTAAAAGGTTTGAAACTTGTCGAACGGAAAAGATTTTCACTGCAGTTGTCTAGTTACTCTTCAAAATGGTAAATAAAGTCAAATATGGTTGGCTAAAGTCAAACATGGACCACTAAAGTTAACTATGGTCAAACATAGGTCAAACATAGGTCACTAAATTCAACCATAATTTTGTCGCATCCTACGTTCATCAAGGGTTATGTTGTATTACGACGCTCATCAAGGGTTATGTTGGATTTTGACATTCATCAAGGGTTATTGTTGCATTGTGACATTCATTGAAGGTTGTGTCACATTTATGTCCACAATGCAATGTGACATAAATTCATTAATGTTAAATGTCCTCATTCATTAAGGTTTATGTCGCATTGTGACATTCATCAAGGATTATGTTGGATCATGACATTCCTCCATCATACATTCCTCAATGGTTTTGTCGCATTGGGACATTCATCGAGGGTTTTGTTGGATTAAGACATTCATCAAGGCTTTTGTTGGATTGCAATGTTTATCAACGGTTATGTTGGATTACGACGCTCATCAATGCTTATGTTGAATTTAGATATTCATTACGCGTTGTTGTCGCAATGTAACATTCATTGAAGGTAATGTCACATTTATGTCGACAATGCGATGCAACATAAATTCATTAATGTTGAATGCCATTATTCATTAAGGGTTATGTTGCATTGTGACATTCATCAAGGATTACGTTGGATTGTGACATTCCTCCATAATACATTCCTTAATGGTTTTGTCGCCTTTAGATATTCATTGAGGGTTATGTTTAATTATGTTGGATTCCGACATTCCTCTATGGTACATTCTCCAATGGTTTTGTCACATTGTGACATTCACCATGACAACCAAGTTGTTTTCTCGAGGAGTCACCCTATTTGTCTTGAACGTTAAAAAAAAATCAATGAGAAAAAAAAAATAGGAGTTCTGGTTAACCATCCATTAAATGTAATATTTCACAATTATTTTTGCAAGCCAAGATCAAGCTATTCTAAGGGGCATACATGAATCCATTTCAAGACTTTTTCAAATCCCTAAATTTTTGTTAGGTCAAATTATCGAGATACTTGCCCATGCTACATTTTAAGATTTTGTTTTATTTAAAATCATTATTACACCCTTAAGGTTGCATTTTAGAATTTTTTTTTGGTTTAAAATCATTATTACACACTTTAGTTTAAAACGAAAGGTCTTCTTTGAAAAAAATAGTTCAATCGAAGATGAATTTTTTTGTTTACCTAAAATGCATGGTCATTAGCGAGTGACCATTTTTCTCAAATTAAAGTCTTATTTAAACATTATTTCAAAATTGATGCAAATAATTTAATTAAGTTTCATTCTTACTTAAGTCACAGTTTATTCTACAATATCAATTTTATATATACTTTGTTCTTAAAATTTTAGTATACATGCAGATTTATATTTATATATATATAATTTGTTCTTAAAATTTCAGTGTACATGCACATTTAAAATTTTAATTAAGGTAAATATAATTATAATTAATTAAATAATTATTATATAATTTTATTTCGTCAATATCTAAATTGTATAATGAAATAAAATTATAAAAATAAATTACTTTTAAAAGAGTATAATTTCATTAAGAAGATAATAAAATTACATCTGCAGAAGGTCTTCAGACCTTTCCTTTTTGATGCTTTGCAACCATTTGATTTTTTTACATATGTAAGTATTATGCATATTCCAAAAAGAGCGGATTATCCAGTCATATCATCTTTGTGTTTTTTATGTTTCACACAAGAGTTTGTCCAAAAAAAAATGTCAGCTTTCTGTTCATCTTGCGATAATTGGTCTTCAGGGGGAGCTGATCTGTCTCAGGTCTCATATTCGTTTATGTACCACAAAATATTCATCCAAAATATTTTTCCTATTTTTCAAAAATTATGTTCATGTTGGTTCAAGTTGATTTATGTTGTTGTTTCCATTTCATCGATAAAGGGCCTATGGTAGTATTAAAAAAAGGTTTCGTTTTGATGTTCTGTTATCAACCAATGGCCGTGAGTGATCCTTAGTCCCTTCTTGGAGATTTTATCTGCATCCACGCTCTTTCCCTGTAAACATGGTGACAACAGTAGGTGTCAAAACCTTCCAATTGTTCTAGTGTTGTTAGAAGGTAGACTTTTTGACAACTTTTGAATTTGTTTACCCAATTTACCACATTCATAGAGTCTCCAAAAAACTGAATAGTTTTGCAATTTTTTTCTGAAGCAAAACAAATTAAAATCCCGAGAGCAGTGAGTTCTGCGTAATTATTTGTTCCAGGTCCTAAACCCATTTGTATGTGAAAAAAGTGCGTGTCAGAAAGGTGAAGGGTAGCTCCATCTCCACATTTCTGGTTTTCGGAGGCTCCATCAAAGAAAGCCTATGGGATACTTTTGTCTATTTGTTCCACTGTTATGTTTCTGATTGTAGGAACATCTTTCTACAATGGGAAATGTGAGAGAACATACAAACTGGTGATTACAGTGATCACTGGGATTGAGGGGAGATTATGAAAAGTTACTTTGTTTCGAGCTATCTAGATTCCCCAGGTTGTGATAAATGGGAGGTATTGATGGTTAGCTATGTCGGCCAATGAGAGCCATTTGTTCCATGCTTCCTCTACCATAGCTCCACTCCATTCTACTGGGATATTTATTCTTTTCCTTAGTTCTTACCATGTGTGGGTTGAAAATGGATAGGTAATGAGGAGATGAGCTGTTGTTTTGTTGTTTTTTTTACACAGAACAAACTATCATGGTCCTGCAATGTTTCATTTTTGCAATATCTCTCAGATTGGGATTTTGTTTTCCATCGTGCACCACATGAACAATTATGATTTTGGTGAGCATTTTTCTTTCTATAGGATTTTCCACCACCATTTGTTTTCTTCTATATGTGCGACTGTAGATAGCTGTTTATAACCCAATTTTGGAGTGTAGAGCCCATTGGATACATAAGCCAAAATGATTTTGTTTGCTATGTTTGTGAGTCAGACGCTGGTGGTTCTTAAGGCCATTAAGAATCTGTTCCATTCATTTGCCTGATTTTCTAGGATGCCTAATGGGTTTGCATTTTTCCAACTTTGCTGCCAACGATTAGAAACATCTGTGTCTACTATTTGATATAAGTGAATGATACCTTGTGTTTGAAATGTGTTCATTAAGTCTTGGGAGAGGATATGTCTATTTTGGCTCCCAGGCCAGGGATTTTTCCCTATTCAAATCTATTCTCCTATGTGTCTCCTATCCCATTTTTCTAGGTGATTCCTTCTTTTATGAGGGGAATTGATGCAATAACAAGTTTCCAAATAATCGAGTTCCCTTTTCTTCCTCTGTTTGAGCTTCTTATCCAATTTGTAAATGAGTATGGATAGATGTATTTACTTTTTGCTACTTCCTTCCAGAGGCTATTTGTAGCTAGAAGTCTCCAACCTGATTTTGCTGCTATTGCTTTCGCAAAAAGATGCAGATTTTTTAGTCCCCACATTCCTTGGGATTTTAGATGGGAAATCCTGTCCCATTTGATCCAGGGAGTGACTGTATTTTATGCTTTTCCATTCTAGAGAAATTTGAAGCAGATTCTCCTGGAATTTTCTAGGATTCTCTTTGGAATCCAATCTAGGGAAATCCAATATACTGGAATGGATTCCAATATTGATTTTACAAGTACCACTCTTCATGTTCTGGAAATCCATATGTGGATCCATTCATTTATCCTTTTTTCTAGATTTGCTAACATCCATGTCCAGTCCTCCTTTTTGTATTGATTTGGTTTGAGCCTGAAGCCAAGGTATTTTAATCCTTCATCCAACAAGATTAATTCAAAAGGGAAAATAGTGGCATGCCTTTGTATTTCATGGTCCCCCATGTTGTGTGCTGTAAGAGTTTATTTTTGAAGATTGATTGTCATTCCTGTTGCTGTCCCAAATAACTATAGGATTCCTGCTAGTCTTTCTGCATCTCTTGTTTTTCCATCTC
Organism: Pseudotsuga menziesii; assembly: GCA_001517045.1. Classification (NCBI taxonomy): domain Eukaryota; kingdom Viridiplantae; phylum Streptophyta; class Pinopsida; order Pinales; family Pinaceae; genus Pseudotsuga; species Pseudotsuga menziesii. The sequence goes on along the minus strand of LPNX010777770.1, from coordinate 819,909 downwards.
AAAAGATGATGATTTCATCTACAAACATGAGATGTGAGATTTTAAGGGTATTTGTGATAGCAATTCTTCTGAAATCCCCTTGTCTTTTATTTTCCAGGAGTGTTATGCTTATTCCTTCAACCACCAGTAGGAATAGGAGTGGTGATAGGGGACACGCTTGTCATATACCTCTTTCTTCTTTGAAGAAAGGGGATGCTGAACCATTGATTCAGATCACGTAAGAGGGTGAATTAAAACAACTCATTACCCATTTGATGAAGGGATATTCAACCCTAAGGTGCATCATGAGCAGTCTAAGGTAGAGCCACTTGACACGGTCAAAATATTTTGAAAGGTTGATTTTGATTACTGCTCCTTTAAGCTTCTTGGATTTGATAGAATGCAACCCTTCATGTGCTACCCCAATGGCCTCATGGACCTGTCTTCCTTCTAATAACCCAGACTGTTCGACATATATAGTCTTTTCCAAGACATTTTTTAGCCCTTGAGGTATAATTTTCACTATTACCTTATAGGTAATGTTGCAGAGCGAAATGGGTCTGAATTCCTCAATGTGGCTAGGGTGGTCATTTTTGGGAATAAGTGCTACAAAGGTTAGGTTTATTGGGGGATGCATCACTCCATTTTTCCTTGTTTCTTCAACAAGTTACATAAGGTCTGGGCCGATTGTATCATAGAGGGAAAGAAAGAACTCAATTGTCCACCCATTTGGCCCTTGGCTCTTATCCTTATGAAGTTGTGTAGGATTCCTTTTAATTCTTCTTCTGTTATTTCTCCATCATAGCTGGATTATCCTCATGGTTGCTGAATCTTGGGAAGGATTGAGAGAGTCTTAATATCTCAATGATAGTAACTCTATTATCTAGTTTGAAAAGAGTTTTGAAATGGCTGACTCCCAGTTTTTCCAAACCTTCAAAACAGGTGATTTCCTCATTTTCTTCATTTTTGAGTCCCCATATTGTATTTCAATACTTCCTTCCTTGAGAGAAAGCTTGCAAATTTTTGTGTTTTCATCTCTACTTTCCAGTCATATTTATCTACTCTTTAGACACCATACTTCCTCCTGTTCTTTCAATAGTTTTATTCTTTTTATATTCCAGTCTACCTAACATATTTATGGATTCAAGAGTATGATATCCATGCCCTTTCGACTCTTGTATGTGTTGAATTTTTTATTCAACCCATTTTAGTTCATGTTCATCTTTTTCCTTTTTCTCGACGACCCATATTTTTACCTTCTTCTTGATTTGCGTGAGATTTTGGCAGAAGTGTGCAGCTGCAAACCCTCGTCCTTCTAGGTTATATGGTTGCCAATTGGATTTTATGAGTTGTAGGAGTTCTTACTCTTTTAGCTAGCCACACAAATTTTGTAATAGTTGATTGGCTTACTTTCTTCACGAGAATGTCTAGGCAGATTGGGTAATGATCAACATCTTCCCCCGAGTCTACCCAATGTTTGATCATATTTTGTTCGATTAAGTTCTCCACGATTAAAAACCTATCGAGTATTTTTTCATTTATGCTCTCCCTTATTCTTTTGTTTGTCCATGAGGGTTTGAGCTTGGTCGGTGTTATGCCAATGAGATGATTCTCCCTTATATTGTGTTCAAAAAAATCTGCTAGAGGGTTGTTTCTAGCCCTAAGCCCCTAGATTTCGTGTATCTCCAATGTGAAATTCAAATCCCCTCCTAGTATGACATTCTCAGTCTTTGTGAAGGATTTTTGTAACATGGAAGTCAAGAAAGCTGGCCTGTTTTCATAGGGCCTGTAGATGTTCAGAATACTGAATGGGATGTTTAGTTCTGATGAGAATATTTCTAGACCGAATCCCGAGTCAAAGCCCCAAGAATTCTGAAAATTTTCCATCTTTGTATTCCATCCAATCGCCATACCTATTGAGTGTCCTCTTGCATCCTATCCAATGAATTCCATGTGATTGAAAATATTCATTAGGAATATTGTAATTAAAACTTCCTGCCCTAGGGTTCCTTGGAGTAGCAGAATATTAGGCTTGTGCACTTGCACTATCCTTTTTAGAGCAAGTTTTTTTGAGGGACTTGCTAAACCCTTGCAGTTTAGCGAGAGAAACTTCATTTGGGCACCTCCTCTGGGGATTTTTATGCTCTAAGTGCCCCTGCTATGGTTTTTTGTTTTCCATCTGCAAGCTCTATCTGAGATTGATGTTGTGCTGAATATAAATGTGTGGGTCCGCCCGTTCCTTTTGGTTTGGTGTCTAGAAGAGAGTTTTTGCCCTGTCCAAGGGTTAGGTCTTACATCTCCCCTTGAGCCATGATTTCTCTGGAGCGAAGGTAGAAGCAGATGGGCCTAGCATCCAAGGAAGATGTAGAAGAAACTTCTGTGGGGGATATCAATGTATTATTTAATGGGTGTAACAGGGGGGAGTGTTTGGAACCTTGCGGGGGAGAGGAATTTTCTATTTGTGGTTTGTTTTAGTAGAAGAGTGTGTGGGAGTACATTTCTTGGTGAATCCAATTGATTGAAGCAAATATATTTTAAAGAGAGATCAAGAGAATCAAAGGGATTTATGGGAGAGAGAACCTTACCCGGTGTGTTGATAGTTGGAGGTTGAGCTATGCTTCTTCTAATGGAGGTTCTGATTATCTTGTTCCTTGCTACAACTGATATCTCCCTTGGTCTGATCTTACTTCTCTTTCATCCTATAGGGTTTCTTTCTGTGACTGTTCCTGGTTCCCATCTTTATTCTCCTTTTCCCTTCTAACAAGAATTGATGGGTATTCCTTTGGCCCCATACCTCTCCTTTTTACTGATCATTTCCTGGACTTCTCCAAACCCTTGCTAAAGTTTTGTGTGCAGTTTCTGGCCAAGTGGCCATACCTTCGACATCGATGGGAGCGAAATGGAATCCATTCGTAGTCAAGTTTTTGGCGGCATATAACTTGTCCCCAAATTAGGTTAATATATTCCTTGAGGCTTGTTCAGACATTCATCAAGACTAGGATCCTTGCTATCGTCATTCACCTGGTTCGTGTGAAGGACATATCCACATCTACGAAGACTACTAGTGCATTCCCCAAATATCGAAAAGAATTCAAATTCCAAAATTTCTAGGGTAAGACTAGAAACCTTACCCAAATCAAGATTTCACCCTTTTTTTCGCATTCTGCATCAAACATTGGCGTCCAAATCTTAAATAGGATGGGCGTGACACCGAATATCTAGTGTGTTTGATTTATTCATGTTGCGTCCTCTTTGGTTCTAAATTTAAAGATGAACCCTCCTCGGGAGAGAACCAAGATTTCAGGCGTATAGTCGAAGAACCATGACCAGTTCTCCATGGACCAGGATTATAATGATTCTAGGGTTGGTTATTTTCCCCGTACTCTCCCAACCACTTTCGTATTCACCATGTCCAAAGACTAAGCTACTGAGACATTTACCCCATAGACTAGGTTTATAGTGTCATATGTATTTTTTAAGCATTTGTTTCTTCTCTTTCTATGTGCGGTCCTGCCCTGGGACTCATAGTTTCTTTTGAAGCTAGAGCCTTCCTATTTATCCGATTCTGTGGCTAGAGGGTTTCTGAGCTGGTCTGAAGGTTTCAGGAAGGTCATTATAAAACCTTCTAAATTTTCCTTTAAAGGCTCCCTAAACAATGAGGCCTCCTTTAAGCCTAAAGAAAAAATCCATCCCACCTCTAGGGTATCAGGATTGAGGTAAAAGAGGGCATTTTTCGATGGCGTAATCTCTCCTAGGTTCTCTGCGTTTGGTTCTGTGTGAATTAGTGTGGAATCCACATCCATGGTTTGAGCTAGGGTTTTTGTTTCCTGCGAGCATAAAAGGGTAAGCGAGGGTTCTCCGAGTTCTAGAGAAAGTGGTCTGACCACCGAGGAAAACACCATGTAGTTTGGGGCTGTCGTGACGTTCGTCTTGCTCGGACGTCCGCTATCCACCATATTCATCTCAAGGTGAGTGGTCCCAGTTGACATTCTGCTAACGATTATGACAATTCCTGTCTGTGGAACCTTCACATTTAGCTCCAAGGGTGGAGTAAAAAATGATATCCCATCATATGGGTCGACGGAGTAATCCACCTCATATACGCTGTGGTAGCCAATGCGAGAGGGACTGGTGAGGTAAGCTCATGATTTGGTGTTGTCTGTACCGTCTTGCATATGCTGCCTTTTTACCCTAGTCTCCACCTAATCCTCACATTGCCACAGAGGATAGAAGACTAATATCACCTTTGCAAGAGTTACTCGATCAAAACTATAATAATGGTATTGTCAAAATAAATTACTCCTACCTCTCTCAAAATTATAAAATAAGTTAAAATTATATAATAAAATACCTATAATATATATATTTTAAATTATATGATGAAATACCTATAATAAAATTTATTCATATATTAATTTAATCGAAGGTATGGCCAAAATGAAGTTGTATTTAGACTTTATTTGATTGAAAATGCTCTAAATAATTTATTTTAATATTATAATTACATTAAAATAAATAATATAATTTATTTAAATAATTTTTAATATTAACTTTTTTATTAATAAATTTATTAATATTAATCATAATAATAATGGCGTTGCTAATAACTAGTACGAAATCTTAAATAATATCCTTAATAAACAACATCAAACTATTTTAAAATTATTATTTCTGAAATTATAGTTTACCATACCTTAACAATGGTCAAGTAGGGTTTGATATAGTCAAACTAAGTTTAATATCAAGCATGCCTAAATAATTTGGTCAACCATGGTTTGATAGAGTCAAACTAAGTTTTAAGTCAACCATGTTTAAAGAATCGTTAACCATGTCTTCAAGTCAACCTTACTTTAAATCTAACCATGGATTAAACTAAACCATGCCAAAACAATGATCAACCAAATTCAACATTGGTCAATGATGAGATGTGGTCAACCATGGTTAAACATATCTAACCATAGTTAACTAAAGTCAACCATAATCAACCATGATTCAACCATAGTCAACTATGATGCAACCACATTTAACCATAATTAACTATGATGAACTAAAGTCAACCATAATAAATGATAGTCAAGCATTATGCACTAAATCCAACCATGCCCAAACAACGGTCAACCATGTTTTAATATGGTTAAACTTAGTTGAAAGTAAACCATCTGGAAATAAATAAATGAATGATTTATATTCAACAATGGCCAACGAAGGTTTAACATAGTCAACCAAGGCTAACCTAGTAAGCCATGTTTAAGTAAAGTGAAGCATGATTAACCAATGCCAACATAGTTGACCATGATTAACAATAGTCAACAATGGTCAATGATGACATGTTGCTAACCATGGTTAAACATAACCATAGGTAACTAACGCCAACCATAATGCAATCATAATCAACCATATTCAACCATGGTCAACAATGATGCAATCATAGTCTACCATGATGCACAAAAGTTAACCATAACTAAGCATTATGCATTAAATTCAATTCAACCATGGTTAAATATGGTCAAACACACTTCAAAATCAACCATGCAAAAACAATGGTTAACTATGGTTTAAAGTCAAAGATGCACAAACAATGATCAACTATGTTTTAAATTCAACTATAGTCTACCATGATGCAACTATGGTTTAAACTCAATGATAGTTTACCATGAGGCAATCATCATGAACAATAATTGAAAATGTCTCCCTAAAGTCAACCATGTGGAAATAATGGCCAACCATGGTTTAATATTGCTAAACATATTCAATCATCATTTTGACACCCTTCATTGACCATGGTTAGTAATGTTCCAACCATGGTTAAACACTGTAAAACTTGGTCTAACAATGGTTGATGATGGTTCTCCTAGTTATGTAAATTGTGGTCAAAGATGGTGTAACATGGCCTTTCATAACTAACTAAAGTCAATCATGGTTCACTAAAGTCATTCATCATTAACCAATATTAACTATAGTCAACCATAATTAACCATAGGCTACGATGATATGTCATCAACCATGGTTAAACATAGTAAACCATAGTCAACCATAAGCAACCATGGTGCACTAAATTAAACCATATTTAAACATGATTCACTAAGCTCAACCATGGTTTAATATAGTAAAAGTTAGTTTAAAGTAAAAAATGCATAAACAATGGTTTACAATAAACCTTGGATTAATGTCAACCATTGTTTGAATTCAACCATGTTAATCAATGGTTAACCAAAATTCAACCATGGTTAGCCAAAGTCATCCATAGTCAATTACTCAACCAAAATCAACCATATACAACCATGCCCAACCAAATTCAACCATGGTTAGCCTTAATCAACCATGGTCAATCAAAGTCAACCATGACCATCCAAAGTAAACCATGGAAATCCATAATCAACCATGGTCAACCAAAGTCAACCATGGTCAACTAAAGAAAACCAAAAGTTAGTCAAAGTCAACCAAATCCAACCAGGTCAACCAAAGTCAACCAAAGACAACCATTATCTATCAAAGTTAATCATGGCCAACTAAAGTCATGGTTGACCAAAGTCAACCATATATGACCTTAGTCAACCATGGTTAGCCATGGTCAACAAAAAACCATAGTCAAGCAAAGTCAACCATATTCAACCAAATTCAATAATACTCAAACAATAGTGGAATTATAATCAACCATATAATTTTAAAGTCAACCCTTGTGTCGCTCATAATCAAGCCAACAAATCAACCATATGATATTAAAATCAACCAAAGTCAACCATCACCAACAATGGTCAACCATAGTCAACAATAACCAACCATGGTCAACTATAGTCAAGCAAAGCTAATCAATGCCAACCAAAGTCAACCATTGTTAACCAAAGTGAACCATATTCCACTAAAGTCGATGAAAGTCAAAATTCAAATAAGGTCAACCAATAGTCAACTAAGGTTTACAATTTGCATTGGATTAATTTTAACCATTATTTAAAGTCAAGCACGCCAATCAATGGTCACCCCAAACTCAACCATGGTTGCCCAAAGTCAACCATAGTCATTTACTCAACCATATTCAACCATGGCCAACCAAAGTCAAGTATTGTCAAACATAGTATACCATATTCTCCCATGGTCAACCATGGTCAATCAATAGTCAATGATGGTTGAAATAAGTCAACGATAATAAACCATGGTCAACTAAATTAAACCATGGTCGACCATAGACAACTAAGGTCAACCATAGTTTACCATACTAAATTAGTAAACCAAAGTCAAATAAAGTGTACAATAGTTAGCCATTGTCAACCATAGTTAACCATATTAAACCAAAATCATTTAGATACAACAAAAGTTAACCATAGCCAACCAAAGTCAACCATGAACAACGAAATTCAAGCAAAGTTAAAAGTCCAACAAGGTCAAACAATAGTCAATTATGGCCAGACACAGTCAATCATAATCAACCGTTGTTAACCATGGTCAACCAATGGTTGACCATTGGTTATTATTATTATTATATGATTGGTTGACCATAGTCAAACATAGTTAACTATGGTCAAACATGTTTAACCAAAGTCAAAGATGGTTCACTAAATTCAACTAACTAATGTTAACCATATCCCACTATGGTTCATTAATGTCAACCATGGTTAACCAAATTCATGGTTCATTAAAGTCATGGTTCAATTAATAAAAAATATAGTCAACCATGGCCAATAACTATGGTTAACTTAGGCATGGTTAACCAATGTCAACCAATAGTTAACTATGGTCAAACTAAGTTAAACATGGTTAACCCAAATCAAACAATTTTCACTAAAGTCAAACATGGCCAAACAATAGTCAATCATGGTTGGTTATGCTCACACTTAGTCAACCATGGTAAATAAAGTAAACTATGGTTACTAAAGTCAAACATGGACCACTAAAGTCAAACATATTTAATTATGGTAAAATAAAGTCAAACATGGTTAACCAAAGTAAACATGGTTCTCTTAATTCAACCATGGTCAATTAAAGTCAACCATGGTAAACTATGACCATATGGTTCACTAAAGTCAACCATGGTTAGACAATACTCAAGCATGTTAAACTATGGTCAGACTTAGTCAACCATGTTTAACTACGATTAACTATGTTTAACATTGGTTGGCCATGGTTGACATTGGTTACCTATTGGTTCACGAATAATCGAACATTGGTTGAGCAATGTTACCAATTGGTTGACCAATGGTCAACCATGGTTGACTATTGGTTGACCACTGGCTATAATAAATGATTAATTATTAATACTTATGTATTTAAGTGCTTATATTTATTATATTTATTAATTTTGATTTTGTATACTATTTGTTTATTTCTTATTTAATTTTAATATTTTTATGTTTGAATTTATTTATCTATTTTATTAAATACTATTTATTATTTAATAAGAATAGATAGAAATATTAAATAATAATTATAACCATCAAGTTTAATATTAAAATAAGAAGAATATAGATAAATATTAAACAAGAGCCACGAGGTGGTCATGTCACCGCATTTGTTAACAACTATTGCTATTGTTATAATAGAAACTATAAAAATATGAAGCTATTTTTCTCAAGTTGTAGTAAATTTTTTTATTCAGAAAGAAAAAAGCTTGTCCTTGATATTCATTTGAATCAAAGGGTATCTATTGGGCCAGCCTAAAATATGGGCTACAGTCATAGAAGTGTTTCTAAAAAGTGGCATACTGCCAAACATCAAGAAGAGTCACAACTCAACACTGATGCAGTGCTAATCCAACAAAACAAAATACCCATCAGTAAAATGCTGTCAGTCTAACCCAAATCTACCGTAGACACTCAAGTTGTATTAACTTGCTAATAAAAGTACTTCAAGTTGTATTAACTTGCGAATATTATCTCTCTTTTTCCCAGTATGATTCATCCTGATAAATCCACCAGTCTTACTTCCCAGGTCACTATTACTGAAATTGAATCTGCACTTCATTCATTCAAGAAAGACCGTAGTCCGGGCCCTGATGGGTGGCCAGTGGAGTTCTATCTACACTTTTTCAATCTCCTTGGTCCCACTCTTGTTCAGATGGTGGATTATACTAGGACCTCTGGCTACATTCCCTCTTCACTGAACTCTACCTTCATTACTCTCATTCCCAAGAAAGATAAGCCCCGTACTTTTGCAGATTTCAGACCCATTTCTTTATGTAACCTGCTTTATAAGCTCATTGCTAATAGGCTCAAACCCTTTCTGGATTTGGGCATCTCTCAAGAGCAGTTTGGCTTCCTTAAAGATAGACAGATTACTGAGCCAATTGGTATTGTTCAGGAAGTTCTCCACTCAGTCAAAATTAAGAATTCATGTTCCTTCGTCCTTAAACTTGATCTCTCTAAGGCATTTGACCGTGTGGACTGGACTTATATCAGACTTATTTTGATCCAAATAGGTGTTCCCCTTCTCACAGTCAACTGGATTATGAGTTGTATTTCCACGGTCAACTTTGCAGTATTGGTCAATGGGACTCCCTCCAGTTTTTTCACTACATCCAGGGGTATCAGGCAAGGCTGCCCATTATCTCCGCTGTTGTTTATCCTTGTTATTGAAGGGCTTAGTCTGATGATTAAGGATGCAAGGGATAATGGCCTCATCAGGGGTATTAAGTTCTCTTCTGTCCTTACTCTAACCCACCTCTTATTTGTTGATGATGTTATTCTTATGGGTATGGGAACCATTCGGGATTGGCTGGCTTTTGAATCTCTTCTTGATTGCTTTTGCAAAGCATCTGGAATGTGTATTAATGCTGATAAATCTTGCTTACTTTTCCACAACTTCAGTGATGCCTGTTTGGCTGATTTCAAAGCTGTCTTGCCTTACAATATTCAACCACTTCAGTCTGGTATTTCATATCTAGGATATCAACTGAAGCCTTTGAGTTACCGTGTTGCTGATTGGTCCTGGCTTCTGAAAAAATTTGAAAGGAAAATCAAACATTGGGCATTTCGATACCTGTCACTTGGTGGGAGGTTAGTTCTGGTCAATTCGGTTCTTGCTAGCATTCCTGTGTATTGGATGGGATTAGCTCCCATTCCTTGTACCATTCTCCAGAAGCTCAGGAAACTGATGTTTAACTTCTTATGGGGAACAACCGAATCATCTTTCAAGTTTCATCTTACCAAATGGATTGATATCTCACGTCCTAAAGCTCTTGGAGGTTGGGGTATTGAAGACCTTACTTGTTTTAATTTGGCACTTCGGTTTAATGTCTTTTGGAAAGCTCTGCACTCCAAAGGTCTCTGGTTTTAGGTTCTTCAGGCTAAATATTTACATGGTAAAACAGTGGTTGACTGGATCAGATCAAAAGAATTCTGCTCGCGAAATATCTCTCTATTCTGGCGTGGTTTTCTTCAAACTTTACCTTGGATGGGTAAGTTCTTGTCCTGGCAGATTGGAAATGGTGAGTGCATTCTCTTGGGTTTAGACCCCATTGTTGGCTTGGGTTCTACATTTGTTTTCCCGGAAGATCTGCGATCATATCTAGCTGATTTGGACATATGCACATTGGCTCATGTTCGTAACCCTTGCTCTACAGAGCCACAATATTGGTACTCGTCTTCTGATCTTGACCTCGCAGGTTCTTACTCATTGATCTGGGATGATTATATAAGGGAATTATCGGCTCTAGGTATTCGGCTGAATGACAGCCCTGATAAATTGGCTTGGACATTTAACAGGAGCGGTATTGATATCACAGCAAAGGAGGCATATAATTGCATTTATCAGTCTTCGATGGATGGGGACAATATGACTGATTGCCCTCCTATATGGAATAAGTCTCTTCCTCTTAAAATATCCTGTTTCATTTGGCTGGCATATCATAACAGGATACTAACTTGGGATAATCTTCAGCGCAGAGGACTCTCGGGTCCTGGCATTTGTTCTCTATGTTACATGAACCTGGAAACAGTCGATCATTTATTCACTTGCTGCTGGGTATGGAAATTGGTTGCAGGCAGTATTATGGACTATTTCAACATCAAAGCACGCATTTCTGATAATTCTTTTGTGGATTTGATCATTGGTTGGAATGACACTATTCCACAGTCCTCTCCTCTCTACACTTTGTTGTTTAAAGCTATATGGATGATCTGGAAAGCGCGCAACCAGCAGATTTTTGAGGGGAAACACAGGGATATTCTCAGTATCATTCATCATATTCTGCGTTCAGCTATTTCATCAATGAAGGGGACTGTTTCTAAAAGGAAGTGCTGCAGAATCATTGGTCCACCACCTGGTAAACTCTTTCCCTGTGGCTTTATGGATGGAGCTTCACAAGAAGGATTTGCTGGTGCAGGTATTGTCATTTTCATTAGTGACACACACTTTCTGGAAATCTCTTTAGGAGTCGGACATGGCACTAATACCAAGGCAGAGCTGCTCATTCTCTGGGTGCTCTTGCACTTATCCCATATGATGGGGATTCCTCTTGCTCAAGTATTTGGTGATTCTCTGGTTATCATCAACTGGGCAAAGGGATCGACTACTCTCTCCCCACCTGAACTTGTTCATTGGTGTAGGGAGACTAAAAAGCTAGTTACTAGCTTCCAGGGTCTGTCTTTCACTGACATATATCGAGAGCACAACGATGCTGCTGATCGTCTTTCTAAAAAGGCACTTTCCCTGTCCCAAGGAAAGGGCTGTATTAAGGAACATATTGAGAATCGCCTGGTTTATTCTGGATGTTTCCAGTTTTTCTGATGAAGTATTTGTGGCTTTTTGTACATGCTTTGCATGTTATGTTATGGTGTTAAAAGGTTATTCCTGATATTGTTTATGTATCACCCATGAAAGTGTATCTCTTTAGATCGCTGTTCAGATGTGTTATTGGCTCTCGATCGATGTGACTGAACTGATAGTCCCATTTCCATGATGAGTCAGTTTACTGATGGGTAACTTCTTGATATTATGTGCCATTCCTCCTAAGGTTTTTTGGGTGGTTGTCACGGTCAGTCCTTGCTGATATTTGTAATAATGTCTTTTGATTCAAATGAATAACAAAGGCATATTTTTTCCTCTTGAAAAAAAAAAGTACTTCAAGTTGTATTCACTTGCGAATAAAAGTACTTGACCCAAATATCATTTTTATTGACAAAGTAAATGTTTGTTAAACCCAAGAATAAAATATTAATAATTTAATTTAAAAACATGTTAATTAAGGTTAAATATTAAAAAAATTGTTTTTTATGAACACAAATTTGTAATAATTAATTTCAATGTAAATATTATTTCTTATTACAAAAGTTGAATCAACTTTTCATACTTAAAAAATTAATTGTAAACTACATAAATGAGTAATAGTTATGAATAGAAACATAAAAAGTGTTGTACCCATAGTTTTCTATCAAATTTAAAATATATACATTATAAATCCTAAAACAAAGCATTTTTGTAAATGTCAATATTTGTCTTTCCAGAAAATCAAGGTATGAACAGAGTCACATATGTCATATGTCTAGTTAAACTATTCCACAGTCAATACATAAGAGCTCAATATGATGATCATGGGCTGGACAAGAATATCATGTCACTTACAAGAATGAAACTTAAGTTGAGAGAGTAACAATCACTACTCCCAACCACATAAACAATAAAACAATATAATATTTATTTAATAAATCATTATTAAATAACTCACACTTCAAATTAAAACAAGTGGAATAAGCAACGTAGTTGCTTAGTACCTGCCACTTATGTAAGAAACAATGTAAAGTAAATTAGCATCGGACATCATTCATGGTCATTTACAACTCCATGAGTGATTTAGGCGTTAAGTATCCCTTCGTAGTCTTATGAGAAATTTTTGGTAGACATGAAACACCTAACACTAGACACTACCATCCATAGCCTCATAAGCGATTTAAGGCATGCATAGCCCTTCATAGTCACGAGAACTATTTTTTATAAGCATTATGCACCCAACAATAAAGTAGTAAGTGATATATTGATTGAGATGTATATAATTAACGCAATGTAGTGGACCATTCATAACTCAAGAGTCATTTAAGGCTTACACCGACCTTTATAATCTCAAGAGTGACTCAAGGTCTACATAGTCTGTCATACTTCCATGAGTTATTTTTGGTAAATATTATGCACTAGTAAAAGAATAATAAATGTTGCATAATTTGAAATATACATTATGGATGTGGTGAAGTATGTAGAGATGTTACAAACCCAAACTTCACAATCTTACAAGTAACCATAGGGACAAGAGTTTCAAAAAGGAACTTCTTTTTATTCCACATCACCAAGTTTGCTAATTTACAATTGTTTTCTAGACCTAAATAAGCTTTCCACCCTCCCTTAATCATTTTCTCAATGCTATAGTTCCAATTAAGCTTGTTATGAATATCAATTAAGAGATCTTTGTAAAAAAATGCTTTTTTCAAGTTATTATTGTAATATTTAAAATTACATTTCTTAATCTTGATAATCATAATTATAAATATTATATTAAAAATTAAAAATTAAATAATAATTATTTATTTTATTTTATATTTTTATTAAATAAAAAATAATCTTTATACTTATTACAAAATACAACCTTCAACAAATTAATACATAGTAAAATTGAATTGTCTCATATAAAGTTTAAAAAATAATCAAATTTTAAAAATGGTAAAGTCGTAACATAAGTATTTTTTATTAATTTTAAATTAATTAATAATTTAATATTAAAAATAACAAATTTTTATTATGCCTCAATTAATTTATTATACTATAATAATTGTTACAATAGAATTGTAAATTAAATATTATTATAAACAAAAAGTTAAAAATACAAATTTTTATTAATTTCAAATTAATTAATAATTTAATAATAATAATTTTTTTATTTTTTATTATGCCTCAATTTCTTTATTATGCAATAATAATTGTTACAATAGCATTGTAAATTAAATAATAATAATATTATGTATTGTAAATTAAATATTGTTACATAGAGATATAAATTAAATATTTTAAAGAAAAATCTTAAATTCACTATTTTATATGCGGCGAAGCTCAATCAAATATTAAGGTTATAATCTAGTGTTAAGATTATAAGATTTTAAAAGTACTATGCAGCCAGTTTTTTAAAATTCCGTATGCATTAAACTAAGAGGTTAATCTTATAGCATTAGATATGGCATTTCGTAGACCTTCAAGAAACGATTTAAGCGAATAAGAAGGAAAGTCGTGCAAGAACCGACGTGTGAAAGTGGCACCCCATATCCATGGTTGAACTGTCTATTGTCATTATAATGCCATTTGGTTTAAGCCACCAGGTAGCATATGTTGGGCTTTCACAGTTAGACTCAAGGTATCAACCACCTCCCATTTGGATTCAGGGAGAATGTGTTGGGCTTTCAAGTAAGTTATCAATTTATCACGTTGACCTGTCTTCATGGTGATGGGATTATCTTGTCATTTGATTTCAGCTGGTAGAATGTGTTATTTTGGCTTTAGTAATTAGACTCAGTTAATGTGACAGGAGGAGAACAAAATAATTGATAGAATGCATCGCGTTAAAGTTTCAGAAGTTGAAAAGTTAAGCCAAACCATCTGTGAACTAGAGGAGGCTATTCTTACAGGCGGTGCTGCCGTTAATGCCCTGCATGATTATGAACAACAGGTGTATGAACTCATGGTGAGATCATACTTTCTTAGTTACACACTCCCAATTCACTGTACTTCATATGCTTTCATTTCTTAAATAATATAACTGTTTTTCCTGCTTATGCTTTGAAGAATATAATTGTTTTGCGACCATGTTTGAGATGTATCTTTGTCTTTATCATCCTCAGGAAGAGAAAAGAACACTTCAACGAGAGCTAACTCGTGCAAAGATTACAGAAAATCGAGTGGCTGCAGCTGTAGTTGGCCACGAATGGAAGGATGCAGGCAACGACAAAGTCATCCCTGTAAAGCAGTGGCTAGAAGAACGGTGCTTCATGCAGGTTCAACAGATTTGTCCAGTTGCTTTCAAAGTTTTTATTTCATGCTCGCTACCTGAAAGCTCCATACAATAGCATAGATTCCCCTTAATCTTAGGAGTGGGATTTCTGAAGCAGCTCAAGCTTTTTGCAGTTTTTTTCTTTTTTTGGGTGTTTCTTTTTGGTGTAAGGTTCTCTACTGACTCGACTCACATCTCAAATAAATAAACCAACCAAAACTAACAACCTAATTTATAGTAGTTGTTCAAAACTAAAAAAATTATATTTGTTTTTCTCTTTCACCCAGAAATATCGCCGCCCAAAATGTAAATTACCTAGTATCTCTATTCTCTCCATGAATTTATTTTGTATTTGGATGTTCATTGCATGGAGTGTAGAGTGAAATGCAGCAGCTTCGAGACAAACTAGCCCTTGCAGAACGTACTGCTAAGGCTGAAGAGCAACTCAAGGTATAAGATATCATCTAATTTGCTTCGTAAATTTTCACCATTTTTCATTATATTACCGCTCTCAAGGCTTTTTCCTTCCTGAAATAATCTTTAAACCGTTTTGGATCTGTCAGCCTTGCTTTGTATTTAATGAAGTGATAAAACTGCAGGACAAATTCAAGTGAAGATTGAAAGTGTTGGAAGAAGCGGTGAGAGCTGGTGCATCTTCCAATGGAGTTGGCGCGCAACGTCGTCCAAGCAGAACGAATGGCTTTTCACGCCTCGGCCAGCTTATTTGTGGAGTTGACTCTGCAAGGACCTTGCCATCAAATGGAAGCGGCTTTGAACTGGAAATGAAGTCTTCCGTTTCCACTGAAGCGACCAGGAAGTACTCTGCTTCCAGCGTTAACAGTCTAGCTCAGAAAGAAACACAGGATCTTGCTGACGTTGATGGGAGTACGAATGGATCATCAGATTACGAGACACAGAACGGGTTGCCGAGCCTGAGCCTGAAAATGGACGAAACGATTCGCTCGAAGGTGGGCACGTGGAAATCTGAAAGTTCAAATTCAGTGTTTGAATTATAAATAACATAATAATAAAATATAATAAATGCTGATGTCATAGTAGCCATGTGTCAAGTGAAAACCAGATACCAAACTCCAAGGTTGACATCATTCCTTATTGGCCAATTAGAACTTGACAAAATAGCAAAGGCAAATATTTTTATTAAAATTTAAAATATTTTTTGGCAAACTCCAAAGCTAAACTTTACAAAACAGATTTTAAATTTTTGGTCAAAGGGCAACTAATACAAGGTCAAAAGGTAAGCGATTACAATATACCTGCCACAGCAGGTATAAAAATATTCATACTAATTTATTATTTTAGTTAATCCAATAAACTTATACTAAAATTAGCATTATTAATAAAAAAAAATATTACAATTTTATAAGCCAAACTTTTAAACATGATAATTACCTTCCAAATAAATTTTATGGTTTTAGATTATCTAATAAACCTATACTAAACATAACTTTATTATTAAAATAAAAAATATTACAATTCTAAATGCAAAACTTTTAAACGTAATAATTATCTCATAATAATTACCTTTCTTTTGCCTTGGTCTAAGGAATACAGATCTTCCCAGGAGTCATTTTACGTGTTTACTTTTCAACTTAGGAGCTTGGGTCTTGTGCCTGCGGCGCCAGAAGTGGAATAGACGCTTCTGGCTATTCCAGTCCATTTTAAAGAGGAAATAGATACTAGTTTGGAGCCAAAGTTGCTAGCAAATAGAACTTTCTTACTTCACAACAAACTATGCCATTTTAGCCCAAGGGTTAGTTCAATTGGTAAGACGTGCTCCGGGGTTAGGCGTTCTACTGGGATGACTAGCTATTTACCACCTTTACTATCCACCACCTTTACCATCCACGAATAGAGAAAAATATTGCTGAATTTCCCATGAATCTTTTTATCTGAAAAAACAAACATGCCATTTTATAACATTGAAAAAAACCTCCATTCACATTATTTCACATTTACAATTTTAATAAATGCATACCCCTCTAATAAGTGTACACCTCCTTAGTCTATTAGTGGCAGCCTGGCAGGAAGAGAGTTACTCACAGGAAGATGACAAAGAACCCATGCGTTGAAACAAATTAGATGTTGTTTTTTTCCATTACATAGTAATTAACTCAGCATGTGGAACTCAAGGTACATGCATGTTCGTAGCTAACATGTATGTTCAGGTTAAGCGGCTGTTAGCTCAACTTAGCTCAGGTACGTGACAAAATTAATTCCATACTATTATATTTTTGAAATCTTATAATAGATTTAATAACAATATACAACTATAATTCTGAAATTCGATTCTGACAAGAGTCAGTCTCCGTAAGTTAGTCAGAACAATTAATTAAATGACATTTTCGAAAATTGTGATCTTTTCTAACTGTTTGAAGGTACCGAACAGAGTGTTATTAATAACGAAATCTTAAATTTAGCTTACATCACCTGGCCGCAAGGCATGATGTCAATCCTTTTTTCTCCAATCAAATGTAAAATAAATCAATAATTTAGAAAATTATTTATTGTATTTTTTCTTTTAGTTTTAGTTTTGTAAAAATATTCAAGGTACCGACCAATTAATGGGATCAATGGATCATATATCATACATGGTGACATAATAATAATCATAACCATTAATTTTAATATTAAAATAAAATAAAAAATATTGTTACATATTAATATCTAATATTAACTGGGGAATTGGCAATTGGAACTGGGCTGGTACTCACTTGACACTGGCCCAGGGATCCATTCCCGCTACCACTATAATACCCCAAGGTGCCCCACACCCGCCTCAAGACATGGGGCACACGTAAACCCGGGTGGGATTTGATCTCATGACCTCTAATTTACAACAAGTGACTTCATAACAACTGAATCGCTAATAAACCACACGGGTGCCGACAAAATAATTAATATATAATATTAAAATAATAATCATATTAATATCATAAAAATAGTTATAATTAATAAATAAAATCTAAAAATTAAATACACATAAATATATTATAAATAAATATTTCTAATTTTTCTTTATTAAATATTAATAATAATAGAAATAAATAAAAATAATGTTACCTATTAATAATCTATATTATTAAATAATATAATAAATAAATAAATAAATATATCTAATAAATAAATTTTAATATTTGTAGAAAAATAAATGTCATATAAATAATTAATTTTTATTGATATTAACCTATCTTATTTACTAATATAAATAAACATTATTATTTTATAAAAATAAATAATTGTAAAATATTTATTAATATAAAATGAATAAATAAAATGAATTCACATTATTTCATCATTCTTTGGGTGCAAGTCACTTGTTAACTAACAACAACCATATTTTTAAAAGTAGTTGATATTCACGAATGTGGTCATGGTTGATATAAGTAGATAATGATAAACGAATATCAACCACTTTTAGAAATGTGGTTGTTGCTATTTATAGAATTTTTAAAATTTGCAATAACAATGTTTAAATTTGCAGAATAAAGGTGTAGTATTTTTTTATAAATATTTTATCAAATTAAAATATAAAAATACAATATTTATAAAAATATATTTTTACAGTGTAAAAAATTAATAAATATAAAATGAATATAAATTTAAACTATACATTTTAACAATATTATGTTATATAGTCTTAAAGTAATTTATTAAACATATAAAATGAAAATAAATTTAAACTGTACAATTTATTAATATTTTGTTCTGTAGTCTTAAAGTTATTTTTTTAATGGTTAACAACTTATATTAAATATAGAAGCCAAAGATGACGAGGTGAAGAGATTGGAGCGGAGCTATGAATTCTCCCTATGGTTTTCGAGGGTTTGTTAGATCTGAATACGCGCTTAGCGCCTGGCGTTGACCTCCCTTTGGATCATTACAACATCACCTCCACGAGCTCTGAGCTCAGAATCTCAATGGAGGCAATGGGGGAAGGGGAAGGGATTCCTTCTCCCCTTTCCTTCAGTAAGATAACCAGTCACTCGACATTGGTGCATCCCACAGGGATTCAACTGACATGGAAGGACATGGGAAACGACCTTGATCGAAGAGGGACATGATCTGAAGTGGATAGAGGTAAAGGAAAAGAAGGGGATAGCGGTGCCTCTACCCCACATCCAAAGGTGGGTTAGGCTTGGGAACTAGGTAAATGTGTACCCAACTCGGTCGAAATGCCACGCTTTGAGGTAAACTCAAAACGCCACGAAGATTACAAACAATACATGAGAGATCATGCTTTAATAGGAAAATTTCTCGGTATACGACCTACTGAGAGATATTTGATCCGATGGATAGAATCATGGTGGAAACCAAAAGGCCACCATGATTTGTGTCTTAGATCAAAGGGTTTCATCACAACAACCTTCAATAATCTGGAGGACTGCAACCAAATATTCGAGAAAGGACCCTATTTTTACAACTCAACGAGGTTATTCTTACAAGAATGGCCAGAGAAATTTATCCGAGAAAAGGAATATTTTACCTATGCCCCAGTTTGTATCCGACTCTACTCTCTCCTGTTGGAGTTCTGGATACCATAAACGTTAGAAGGTATCGGGAACACTTTAGGTAAGTTTGTCAAAATATCTGAAGCTATAAAAATAGGTTGCTACACATCTTATGCTAGAATCTGTGTCTACTTAAACATTTCCAAAGCGCTTCCAGGAGATATATGCCTCTCAAGGCATGACGAAGAATGGATTCAAACCATAGATTATGCACACATCCCTTTTAGATGCCGAAAGTGCCATGCGCATGGGAATCTATTTAGAAATTTCCCCCTCAATACCACTCCGAAGAATCCATCTAGTGAAGTAGGAAAAGGAAAATATAACTTCATCCATGTTCAGTCTCAAAAGCATGTAGCCCACAGAAGAGGAGGAGGCAATGGAGGAAAAGGGTTTGCAACCAAAAACAAATTCGATGACCACCCACCAAATCTAGAGGAAATTCCTGTGAAAGAAGCCAAGGAACAGAACAAAGAATACCCAATGAAGGAAGAGGAGCAGATCAAGATGAAAACTCCCACAGGACATCAATATCATGTTGCGGTGACTATGGACGACATCCAACACCCACACCTTCCAAAAAATATTCTGGACGACACAACCATGAAAGAAGAGGTGAATTTAGAGTAAGAATATGATGAAAATGAGCTAAAAGGGATCAACCTAGAAAACATTATGGAGGCATGCAGGGAAAGAGATTACTCAGCAGTACCTATAGAACAACTATGAAGGGTGAAAAAGTGTTTCTAAATTCACAAGAAGGTGAAGCGGTGCGTTCTATGCCATATATGGGCATTGCTTAAGGATCAAGCAAATCTGTTAAAAAACGTAGCAAAATGGATAAGAAGAAGGGTAGAAATCCCACCAAACAAATCTTAGAAGAATTCAGTCATATCATGGTTAATTTGGGTCAAATGGAAGTGCTAACAAGCACTTACTTTTCCATCCCCTTCAAGAAGTTATCCTCATGAAGATACAATCCTAGAATATAAGGGGCATAAACGGTAGGAGCAAAAAAAATCCCTACGTAAGATGACCATCGAGGAAAATTCAAACATCCTTCTCTTACAAGAGACCAAATGCACTAAGGAAAATGCTTGTAGAATTTTTCCTTGGTGCTGGAGAAACTGTGAAATCATAGCCATGGATGCCCAGGGACATTTGGGCGAATTAGCCATCATATGGAACCCCGATTCTATTGAAATGACCTCTACCCTTTCGAATAATTGGTCCCAATATATAAGTTTCTACACCTTAAAGAAAGGAGTAAGCGACACTCTCACCAATGTCTACGGGCCTCAACCCCTAAATGACAAGCTATCCTTCTTGCAGGTTTGCGACACCTAAAGGAGGTCTTACCTGAAGGGGGGTGGATCCCTGGAGGATATTTCAACATCATCACCTCCCTGGAGGAAAAAATGGGAGGGATACAATGGCTAGAGAAAGACAAAGAAGTTTTCTCAACCCTCATCGTTGATCTCCAACTCATTGATCTAACTCCCACAAACGAAATCATCACCTAGAGTAATCAACGCTCAAGGTTGAATCATGTTTCTTGTCGACTTAATATATTTCTAATAAGCGAATCCCTCTTCATGTTTGGGGTCGCACTTGAAGCTGAAATTTTTCCTTTTGCAGTTTTTTTATCATTGGCCTATAAGCATGTTGATGGACATAGGGGGCCAGATTCCATATAGACCTTTCATATTTGATTTTTTTTGTCTCACTAACAAAGAATTCCAAGAAAAATATCAACAATGGTGGGAAGAGTCGGCCATTCACATGGGTTCTCTCATGTATCGCTCCCAACAAAAACTCAAAAAATTCAAGAATCGACTTAAGCACTGGAACAAAACTAGATTTGGGAATATTTTTGAAGCTCAAAGAAATATGGATAAGCAAATGAAGTAGATCCAACAAGACATAATATCTCAAGGACATACTTCGATCTTAAAGGAAATGGAACGATGAATCAGTCAACAACTGGTTGAGCGCAGTGTGCAAGAATAAATTCTATGGAAGAAAAATTCGAGAGTTCAGTGGCTGCAAAGAAGGAGAGAGAATTACTAAATTATTCCTCCAGTAAACCATCCAGCGAAGACATACTAACAGGATCAAGAAAATTTAGAGCACCCAAAGGGACCTTGTTACCTCCCGTAAGGACATTGAAAAGGAATTGATAGATTTATACCAAGACCTAATGACGGAACCGATAGCTGATAGACAACATGCCATAAAGAAAATCACGTATCATATTCCAAGCCTAGTCACAAAGGAACAAACCAACATCTTGATGAGACCAATCTCGCAAGAGGAAGTTGACCAATCCATGAAAGAGATGTCAACTAGGAAATCCCTTGGATCAGATGGCTTCATGACATATTTATTTCACCATTGCTGGTCTCTTGTTAGGGAATACGTTTGGTAGCTGGTTGAAGACTCCATAACTTCACAAGTCATCCTATCTTCCCTCAATGCCACCTTCATTGCACTCATTACAAAAGAGGGAAAGGACAATTACCCTAGATATTTTAGGCCCATAACACTCTGTAATGTCATTTACAAACTAATCACCAAGGTCATAGCCCTCTGTTTGAAACCCCTTCTCTTGACTCTCATTTCACCAGAGGAAACAAGCAACATTTAAGGAAGGCAAATCATTGTCAACATCATTCTGGTTCATGAGGTGATTCACTCTCTTAGAACCATGTGCACTCCATGTATGCTTATCAAACTTGATTTATCCAAAGCTTTTGATAAACTAATTTGTTAGTATATTTATGAAGTCCTGAAAGCTTTCAACTTTGACAAGACCTAGATCAACTTGATTCTCAATTTAACTTCCTCAACTTTCTTCTCTATCCTGTTGAAAGGATCCCCCACGACAACGTTTTCTCCTTCCATAGGAATAAGACAAGTGGATCCCCTATCCCCCTTCCTCTTTATCCTCATGACTGAAGCTCTCAATAGAAGAATCAAATCATCTCTCAATGCAAACTCTCTTGTTGGCATCCCTTTGCATGGTTTGAACCTCCCTCTTTCCCATGGTCAATTTGTTGATGATACCCTACTCATGGGCAACCCTTCATTCCAGGAAGCTACTTGCATACAGTCCATTCTCAGGGAGTTCAACGAAACCTCATGAATCTCAATCAATCATGCGAAATCCCAGATATTCTTCGTCAACACTCCTTAGCTATTCAACAACACATTGCTAGGGTTTTAGGATTTTCTAGAAGTGTCCCACCCTCAAAGTAATTTGGAATCCCTTTGATCGACAACTTTCTTATAAATAGCTCATGGGAGGATTTCCTATCTTATCTAGAAAAATGACTCTCTCCATAGAATTTTTGCACTTTAAACTTTCCAAGCTGAATCATCCTTTTGAATTCTGTCTTGCAAGGCATCCCTCTCTACCTTTTCTCAGCCTTAGTAGCCCCAAAAGTTGTCCTCAAGAAAATAAAATCTATCCAAAGGAATTTTCTATGGTCAGGAGCAGAAGAGGAAAGAAAATGGGCCCTTGTCAAATGGGCGGATATCTGCAAACCAAAAAATGCAGTTGGCTGGCTTACGTGACCCAGAGACAATGAACCAAGTCCTCAGTGCAAACATTTGGTGGAGGTGGATCAAAAGACCCATGGATAGCTGAGCTAAATTTTGGAGAGATAAGTATTCTATAAGCTTTGAGGAAAAATACCTGGTCAGATTTGAACAAAAGCATGGCCCACTCATTTGGAATGCGGCTTGGAAACACCGTACACTTACCAGAAATCACTATTTCTAGGAGATATATGATGGAGCCTTTGACGATTCTGCACCGATTCCTAGAAGAAAATTCCTAGTCTGCAAAACAAATAAGAACTGGCGGAAGTCATGGAAAACATAAACTATTCTTAGGACCAAGTCATTTGAAACTGGAGGGAAACAAGAGAAAGGGAACAATGGAGATCTTGGAAGCTGACCAGGAAGGAGCTCAACCTTCCTGCTCATGTCAACGTGCAACCATGGCATAGTGGGTTTTGGACCAAGATCAAGTATTTTCTCTGGCTTGTTGGATGTGGACGCATCCTAACCTGGGATAATTTGCAAAAGAGAGGTTTCATTGGTCCATCCCAATGTCTTTTATGCACCAAGGACAATGAAACAATCAACCACCTACTGGATGATTGCACTTTCATCTCTAGAATTTGGGATTGCATGGTAAGTATGATGAAGCAAATAGATCGAAAATGAAGTGACGTCACCAATACTCTAAGAGTATGGAGATCTCAAGCATTCAAAAATCCCATTCTCAATAAAACTTGACATCTCCTACTAGGCTTCATTATTTGGGAGATATGGAAGGAAAGGAACTGAAGAGTCTTCAATGGAACAACCCTCCCCCTGCAAAATATTTGGGATTTGGTTAAGAAGCACATAGTGGAATCGGTGACCATTCTCCCTTGGGAACAAGAGGACTATGAAGGGGGGGCAACAAAAACAAACATCCTGAAACAATGGATCATGAACCCTCCTACTAAAACCAATCAGAGACCTCCAACCACAACACCTTCTATCTCTCCCACCTAGAATGCACTTGAAATTGATTACATTAATTTGAACTTTGATGGAGCCTCTAAAGGGAATCCATAAAAGGTAGGGTATGGGGGATCCTTCCGCAATAACAAAGGAGAAATTTTGGGAACCTATAAAGGAGATTTGGGAATAGACTCCAACAATGTTGTGAAACTGTGGGCCATGTTCACTGGTATGCAAATTGCTCTCAATCAATGCTTCAACAAAGTGATCATAGAAGGGGGCTAAAAAATTATGATTGATATTATATGACACCTCAAGAATGGAAAAACTATGGCAATGCTTTCATCTATTTGGTGCTTAAAACATTTGATAATGTCCGTTAGCAACCTCCTGCAAAATCCCAGAGTCAATATCCTCCATTCCCATATTTGACGCTCCACCCATAAAGTCACGGACGTTATAGTGAATGACGATATACACACGAAGGAGGATTGAGAATACTGTTTGTAGCCACCCAACAATAACACTTCTTTTCATGCCTCTTGTCTAGCCTTAACGCATGATGACTGGGACTCCCTGGATGGGGTTCTAGCTAGCACATGACATGCAATTAATAACAATGGGATGGGTGGGCGTAGGTGGCGGGATGAGGCATCAAGGGTGATGACGATGCAGCTACCACCAACCCATGATATTAATGAATGGATTGTTCCATAAAGTGGAGGGGACACGCCCACTCGCTTGACACTTAAATCCTACTCGACTGCGACCCCTGGTTTTATCTCAAATGCCTCTCGCCGGTAGCAAAATTCCTCCGACTTTTCAGTTGCTTGAACTTCACAGATGTAGATTCTCTGTCGCACACCGTTTACGTTGGACAATTATCAACCTTGAGACGCTCATGAAGAAACTTGCCAGAATTATGGTTCACTTTGGTTGTGGAGGGAGGTTTGCAGACTCTAGTTGCGGTGGCTCGGAGATAGGTATTCCCGGGCAGCTCGATAGACACTCCATCTGAGAAATGACCTTAGTGAGGTCGAGGAGGAACACCAAGTACGCCTCCTCGAGCTCAGGGAAAAAAAATCAAGCCATTATTGACTAGTGCGGGGAGATGGATATGGATTTTCGTATTCCTTGACCACTTATCATGACCATTGCTACGGACAGTTCCATTCAGAGTATCTTTGAGACTGATAAAATGAGGACAATGAGGTCGCTGCTCCGAAGATGACGGTTGAGGTCAAGCCGAAAACATAAGTTGCTGAGGAGAAAGTTGTTCATCCTACTGAAGCTGGCACCAACACCTACACCAAGCGCAACAACTGCTCGAAAGCCGACACCAATACCAATGCACCAGACCGGGACAATGCTGACACGAACAAGACCGAAGCCAAGCCTTGTGCTAGGAAACTAGGCACCAGCGCGGGCTATCAAGTAGACTCTTTTCGTTCATTTTCTTTTCTTCTAGTTTAGAAATGGAAGCTGTTTTTTGTTGGTTAGCCGTTAGACTCTTGTTAACTCCTAGTTTTATTGTTTTTCTTTATTATGAACACTGTAAAAAAATGTTAGAGACTTCTTGGCAAGAGGCTGTTTTCTCCTCAGGAGAGGCCTTCATGACTCCACATGAAGTTTTCTCATAATGGTTGGCTTCATGTTTGAGCTTTTTTGTATGTTTATCCTCACTCTTAATTTGACAAATGAATTAATAATAAATTATATCATCTTAAAAATTCTTTAAAATTCCCAGTCTATGTTAGAATTTACAAACAAGCATTTTAACTTATTAAACAACCCAACTTTGAAATCTTGAAATGTAAATTCCATGATAAAAATATCTATTATCTAAAGAATTTCTATGATAAAAAAGCGACTCTTTTAAAGACGATTTAGCCCAAATGTTTTCAACTAATTACCACTATAGACCTATCTAACTAGGGTTAGAGGGATCAAATTTGCAAACGTTTCACCACTAAACTAGAGCATATATCCCTCTTACCACTATGCTACTGATTCATGCATTCTTATTTTTAATTTTTAGTTTTTAATTGGGAGAGACAAACACTTCCCTCCCGTCCTTATGCTACAACACACTAATGCATGCATTTTTGTTTTTTAGTTTTGATTATTGTTTTTTATACCTATGTTACAACACACTAATGCATGCATTCTTATTTTTTAATTTTATTATTTTTAATTTTGATTATTGTTTTTTTTAAATTTATGGGATAGACTATCCGTCTCACCACGATGTTACAACACAGTCATGCATATATTCTTATTTTTTATTTTCATTTTGGCTTTTATGAGATAGAATAACACTTCTGTAACACTTGGACTGTAGAAATGTACTTTCTGGGTGCAATAAACTGCCATATGTTGCCTACTGTTTTTATGGATAAATTGCTTACATCATATTGTTGGTGTCTTGTCACCAACTAAACGTGGTCCCACATTGTTTTCCTAGTAGAAAGGAATAAAAATGTGCTTGCAAGGAGGTCCCAGTGCCTATAATCACTTGCGTTTGTAAGACTAAGAATAGCACCACTTTAACAGTGGCAAAGTAGGTCCCCACTGCCTATTATCACTGGTGTTTGTAAGAGTAGCTCCACTTTAACAGTGGTAAAAGAAGCAACAGAGAGTATCAACAATGTGTTGAGTCCAATCAAACAAAACAGGAAATGGGCTCGAAGAAAGTTCAGTCAATAAGAGCTCAGAAGTATCCAGTATCCTCCAAAAAAATAAAAAGAAAGGATCTCTGTCATTTAGTGGAAGTATATATAGTATATATTCAATAAAAAGAATGGATCTCTGTCATTTAGTGGAAGTATATATTCAATAAAAAGAATGGATCTCTGTCATTTAGTGGAAGTATATATTCAATAAAAAGAATGGATCTCTGTCATTTAGTGAAAGGACATATTCAATAAAAAGAATGGATCTCTGTCATTAATTGGAAGTATATATTCAATAAAAACAAGAAACCTTTACATCGATGATACAGTTTTCCACAATGGCTCCTTGAAATTCAGACATAAAGAAGCAAGAAGTGTCTAGATCGAATGAATCTCTCACAATAAAAAGCAAAGATTTATTGGAAAGCTATTCATTTTCTCCGCGTTCTTCGCTGAAATTGGACGATCTGGATTGGATTCGAATGCTAAAGTGCCACACGCTTTTCAATAAAACCCAAATTAGGGTCTAGGAAATTCAGAAGTCTCCAGTATCCTTCGCAATAAAACAAAGTCCAGTAGTGTCCAGTATAAATGAATATTCATTTTCTCGATTTGTATTCAGAAAATACAGATCGAGAAAATGACAATGGGAAGAAATTGGATCACCTGCAATGCAGTTTTAATGTTAAGTGTGGCAGGCTTTTCAATAAAACAAAGAATAAAAGCTGTAGGAAATTCAGAAGTTTCCAGTATCTCTCGCAATAAAAGGAAAGTAGGTATCCAAAGAAAATAAAAAGAATATTACTTCATTAAAAAAAAAATTAGAATATACGTTCCACAATTTGGCACCACTTTCCTAGTCTTTTTGTCATTTGTTCGAGATTTAGTTGGAATTTGCTGGAATTATAGGTCAGATTGCAACTGGGCTGAATTTATTTTCTCAATAAAAAATTAAATTTGAATCATAAAAAAAAATAATGTCATTAAAATTTTCTTTACCATTCTATCCATTTAAATCAAATCATTTAATGTTTAATTTGACAGTGAAATAGGGTTTTCTTAAACTTTGTTTTGAAAGTTTTATTATTCCATTGCAAGTAAACGAAACTTTAGCATATAAATTAAAAAATATTTAAAAGACATTAATTTTAAATTTAAATGAATTACATTACAAACTAAATTTATATAATATTTTAATATTTATATTATAATTTTTTTTAAATATTTATATCAAAACTAATCTAATTTATATGAAAATGAAAACAATACAATTTATGAAAAGATAATAATTCCAGACCAATACCAAGGAAATATTTACCAATAGAATATTTTTGGACTTTTTATCCAAAACAAATTACCATTTTTTTTCCAAAGATAATGGCCCAAATTCCATAAAAATGGCCAAAATTATAAAAAACAATATAAAGAAGAATTAATAAAATTGAAATCTCATGGTAATGGGACCAATGTTCACTTAAATATGTCTCAAGGGAATTGAAGCTTGGTGAAAATGGATCCCTCTAGATGCTTTAGATCTAGGTTTAAATTGATCTATTTATTATAGGTTTTGGACTTTAGGGTAGGTTGTGGTTGGAATCTCTAATTTTTTTATTTTTTTTTTGTAAAATCCAAATTTGGAAGTGTTTAAATTGTGTTTTTGAATCCATAAATAGATTAAGCACCCTCCAATACCCCCATGGCACCCAATGTGTAATTTCCATAGCTAACATATGTGATTCTAAGATTTTATAAAGATTTCCAACAAAACTTCTAACAAAATAAAAGTGCTCTTAAAAAGTTGAAAAACTTAGAATATTTAGACTACACCTATAACTATTCAACTATTGATTCAAGAAAACTTTGCCATCCATTTTAAGTTTGATTCAAGAAAACTTTGCAATCCATTTTAAGATTAGTAGTGGGTTGCCATTGTATCCAACAAGACTATTTGATGAGGTTGGGTTTCACTAAGTGCATAAAGTAGAGAGGGATCAAATCTCTTAACGTGCAAACCTTTATTAAGGGAATTTGCACCTTAAGGTATTTGTTATCTCTTGCCCAAGTTGGGTATTTGGATACCATAAGCCATGGAGTGGAGTTCAACCATGTTACTTTCTTTACCTAGAGATCCAACATAGATTCGGATAATAGTTCCTTAGCAATCTTAGAACACCCCACCAAAACTACCCGGATTGAGGCTACCCTAAATTGCCCCATTGAAGTTCAACTTGAAAAAGGCTTCTTCTAGTGGGGGGGGGGGGGGGAGACAACTTGGGCTAACAAATTGTAGAAGGTTGTTAGGAGATGAAGATGGGTCCATTGGCAGATTCAAACCCCAAGACTACATAATGGTTTTATACCTTGTCGAGCATTGTCAATCCTTGTCCTCCCAGACTATGATGTAGATGGATTCCTTGATATTGGATTTGATCTTGTGACATATGTGTTCCTCCTTTCAACACACATCTTAAAAGTACATTGATTCCTTTCTTTCCATGTTTCCCACATTAGGAATCCAGGGAAAATTTCCAAACTCTGTTAATGATAGTATTTGCAAAGATTGTCTTTTGCAAGTCGGCAATGGTTTCTCTTATGCTTCCTCGATTACGATTAAGTTGCTTGAATATGGAAACACCTCTATCCCAAAGAGTTGAGACAAAGTTGCATTGAAAAATAAATGTTCCATGTCTTTTGAACTATTACTACACAGGTAGCATTTGGAGGGCCCTTCGAATCCTTTGTGAATTAATCTATCCCATGTAAGAATTTTTCCCCATGCTACCAACTAGAGGAAAGTGTACACTTTTGGCCAGAGGTCTTGTTTCCATATTTGGTCCCATATTCGTTCCCTTGTTTTATTATCGTGATTCACTAAGATGGAGCAAGCTTCTTTGATAGTGAAGCTGCACGTATCGAATTACCCCAGTGAAGGACATCTAGTCCATGATGGATTTAAACTTTCTTGGATTGGAGTTCCTCCCAAAATTCGTTGCATGGGAATTCAAAAGGAGGAGCATGGCACTGCTACTTGACTAACCACTATCTCCATTCACGGGGGGAAGCATTGTTATTCAGTAATGTCAAACTAACCTCTAGTGGGATGCCTGAATATCAACTCAGAGGTAGTGAATGTTGTGATAGTTTAGGAGCCTAGGGGATTGTTGCCAGACATTTTCCCAAAACAAGGCATTTTGTCCATTGCGAATTTCCTAGAATGTTTGGTTCTGAACATGATTTTTGTTTTTCCAAATTGCGTTCCAAATGAGCAATCCTTGGAAGATATCCCTCCATTTTGGCTATATATTTGTCCTCAATCCATGAAGTCCTATAGAATAGATTGGAGAATTTTTTCTACCCTAACCAAAGGCATTCACATGATCATATTGTCATCAACAAACTCGATATTATAGGAGACCAAGTCATCATTGGTTTGATTCATACATTTGAGATGACCTTTTTGTACATCATCTTTGAGAACACGACCAAGTCCTTCAACCATGAGGATACAAATGAAGAGAGGGAGAGAGAGGGTCACCTTATCTGATGCCACGGGAAGGGGTGAAGGTAGTCGAGGGTGAGCCATTGACTAGAATAGAAAAAAAATACAAACAACATAAGATCCAAAACCTAGTTGGTCCATTGGATGGAGAAGCTAAAGACAAGCAACATTTAGTAGATAAATCTCCACCTAAGCTTGTCAAAAGCCTTGGAGAGATCTAATTTAAACATCATGCCTTCCTTTTTGAAAGTCTTGAGAGAGTGAATGGTTTCATGGGTGAGAATAATGTCGTCCAGAATTTGGAAAACTTCAACATATCCTCGTTGTTCCTCTGAGATGAGGTTTGGAAGAATTGGCTTTAACCAATTGGATATAACTTCGATGATGATCTTGAGGATGGAATTGCATATAGAAATGGGTAAAAACTTACTAGGGGTGTTTTCTTTGTCTTCCTTTGGAATGAGAGTTAGAAAGGTAGAGTTGAGGGATGGGAAAAAATACAAATGGGATCAAGATTCCTCCATTACTTCCTAGACCTCTTGCTTGATGATCATCCAATAGTGGTGATAGAAGTTAGTTGTGAATCCATCCGGCAGAGGAGATTTTTTTAAGGGCATTTCCATAACTATTTGCTTGACTTCTTCCAAATAGATCTTGTTAAGGAGGATGGCATTTTGTTCTCTTGTGACAAGGGAGGGGATGTTGGGAGTTAATTTGTCAATAACCTCTTCCTTTCTGCTGGGGGGTTCTGTCAGGAGGTGATTACATAATGTAATGAGATCTCTTTATATATCTTCATGGAGAGTTAATTTTTTGTCTTTATCATCTTGGAGAGAGATTACATGAATAGATTTCTTGTGTTGGATCATTGAAGCATGGAAAAAATTCGATTTTTTCTCTCCTTCCTTTAGCCATTTAATACATGACTTTTGTTTCCATAATATTTCCTCTTGCTTTTTCCTTTGGTTTAGTTGGGCCTGAAGGTTTCCTTCCTCCTACAACAGATTTTCATCATACCCTCTCAATGGACATTTGTTGTATTTGCTCCATTTGTCCCTCCAAGGTTCGTTTGGTAGAAAAATTATTGCCAAAAACCTTGTGGTTCTATATCTTAATTCTACTTTTTGAATCCATAGTCAAGAACATTTTGGATCCATAGTCAATCTTGGCTTCATTCCACTATCGGGATAAGTTCTCTTTAAAGGTGGGATGGTCCCACCAAAATATTTTTAATATAAAAGGTCCAAGGTTTGTCATCCATCTCTACATCAAGACTATTGTGCCAATGGTTTGTCCTTTCACTAAAAATAATAGAAGTCTCTATAATTGGACCTTGAGATATCAAATAACACAAATTAAAAATTGATCCATCCTCGAAGCAATTTGATGTGAACCCCCTCGCCTTTTATTCTAGGTATACAAGCCATTCTTTGGTTCAATGTTTACTAAGATGATTTCTTGAATGGCATATTGGAAGGCTGAACATCCAGAATCCATTCATTGTATTCCTCCTTTCTTTCTTAGAAGGGAAGCAATCATGTTGAAATCCCCTCCAAGAATCCAAGGATGGAATTAAGTTATCTCTCTTAAGGATCTCATCGATTACATGAAGAAATTTTTCTCATTCGGGACAGAAGGTCCATAAAAATGAGTGAGATAGCCATAAGAGTTAGTTTCAAGAAGGTGGAAGTGTGTCGTGATTGTCTTATGTGTAGAGAGAAAAATATTATAGCTCTATAGTTTTCAGGTTCCAAAGGATAGCTATTCCCCTCATAGAGCATCTAGCATTTGTAGCCACTGATCTACAATCTTTCCAACAAAATTGAGCCAAAGTGCTAAGAATGGTCTCAAAGTATCTGGTTTATAGTAACATTACCACAGAGGGAGCTTCCTGATGGATCTTGGATCAAATATGTCACATCCCCTCCCCTCAGCTCGACGATGGAGAGGACACGACCTAAGCTGTTGCTACTATCAAACGGGCAATCTAGCCCGTTAACATATAAAATAAAATGCATTGAAGTAAATGCATACACATGCAGATGCATAATTCATTAAACAACGGAAGAAAATATATTCATTCACATTCAAGAATTCAACATGTTCATGATAATTTACAAAACAAATACAGTTGCAGAGTTAAATACAAGAAATACTTATCTTGAGAAGAAGCTTCCCCGTAACTAACTATGTCGCTGCAACGTTCCACCCAACCATAGGCCAATGTTCTCATCAATATCTCAGCATCACTAACACCCTCGAGCTGTGAATGATTTCCAAAAGGAGCTAGGAAACAACATGCTTACACACAACAAGACCATACACCCACAATCAAGCCAACACACAGTTGGGTTTCACATTTTGTCCAGCCAAGCCAATAAACAATTGGGTTTCATAGGCTATTAAGGCAACAAGCCAATAACATAGGGG
Organism: Pseudotsuga menziesii; assembly: GCA_001517045.1. Taxonomy (NCBI): domain Eukaryota; kingdom Viridiplantae; phylum Streptophyta; class Pinopsida; order Pinales; family Pinaceae; genus Pseudotsuga; species Pseudotsuga menziesii. The sequence continues at coordinate 787,326 of LPNX010777770.1, read as the reverse complement.
TTCCTTGGACTTACTCAGCCAAGCCAACAATCACATTCAAACACAAACAACCCTCTAACATATGGGTTCCTTGGACTTACTCAGCCAAGCCAACACAAGGATGCCCTTCCCAATAAAATACAAGTTCTAGGTTGTAGAGAAACATTTGGCAACCACAAACAAAAATGGTAGAGGGGGAAAAACAAACCAGGGTCAGCAAATACGATTCCAGGAATCATTCTTGGGCAACATGGGAGCAAAATCGACCACCATAAACCCCCAAACTGTACATCTAAACTCAGAAAACGTTTTTGGTCATAGCAGGAGAAAAAATGACCATCATTCACACCCAAATCGTGAATCCCAAAATCAGAAAATGCCTATGGGCATTTTGGAAGCGGCCTCAACAACCACCCAAAAACGTGAATCTCTGTTGCACATTCACTTAACAACACAGAAAATGAATTCTGATAATGGAGAAATGGAGAAAATGATAGAGATCGTGAGGGGAAAACGCCTAGCAAGCTTAGCTGAGCAAGGAAAGGGAAATATCCTCGATTCACCCCCAAATTGTGGTTCTCCTCTGCCCATTTACTGAACAATATCAAAAATGGATTTTCCGAGCTATGGAAGGAGGAAACAACCACCAAAAATGTGAAGGGAAGAGCCCAACAGCTCCCACTGCGTGAGAGAGAAAAACGTATGTGTCACATACCCCAATTTTGCAAATTTTTTATTTTATTTTATATTATTTGATATTATTGAGAACGATATGTTAATTTTTATGCTAAGTTGTAATTGATGACTCAGCAGGGTCAAGGATATTTAATGTAAATTCTGAATATTTTATTATAAATAAATAAAGGAAGAGACAACAGATTAGGAGAGCTGTTAAAAGAGTGTTTACTGGTCAAATTGGTGCAGGAGACTGGGTGGAGAGCAAACTGACATGTGGCAGCATCCTCAAACCACTTCCAATTGTTGCAGGTGGCAACCTCCCTACATTTGGGGTCATGATTCCCCAAGAAAGTGGAATCACAGCAGGTGGCTCAATTAATGAAAACTGACCCAAAAAGACATAGGCAATCTTTATAAAAATTCCCATTGAAGAGAGCTAAGGCTGCTCATTCTAGAGAAGTGATCATTCAGGTTGAATGAATGTACTTCAGAGAAATTCAATGGAAGGGAAATCTGGAAAGTGTTTGAGGGGATAACTGCTGATTGATCTAGTTGTGACTTTTAAGCTAAAGATCATACTGCTGAGAGCAGAGTATTTTACTGAGATATTGAACTAGTCAGTTGACAGAGGGTTCTACTGTTTGCATTCTCCACCAGTTCTCAACCAAGAAGACCCGGAACAGGCTCCGGGGTCCTGAGGAAGCATTGTTTGAGCGCTCTCTAGGAGATTGGTAGGGAGGAACGACCTCCTAACGCTGTTGTCATCTGTCCTAAATAGGTTCTATGTTATTTTGTTTTACTGTGTTAGTTAAATAAATCTTAGCTTGACTGGTATATGAATGTTAAAGTTCAGTTTGTGAAATGTTAGAATTAGTATTTTTATTAGATTGTTTAAGAAATGAAGTTGATTTAGAAAAGTAATGTATTAGAAAGAAAGTAAAATTTCTAGACTGTGTTTTTCCACACATGGAAACCAGGCCGTACTCTAGCACAGTTAGAATGCTTTAAATAGATGAAAGAAATTCATAAGAGAATGAAAATAAAGATAGGATTCTCTATCTGTAGTGAACATCATAATTTATTCAATTTTTAAGTTATTATGAAAAGAACAATGTCATGGATTTATTATGTTTACTGTTTTACTGAATATAATTAAATAAAATGTTGGAAAAGAAATCGTAGAACTACACTAGAGTTATAGTAAAGAAATATACTGATTCAATAAAAATTATAGAAGATACAGTTAAGTATCTAAAACAAGGTATTAACCACACTTAAATCTTTTATCTTAAACTATTATTTAATATATACTAGAATAGGATTATGTTTACAACCCTTTATTAATAAAAGGTAATCAAAGTTACAAAGTTAATGTTTTAACCCTTACATAACTCTGAATATTTACTAAATTACAGAACATTAAACAAATGTAAATATAAATGTAAACAGTAAATAGAATAAAGCTAAGAATTTACCTATTTAAGAAATAACTATAATTATTTACCAGCCAAGCTCTAAACCTGTGTAAGTTAAACCTGAGGGTCGAAACCCTAGTTCTTCTTTTATAAACATATTCTATAAAAATAGGATATACAAATTAAACTAGAAGACTATTAGTATGCACTAGACTGGGTACAGTCTTATCTCAAGAACTTACAGTATATTTACAAACTCTTTTATTTAAAAGAAAAGAAAATATTTCATTAACAGGTTAAACAATTTCAATACTATTGTAACAACGAAAAAGAGGTAAACAGAAACCAACACACAAACAATAAATTTAAGAACGTATCTATATTAGGGTTCTTTTCTAGTAAACCCTAGTTATTCTATCCTAACTGATAAGTATAAAGATATAAATTTTACCTTACGACTGAGCTTACGGTCTTCACAATAATCTTATCTATTTACAAGAGAAATCTTTAACAGTAAGAATTATTTCACTGACAGTAAGAAGAGCAAGCCTCATTCACAGTAATATCCTTTATAAGACGAAGTATAAATTAATAGAGTATTCGAACAGAAGATAAGTAAAAACCATTAATACAGGAGAAATCTTCATAGATTTACGAAACCGCGTATGATATTACTTAGCCATAAGGCTGTAAATCCTTTTTACAAGTCAATAAAAGTTAAATACAAGTCATGGCATAGAAGCCGGAGTTACCCTGCAATAGGCAAGGGTTTCATTAACCAAAAGAAACTAAGTAATAACCGAACTAAGCATCTAAACAATGGAGGAACCGAAGCCGTGCTTCCTTTCCAACAGTAACCCTTTTCCTTAACCATTGCAAGCAGGGAGTTGCCACATTTTAACCGGGGCTTACCCATTTGGTCTTGAGGTCAACCAACGTTGGAGAGGATCCTTCCAAGCCTAAAGTTGAACTGAAACTTGCAAGCAAACCCAAAGGTTATAGTTAGAAGCTGTATATTCTAACACTAAAACTGTAACTTGAAATTTATTACATTAATATGATAAAATCTTTACCTGAAGGCGAAGGAATTTGGAGCTGAGGAGGAATCGAACCGGCATGATGAACAACACTTTGAAGAACAAACCCTCGTGCTCACCTATGACAGAGGCTGCGGGGTTCACATTCCAAATTACACCAATGATGGAGTAGGTTAAACGCTATGGCAATGGTAATGCAAGGAACCAACACTCAAAAATATTGACAGAGTAACACCACTCTCACAACGACACAGTGCTTGCAGAAAGAACCAAAATACGAGATGGGTATCTCTCAACCCTCATGCAAGAGTTGCAGCACTTCACTACACACACAATGGAGTTGAAAAATGAGAACAAGTGAGCCCTCATGGCCGTGAAGAAACCAGATAGTTCAAAGCCAAACCCTTGAGGAAGAATGAAGAAGATAGGGTTACATTGCAAGCTTTTAAATTGTTCATTGCATGGTGGAGGCTGCTCCACGTGCCCACCGAAATATTCAGTCAGCAGTGGGTCTAATGGTATAGTTTATACTGCATTGTCGGGAAACCAAATGATTGCCAATAATTTAAATAGTGACTACAATGATAATGTAATTACAAAGTCAAAAACATATCATTACAATGACAAACCATAAAGTCAAGCAATGGTAAAGAACAAGATATATATTGCATCGTTAACTCTTATTTTATGAAAACCTTGGAATTCTTCGTTGGCAAAATAACTATGGAGAGATCAATAGTAGGGTATTTTCCCTTGATCTTAAGTTGATAGTACTACTAATAATTATTTATACAAACATTATAATGCATGACTATGATGTTAGAACTAGTGTTGAATACTGGTGGGTAAGAATTTAGTTTATAGATCAACTGTATGTAAATAAAAATAGATAGTATCTATACCCTAGAATAACTCTTACATTTATATATAGTCTATAGTGCCTTGGTGTAAGTTAAACTTCTTGGAAGTTGGTGATCTTTTGGTCGCCATAAGGAACCAAAACTCTAAGTGAATCAAACCAATGTTAGATTAGACTTAGTAAATGAAAGATAGTAAGACTATCCAGGATTAAAAATAGTTATTGATATTAATAAATGATATGGTAATGTAATTTTACTACATTACTTGTGACATGATGGACTTGGAGGGTCGAAATAAGCTCAATGACTTTTAATGCAAGTGGACATTTATATTGTAGTTGATGATTCTTCCCTACTAGAGCAGATTTAAGTGTGGAACTAAGTATTCTAATGTAAGCTTTCTTTAAAAGACGCTAGATTGATATTCATGCTTATAAAACAACATTTAGATACTAGACATAGCAATAGCAGTATTACTTATTCAGTAAAAGCATTTTTATATAAAACTATGAGCTTTATTCACATCAGTAAAACTTATGGAGAACTTGGCTTATAACTTTAAAGACATGCTTGTGAAAGACATATAGTATGGCAAGGATATTGGTCGTTACGACATAAACTTCATATACTGTCATAGTTGCAAAACACGTAAAGAAAAGTTACTTTACCTCGTAGTACCCTTGAACTCTTTTAAGCAAATATTTACTCTAGCAGTTTATATATGCTAAAGAAGTACACCTAGATTTAACGCTTTAAATAAACTCCTACTTGTTCAAAATTTTCCTGTTGAACCTGTAAGATCCAGAAATCCAGCTGAGTTAGCAATTGATAAGTAAGCCCCAATTTAGAACATAACTTCTCACCTACTTGACAAAATCAAATCATCAGTACAACTAGAAGTAATTGAATGTAGATCATTTACATAACATATCTAAATTAAAGCAGTATTAGTTTTTATATTGTTAAAGTTAATCATTACTTTTGTTAACTGTTTCATTTTTCCGCTAGCCGCTAGCAGTTACCAAACTGTGACTATAGACAATTTATGTTACATTAATTTTTTTTAATTTTTGTGAAAATTTGGGTTTTTGACATGTGGTATCAGAGCACAAGGTTCAAACACTAGGCCTTGATGAAGCCCAACTTGCTTTTATGAAACAGTGAATTTAGATTATTTTGCTAATGTTATTTTCTTTTAATGTTATTCAACAGAGAAATTGTTTCTGAAGTTTAACAACAGGTATGGAAAGACTGGAGGAATATGCGGAAGAGGAATCTCCCTTTACTGAACAAGAAAACTTACAGAGAGACCCTATACAAGAAAACATAACCACTAATTCCTCAGAACTTTTACAAATAGTGAAAGACTTAAAATCTGAAATGGAATCTGTTAAACGAGAAAATGAAAGGATTCTGAGAGCTCAGGAGGACCTGAGTCAGATCTTAACAGAAATATTTCAAACTGAGGGAAGGGGTAAAAGAGATGATTCAAAAGATATAAGTCATCAACATAAATATAAAAATATTAAACATAATAAAAATGAAAGCAACTCATCTTCAGAGGTATTTGGTGATCCACGTAATTTTCATTCCACTAGTGATAGTAGTGATGACAACCATTATACTAAAAAGAGAAAATATAAACCTTATGAGGAAATTTCTGGGGAGTTTAAAGCTCAGGAGGAGCTGAATTAGATCTTAACAGAAAGATTTCAAACTGAGGGAAGGGGTAAAAGAGATGATTCAGAAGATATAAGTCATCAACATAAATATAAAAAGATTAAAGATACTAAAAATGAAAGCAACTCATCTTCAGAGGTATTTGGTGATCCACGTAATTTTCATTCCACTAGTGATAGTAGTGATGAAAACCATTATACTAAAAAGAGAAAATATAAACCTTATGAGGAAGTTTCTGGGGAGTTTAAAAAGATTAAACCACCAACATTCAATGGAGAAACTGAGAAGGGGGAGGAAGCGGAATCCTGGTGATCTGGGATGAAGAAGTACTTCCATATTTATAACTATTCTAACCAATTAAAGGTTAGAATGACTATCTACAATCTGTCAGGGAAGGATGATATTTGGTGGCAAGACTTAAAGAGAGTGAAGGGAATAAGAGAGAAGAATGTAAATTGGAGTACCTTTAAGAAGTACTTTAAAAAGAAATTTCTATCTGAGCAATACTATGAAGAGAGAGCAAAAGAATTCTATGAGCTTAAATTAGGATCAATGACTATGAAAGATTTGAACAACAAGTTTTTAAGTCTGCTTAGGTATGTACCATACCTTGTAGATGAAAAACTAAAGGTACAATGATTCCTCAGTTGTTTACCTTATCACATCAAGGATAGGATTGAGTATGACAATCCAAAAACTCTGGAAGAAGCGATGGGGAAATCCAATTTCTGTTATGAACAGAATCGGAAGAAGGAGAGTATGGCCAACTGGAAGGCCAAAAAGAATAACAATCATTATGATCAAAAGAAGAAAGAGTTTGTGCCCAACTGGAATTCTAAAATTAATAAAGCCATACATTTTCTTAACAAGAATTTCCAATGGAATAAGAGTAATTCACCAAGCAATCAGAATAATTCAAAGGGGAAAGAGTCTGCTAATAATCATGGTAATTACACAAAGAAATTTGAATGCAAAGAACCTATAAAGTGTTGGGAGTGTAATGGCCCACATTATGCTTCAGTCTGTCCTAATCGGAAAAAGACTGTCAGTAATATTCATACCATGCAGGAAGAAATGACTATTGGAGACCTAGCGAGGACTATGCCCAGAATCAATGCAGCCTTGGAGAATCGACCAACATAATATCAAACTTCCATGGTGGAAGTAGAAGGTATGACAAACCAAACCCCTATAGCTATTTTAATTGACCCAGGAGCTAGTCTCAGTTATATTTCACCTAAATTGGTAGAAAAATGTAAGCTGCATGTTGAAAAATTTGAAAATTCTTGGTTGGTTTAATTAGGCACTGGTGCAAAAAGGAAGGTAACTTGTTTTGTAAAGGAAGGTAACTTGTTTTGTAAAGAAATGTGCCGTAGTTATGGATCAATTTGAAACTATTGTAAAGCTTAATGTACTACTTCTTGGTTCTTATGACATACTAATCAGTATGGATTGTTTAGAGCAACATAGGGTAATCTTAAACTATTATGATAAAACCTTTACGTGTATAAATAATGATGGAAAATCAATAAGTGTAAAGGGAATCCCTAGAAAAACAACTATAAGGCAGATCTCTACTCTGCAACTTAAGAGAGATGTTAGGAAAGGTTGTAAGGCTTATGCAGTAACGGTAACTGATGAGGAAAATCTAAATAAAACAGACAAATTAAAATTGGAGGACATACCAGTTTTAAGAGAGTATGCTAATGTATTTCCGAAAGAAATTCCAGGACTACCTCTGAAAAGGGAACTAGATTTTACCATTGAGCTGGTACTGGGTGCAATACCCAGCTCAAAGGCCCCTTATCAAATGAACATACTTGGACTTAATGTGTAATGTCCTCGACCCTTCAACCGACGAAGAGGACGCTACCATGGAATTAACCATCCGGGCAACCGCCCCATGAACATGTGCATTCATAAGAATTGAAATGCTAGAACATAAAACATGCTAAGATGCATAATTTATCATACACAACGGAAGCAAACATATGTTCATACAAGCATTAAACATGTTCATCATAATCATTAACAGTAAATATGATTGCAGAAGTAAAATAGACAAGGTTACTTATCTCATAAAGAACTCGTCTCGCAACCAGCTACGTCGCTGCAATGTTCCACCCAACCATAGGCTAGCATGCTCCTAAATCTCTCAACAATGCTGCCAGCCCCGAGATGGGCATGATTCCCTAAGGAATAAGGAACAAGCAGGCTTACACATAACCAAGGATACACAAAGCACAGCTAATCCAACACAGTTGGGTTTATCAGGCCATCAACAAGACAACCAAGCCAACATGGTTAGGTTTATCAGGCCATCCAGGAGCTGGGAAAGGCTAAATGCTAAGCTGGTGAGCCCATTACAGAGCTAGGAACACCTACACTAGAACTAGCTTGACTTCTAAGACACCCACACACACCCAACAGAAGAAATCAGTCCCTTCTCTGCTACATAGTCCCTCAGGCCCCGACTTCCCTTCCAGTGCTATTCAGGGCTTGTGGAGAAGAAAGCCAGCCCTCTAGCTCTGTCTGTGTGGTTTCCAAACACACCAGTTTTATCAAGAAACCAAGCCCCCATCCCTGCTCCCAACACAGTTCAAAGACCAACCACTGCATACACGCAGTCACACAAGCGATTCACAGCTTGGGCAAGGAAAACAATTCCTGAGTCGTTCTTGGCCCTATCGTGGCCAAAATGACTCCAAAACAATCTACAACAGCCCCCAAAATGTAAAGAAGACCACAACAAACAAAATTTAAGGGAGACCACAACAAACCCACGAATCTTGAGAAGAACGGAGACAACCACAAAGGGAAGAACAACAACCCCGATCTCAACATTGAAGTGACGAGAAAATTACACGGCCATACCAGTCTGTAAGGAAAACATACACCCACACAATCCACAAAATCCATATGGAAAACATGCACACACAGAATGTGAATGGATTATTCACAAGGGAAAATCATGGGTAAAAGAACACGACTCCCAGCTCGCTGCATGAGTAAAAACTAGGAAGAATTCCTGTGCGTGAGAACGAGCAAGACTCCCGCCCTTGCATGAGGATGACCAGACAATGGAGAGAATGACGTAGTAGTGGAGAGAGTGGAGAGTCTGCATGGAGTGATTGTGGTGGTGGTTTTCCTTTCCAACGTGAGGGTCAACCTGCTAGAGGAGTGTGTGTGTGGGCAAGGACTAACAGTCCTGCCACACTCCATTCCCAGCCATAACTTCCCTAACCAACAGCAGAACTTTTTAATGGTAGTAGTTGGATAAGACAAGGGAAGGTGAGCAAGTCAAAAGGGTTTAATAGCTGACACATAGCTCTGATTCCCATTGGTTCAAGTTTTAACAATCCCGCCCCTTATCCTTGGGAAAATCATGCCCCTCCTCAATTTAGTTACCGCGAACATAGCTGGTTGGGTTATTTAATTTAAGATGCATATTTACATGATGACAAAACTTAATATATACTGTATACCACGATAGACCATCGACAACAATTCTGTTTGCCGAAACATAACACAACTAAATCGATGGTGGGGCTTTTTGCTTTAGCTCCACACCACGATTCATTAAAATATATACATCATGTACATTTAATGCAATGGGGTCAAAACCAGGGTGTTACATTCCCCTCCCCCTTCAATAGCACTGTCCTCAGTTCTTTACAAAATTTGAACAAAATGCTACACTGGTATCGCCTCAGTGTTCCACAGAATTGAACAAAAATGGATGTGCCAATCGCATGGCATCCTCCAGCTCCCACGTAGCTTCTTTAGGTCCGTAGTGCTCCCATTGCACCCTTACCTGTCCTATGGCTCGGTTCCAGAGCATTGTGACCTTCCTGTCGAGGATGCACATTGGCTCGATTCAGAACTCTCCCTCGGGTTCCACCTGAATCACATCCCAATTTATCACATGGTTAGGATTGTGTACATATCTCTTAAGCAAAGAAACATGAAAAACATTATGATTTATAGTGCTAGCAGGCAATGCAAGTCTATATGCAACCGACCCTATTCTTTCAAGCACTTCAAATGGCCCACAATGTCTTGGTGACAACTTGGCACAACTTCCAAGATTTAAGGAACTCTTCTTTGCCCTCACTCTGAGGTAAACATGATCCCCAACATTGAACTCCCTGTTCACCCTATGCTTATCTGCATAGCTTTTCTGTCTGTCCTGTGCTACTTTCAGATTCTATCTGATCTTTACAACCTTTTGCTCCATTTCCTTAAGCAATTCTGGTCCAAGCACAATCCGGTTCACTGGATTATCCCAAGTCACAGGTGGCCTACACCTTCTTCCATACAAAGCCTCATATGGACTCATCCCCAAGGATGCCTGCTATCCATTGTTATAAGCAAACTCTGCCAAGTGTAAGTAATCTTCCCACTTGGTTGGTTTGTCCATCACGTACATGCAAAGCATGTATTCAAGCACCCAATTAACTCTCTCTATCTGCCCATCTATCTGAGGATGGTATGCAGTGCTGAAGTTTAGCTTTGTACCCAAATCTGCAAACAACCCCTTCCAAAAATTGGAAGTGAACTTGACATCTCTGTCAGAGACTATTGCCTTAAGCAATCCATGCAATTTGAAAATCTCCTTCATGAAGATCTTTGCAATGTCATCCATCTTATGCGTAGACTTCACTGGTATAAAATGCGTTGCCTTTGTCAACTTGTCTACCACAACCATGATGGAATCATGTTGTCTCCAAGTCATCGGCAATCCTGTAATAAAATCCATGGAAATAATTTCCCATTTCCATTCTGGAACTGGCAAAGGCTGCAACAAACCTGCAGGGTGTTCATGCTCAACCTTTACCTGTTGACATTTCATACACCTTGAAATGTACTCAGCCATGTCCTTTTTCATTCCTGGCCAAAAGTACTGCTTTCTAACCGTAGCAATTGTCTTCTGGTATCCTGGGTGACCAGAATATAGAGCTTGATGGATTTCATCCATGACAACTCTCCTCAAATCTGCTACATATGGAATATTAATTCTACCTTTATAAGTGAGAAGTCCATCCTCTTCCAATTTATATCCCTCATACCTCTTCTCAAGACCTTGTTGTTGCAATTTGTTTTTTACTTGCTCATACAATTCATCTCCAGCAACATGATTAACAATCTGCTGCCTCAAATCTGATTGGCAAATACTAAGAGATGTCACATGCATTTCCTGTACCTTCCTGTTGAGTGCATCAACTACTTTATTCTCTTTCCCTTTTATGTGCTTGATTTCAAAATCAAACTCACATAGAAATTCCAGCCATATTGCTTGCTTAGCGTTCAGAGTAGGTTGATCAAACAAATACTTCAGACCACAATGGTCTGTTCTGAGCTCAAATCTTCTACCCATCAAGTAATGCCTCCACATCTTGAGGGCATGTACTATGGCTGCAAGCTCTAGCTCATGAGTGGCATAGTTCTTCTCATGCTCCTTTAGCTTTCTTGACTCATAACATATCACATGGTTGTCTTGCATAAGGACTCCTCCAAGCCCTTGTCCGCATGCATCGGTACACAGCACAAAGTCTTTCTCTGGATCTGCAACCTTAAATACTGTTGCACTAGTGAGAAGATTCTTCAACTGCTGGAAGCTTTCTTCACACCTCGATGTCCATTCGAACTTCATCCCCTTCTTTTGCAAAGAAGTGATGGCATGTGAAACTTTGGAGAATCCCTTAATGAACCTCCGGTAGTATCCCGCAAGCCCCATAAAATATCTTACATCTGTCACATTTCTTGGAGTAGGCCAATTCATAATGGCTTCAATCTTTTCAGGGTCCACAGATATACCCTCCTCAGAGATAATGTGACCCAAATACTGAATTCTATCTCTATAGAAGTCACACCTGCTTAGTTTTGCATACAACTGGTGCTCCCTGAGCAATTGCAATGTCAACCTCAAATGCTCTTCATGTTCTTCCTCATTCTTAGAATAAATAAGAAATTCATCAAGGAAAACAAGAGCAAACTTGTCCAAATATCTGCTGAAGACACTATTCATAAGGCACATAAATGTAGCTGGTGCATTTGTGAGACCAAATGGTACCACTACAAACTCATAATGTCCATACCTTGTCCTGAAGGCTATCTTATGAATGTCTTCATCCTTGATTCTCACCTGATGGTAACCATACCTCAAGTCAATCTTTGAAAATACCTTTGATCAAAGAGGTCATCAATCCTAGGTAAGGGATATTTATTCTTCACCATAACCTCGCTCAATTGTCTGTAATCAATACACAACCTGAGTGTACCATCTTTCTTCTTTACAAACAAAACTGGTGCTCCCCAAGGAGACACACTCGGCCAGATATACTTCTTTTCCAACAACTCTTGCAGTTGCATCTTCAACTCTAGCATCTCCAGTGTACTCATCCTGTAGGGTGTCTTGGACACTGGTGCTGCTCCTGGAACAAGTTCAATTGTGGAATCAATGTCCTGCTTTGGAGGAAGCCCTGGAATCTCATCAGGAAACACATCCTTGAATTCCTGTAACACCTGGTAGTCCTCCAACCTAGGGGTTTCATCTCCTAATGTCTCCAAAATATGAGCTACATACAACTAGCAACCTTTCCTACAGAACTTCTTTAACTGCATTGCTGAAACCTTCCATACTAAGATTTCCTTTGGAATGCCTTTCACAACTACTAGGTTCCCTTCTTCATTCATGCATTCGAAAGTCTTGTTGTAGCAGTCAAGCTTTACCCTGTGAGCTTCTAACCAATCCATTCCAATGAGAACATCATAGGAACCAAGCAGTAGAACATTCATATCTACACAAGTGACCAATCCATCCATGACCAATGGACATTTCTCTACCACTTCACTAACTTTTCTCCTAGTTCTAGTGGCTAGCTGAACTAACCAAGACTTCCTATGATTTACTTTCTTAAAAGCACAAATCTCCACTACTCTAGGAGTAATGTAACTGTGCGTAGAACTAGGGTCAATAAAAATAGAAATAGATTGCTCAACAATCTTACCTGCTACTTCAACCACAGTTGACTGGTGATTTGCTTGGCGGTCCTCCAGTGCTACATAGATCCTAGGGACTGCCCTTGCTACTTGACCCACTGTTTCTGCTTCTTGAATGTTATAAGCCGGTCTTGCACTTTCATTCTTGAGTGGACAATTCCTGCACATATAGGGTCCTCCACATTTCCAACATTGAAGTGGCCCTCTATTATGTTGTGGATCCTTAGGTTTTTCTCCTATCACTCCAACTGGCTTACTCGCAGCTTGAGATGGCTGCTTTTGCTGATTCCTAAAGTTAGAAGGTTTGAAACCTTTCTTTCTTTGGTTAAACTTCTTATTCTTCTTGTCCTTCCATGCCTTATGGTAATCCGGTTTACCTTTTCTTTGCTCATAGCAATACTTAGCCTTCCTTATTACTTCTTCAAGAGTTCTAGGTTCATAAAACTCAATTCTATCTTTGTAAGACCGAGGTAATCCACTCAGAAAGCGCTGGACCTTCACTTTTTCATCTCTGATGTACCGAACATACCTCAACAGCTCCAAAAACTTATTTGCATACTCTTCCATGGTCTGCTGTCCCAATCTCAGCTCATGGAACTCCTTAATCTTGTCATCATAATACCTGTCAGAGAGGTATTTCTGTTTGAAATACTTCTTGAACTGTTTCCACTTAAGTTTCCTTTCACTGATCCTCTTTACTTGCTTGAAGTGTTCCCACCAAATGGATGCCCTTCCATTCATATTGAATATGGTAACTCTTTCCTTCATGTTTCCTGAATAATCATGCACTGGAAAGTACTTCTTTATCCCAAGAAGCCAAGCTTCAGCTTCTTGTCCAGTCTTTATCTCACCATCAAATGTAGGAGGTTTAGCCTTCTTAAATTCATCCCGAGGGCGATCCCTTTGGTGTCTCTTTCTTTTTATTTTATGAGAAGAAGAACTTGAATCCCTACTGGATTCTTCAGAGTTAGTTGATCCACTAGAAGTCCTTCTCGTTCTCCTAGTACTGCTCTTACTGCCTTCTGGTCTTGCTGTACCTCGTCCAGAGTCTATCTTTCTCTGCAAGTCTGTTAAACTCTACAACATTGCAGCATTCAGCTGATGTTGCTCTTCCTGGGATTTAATCAAGCTTCTCATGGTGGCTGCAACATCTAATGGTGTCTCTTGGAATCTCCTTCCATTAAACTCTATGTCATCATTTCTGTTACAAACATTTTCTCCCATGGTATCTCGGGCACGCTCATAGGAATCCCGAGCATCATATCCATCATGGGTTCTCATAATTGAACCACCACTTACTTACCAAGCTGCACTACCTGGAATACTGCTCTTGAAGGTGACTATGATTCTGCAAACGTGTTACTAACACAACTGTTAGATGCATAACATTGATATACATCAGAATTACTTACCTTCTCCTGGAAAAAGAATATAATGACAAATTTTTCCAAACACAATATTTTCCTCATCAAAGAACGTCTGTCTGAGGGGGGCGAAGGGGGTCAAGGGGGCTTGCCCCCTTGTGGCTTCCGCCACTATAGGGCGGGTCGAGGGCAGCGCCCTCGTTTAAAAAAGAAAAGAAAAGTAAATCTATGATTTTCGCGCAATCTGGTGCATGAGATCGTTGCCACTTTCTCCTTTTTAGCCCTGAAAATCCACTGAAAAAAACTGAAAATCCCTCCGAAAAACAGTCAAAATATGCTAAGAAATCCCACTTAAAAAACTCAAAATTTCCTTGTACAGGGTCGGGTCTCATCTCAACTAACATTCCGATGTTTCGACGGTCGAAACAACTAGCTTCTTTCAATGTATCGGCGGCCGGGTGCACTGTTCATCGGAAGGATAGTCCATTAGACAGCCGCAATGGCGGACGTTCAATCCACTAACTTCTTTCGACGTAGCTCATCGACAACTGAATTAACTAGGAGTCGAAAATGTGTTCAACTAACCATCGCCGATGGTCGACGATTCCAGGACTTAGAGAAAATTTCAAAATTTTCCCTTTAGTCTTCCTTTTCGCCACTTGATCGGCTCAATTCTCTTCTTTTCATCGGTGAAATAGTTCCATCAGCAGCTGCAATGGTGGCCCATCATCTTTGATCTTCTTCCGATCGGCGACCCAATCTGCTGAGGCATAACCTGATCGGTATCGGGAGTCTCTTCTCATCAGAAGGCTAGTGCTCTAGGCTTCCGAAACGACGAGCGCATGAACCACTTTCTTCTTTCGGTGGCCGATGTTTTCATTACTTAGAAAATGTTTGAACTTTCTTTACTGCGTCAGTGGTTGGAGGCCCTACCCATCGGGAGCATAGTGGTCTAGCCATTCGTAACGGCGGCACTCAATTGGCTAAGTATCAGCGATCCATCTGTCTAGGTGTTTCGATGTGCCGAAGGCCAAAACACTTAGAAATTTTTCTAAATTTCCCTCTCCTCTGTCTTTTGCCACATCGGCCATCGGTATTAATAATCATTAAATAATATATTTAATGAGATGAGGCACCTTAACTGACTGGTTGAACTGATTGTAACCACCAGTTAGCAATTAGGTGCATTAATATCACTCAGATCACCCCCAGAGTGCTCCAGTTAGCCTCCTTGACTGTAGGAGAAGGCTAAGTTAGCCTCCTTGACTGTAGGTAGGCATGGGTGTGATTGGATGATGGCAATTAATGCTCCACTGATGTTAATTAATGTCAATTATACTTAGGATAGTGGTTTAACTAGGCCAATTTGACCAAAAAGAGTGTGTATGATGGTAAATGTCTCCAACACCCCCCTTTAAGCTATACTCAGGAAGAGTTAGAAAACATAGATGCATAAAAATGCTAGGGCCCTGGCAACAAAGGCCATAGGTCACCCTGTACAATAAAGTAACTGCTTAATATAACCAAGGAAAGAGGGAAAACCTCATGGGAAAAATACCCCCCCTCAAACTAAGCAGTAAATCAAGAATTGGTTCTTCTATGCAGCAGCATCCTGAGACTGTGCATGTGAACCTATGAATCCAAACTAAATGAATATGTCTGGAGGAATCTTCCACTTTGGAAGAAGAACAATGCACTCAACTGGATCAGAAATATAAACAGCTGCACGGTGAAAACTGGACCCATGTAGAGCAACTGAAATCATCTGAAGAGAGAGCAAAGGTTTATGAGGATTTGAACCATGTGTGGAACACTCAAGAAACTGATATGTTGCAGCCTTGAACAGCAAACCATGAGTGGTAAAATCAGCCCCAATTTTTAGGAGCAAGTGTCCAAGCGGATACAGAATGTCTTCCTCTTTACTAGTTCTATGAGGAGATGAGCATGTGACCAAAGGTAGAGAAGCCCTGGGACTCTGGAGAGCGAATGCTTGAGCTCCATAATCTGATATAGCTTCAGAAATATCTAATGATTCACAAAATAATATATCAGCAACCTCATAAGAGGAAACTAACACCAAATCCCCATCAGCAAATTTGAAGAAGAATTGTGGTACTTGATTTTTCACACCGAAATTGGTGAGAGCAGCTACAAGCATGACTGAAAGCTCTTGGATTTTAAAATATGAACAAAATAATATCAGATCAGAATGTAAATCACATCTAAATAAGTTCAAAACAGATCCAAAACTGTGAAATGAAATCAAATCCCCAGCAGCAGTTTTGTAGGAGACTTGCGGTACTTGTTTCTTCACACCGTTGATGAGAACAGCTACAAGCAGTACTGAAGGTTTATGAACCTGAAATTTTGAACCAAGAAATATCAGATCAGATCCAAATAAGATCATATCAGATCCAAAATTATGGTCAACCGAGACGGTGAATGCATAGTTTTCTTCTTCTTCAAAATTCTGAATTTTGGTGCATGCAATCCTGCAGGATTTTGCTGGAAGATCTAGATCATGGGGAGCGAATGTGTCACTCTTATAATCTGATATTTCTTCCAAAATATCCAAGTTTTTACATATTTTCACACCAACAGCAACATTAGAGGGATAAAAATCAAAATTCTCTTCACTTTTGGAAGCAATTACTGGTAAATTTTGCACAGAATTCAAAGAAAAATCACCGGTGAATGTTTGCATGGAAGTGCAACAGTATTTTTCTTCAATATCAAAGATTCGAATGTCTTATTCTGTTTCAGCAATATGAGGATATGAGATATCAGAGATATCATGAACTTCCGGAACATTAGGAGAAGGATTCACTGCATGGAGACTTTCTTCAATTCGAATTGAATGTGTAGAAAATTCTGCTTCATCTTCATCTTGAACAACTTCATCAGAGAGAGTAGAGGCCGAGACTTTTGAGTAAAGCACTCTTGTGGTGCTGGCTCTGATCTCCAAATTACTATTATGATCCTCATTGTGCTTGCCAAAGGTTCTATCCAATTTTGTCCAGACTTCCTTTGGGTATTCAGTAGAACCAATAATAAGGTAGTACAAGCTAGGAGAAAGGGCCAGACATATTGCTCCAAAAGCTCTATCACTGTCATTTAGCCAGTAATTCTCATTCTCATAAGAATCTTTTCCAAGTCCAATAGGTACCTCATAGAGACCTCGTCTCTTCAGATATGCAATCATCTTCAACTTCCATTCTGAATAGCTTGTGAATGGGGTGAGAAGAGGGATTGATGAGTCCATTCGAAGTTGTACCTGTTAAAACCTGCAAATCAAAACAAAAAGGGCACCATAAGGTCAGGCATCCTGCACATTTTAGGCTTTCATCACACCCATCATAGTCAATCAAGCAAGCTTGATCAACAAGTTCTTTATTTGGGGTATTAAGTGGTAAGCCTTGGCTTCTGGTGCAGTGCTGGATTTTTGAGCTATTGCTCAAATTTCATGGAGAAATATGTCAAAAATCTTGTTTTTGAGAGATGGATCTTCATCCCGCCATATGCTCTGATACCATATTAATTCTTGCACATTGATCTAGGAACAAAGAATCAATCTCATCAAAGAATAATCAACAAATACTCATGAAATGGTGTTAATCGGAACCAGAATGGTTTCCTCTCTGTATATTCAATAAACAATGAATGGTTACAATAACAATGTCAAGCAATAGCTTGAATCCATGAGGAATTTGAATACCTAAGGAGACAATTTGAATTCAATGAGTGAGTCTAGCTTAACTGACTCTCAACCATTGGTTCACACTCAGTTAACCACTTGAACAAAACCCTAATTGACTCACCAAACCCTAACTGAAGTCGGAGTGCAATAAATGATTGAATCTCAACTAAAGGAGATCAAACACATGTGATAGCAAGCCAACCATCAAGTGCTAGTGCTCCATGACTTCAATGAATCCCGATGAGGTTAACTGAAGCTGAACTGATCTTCAGAAGTTGGTGGAGGCGCCCTGTTGACTCCAGATCATTAAATAATAATAAATAATCATTAAATAATATATTTAATGAGAGGAGGTGCCTTAACTGACTGGTTGAACTGATTGTAACCACCAGTTAGCAATTAGGTGCATTAATATCACTCAGGTCACCCCTAGAGTGCTCCAGTTAGCCTCCTTGACTGTAGGAGAAGGCTAAGTTAGCCTCCTTAACTGTAGGTAAACGTGGGTGTGACTGGATTATGGCAATTAATGCTCCACTGATGTCAATTAATGTCAATTATACTTAGGATAGTGGTTTAACTAGGCCAATTTGACCAAAAAGAGTGTGTATGATGGTAAATGTCTCCAACAATCGGGTGGCCTTCCCACTAAGTGTTCCACTGCATCGGAAGAACTTGTCACAAAGTCCTTTGATGGGTCGATGTTTCCAGCACTTAGAAATTTTTTGAAGATTGAGGTTTTTTTCTGTCCAAAATTTTATGATCTCTGCTAGGCAGAAGGTAATCCTGCCTCTGTTACTGCATCCTTGCGGTCCATTCAGGCCCATGCTGCAATATGAGCTCTGATACCACATTGTAACATCCCCAACCCTTTGAATGATGAAGAGGACACTACCATGGCATTAACCATTCGGGAAACCACCCCATGAACATGTGCATTCATAAGAATTGAAATACTAGAACATAAAACATGCTAAGATGCATAATTTATCATACACAGCGGAAGCAAACATATGTTCATACAAGCATTAAACATGTTCATCATAATCATTAACAGTAAATATGATTGTAGAAGTAAAATAGACAAGGTTACTTATCTCATAAAGAACTCGTCCCGCAACCAGCTACGTCGCTGCAACGTTCCACCCAACCATAGGCTAGCATGCTCCTAAATCTCTCAGCAATACTACCCCCTCAAGCTGGGCATGATTCCCCAAGGAATATAAGGAACAAGCAGGCTTACACATAACCAAGGATACACAAAGCACAGCCAAGCCAACACAGTTGGGTTTATCAGGCCATCAACAAGACAGCCAAGCCAACATGGTTAGGTTTATCAGGCCATCCAGGAGCTGGGAAAGGCTAAATGCTAAGCTGGTGAGCCCATTACAGAGCTAGGAACACCTACACAAGAACTAGCCTAACTTCTAAGACACCCACACACACCCAACACAAGGAATCAGTCCCTTCTCTGCTACATAGTCCCTCAAGCCTTGACTTCCCTTCCAGTGCTATTCAAGGCTTGTTGTCAGAACCCCAAAAATTTCGAAAAATTTAAAATTTTTAAAATAGCGCATATTCTTATTAAATGCAGTCATTAACTGTTTGATTTGTTTTATGTTACTAGAATTGTAACTGAATGATCCTTTGATTATAATTAACTTTGAAGAATAGTTTCTTTTCAGTTACTGATTGTGTTCTGATTGATACAACAAGGTGGGTTTGTCATGAAGGGCTGGGCTTACTTAGCTTCCGAGCTAACGCAGCGGTTTTATTCTCTTACAGATATATAGGTAAGATGTACGGGTCGCTGCTAACAAATCTCGAAAGTTTACAATACAATTTGGTGTATATAATTTATTCAGTGAAAGTACATACATGCTAGATATATTTACCAGGCTTTTAAAGGTAAAGCTTTTACTAAATTTTCTTTTGAGATCTATTAATAGAGAATTGAATTCTACTCATAAAGATGGCAGTTAAAATCTCTATCCAGGAAACAGGGTTTAACACTTCTGCAGAGTACGAAACCATTAAATGTTCATACTGAAAGAAAGTGTAAAATGCAATAATTATTTCTTTACTAGCAGCTAGCATGGTAGAAAATTACAACATCAAAGATTTAATTCTATTATTCATAGTTACTGCAACATGCCATGTTTAGATTGCAACATGTTTATATTTGCAACTGTAGTTGTATATGATAAGATATCTCAAATATCGACTTAGACTTTTCTTACTTTAAGCGTTTACAAGGTTTATTGTTTGATACAAGTCTTCCCTTAATATTTTAAGGATTTGCATTGTTTTGGAATGCTACTTCTATTTCCATGATCGATATTTAGATAAGAACAAACACTTTAATTCAAACCTAGGTTATTATACTCAAACACTGCTTAAGAGTTTCATAGCCATACTATCAGCAAAGAAAGTTATCTTATTCAAACTTCTTATCATATAGAGACTCTTATAATATCTTCTATAACCTTTGGGCTTGAAATTGATAAAATCAAATTGTCACAAAGAAACTGATTCTAAGAATATTAGTAGGATTGTTGTTTTACAAACAAAGGAGGTTCATAAAGTTAAGGGTAAAAACCATCAACATGATCAATTGATCACCTTATAAGACTAGTATAATTCTAAAGCTAGTATAATTATAAGACTAGTATAAAGCTAAACTACACTATGGTAAATAGCATTGCTTCTATACTCTTATAACTCATTATAAATAAATACAACTCTCCATATCTAAATATATGAGACCAATCGATACACCAACTTCATAATACCATATTTTATAAACGTTAATCAAATGTCTAAATAGTTGACTTTATAATGCAGGTGATTTGATTAAGGTAAATTGAACCTTATGGAACCCCGTGATGATTTGGATTATGAACTCATTGGAAATCCTATCGTGGAACTATAGAGTTCCTACCCACTACATGCAAATAATTTATGGGGTTACGTGGTCTCATCTCCACCATGCACTGCCGTTATAAAAGCGTTTGACTTAAGCCTAAACATCATTCCTCCACTGCCTTAGGGCCTCCGGCCACTCTACAGAACCTTCTAGTCCATTTCACTATTTGCACTACCTGGTACCATTTCCATGTTGGTTCACCTTCCCGTAGGCTCACCTTCTGCGTGGTGAGGAAATATACCGTGTTAAAATCTTATTTTTGGAGCAACGTTGTTTCTCCTAGGGTTTTCTCCTTTGACACCCATCGCCCGAACTCTTTCTGTGAAGACCGTCGCTTTGGCTTAGTGCTGCGAGTCATCCTCCCTTGTGACAGGTTACTCATCGCTCTTGCCAGCTCCTACTCTTCTGTGGTGAATGAAGGGTTTACCCTTTTTCTTGCTTATGGTCGTCTGGTTGATTTTCTTCGTGGACGTAAAGCTATTAATCTCTCAGGTAAGTACAGGGTTTCAATCTGTATTCTTTTTGCAGTAATAGCTTAGCCATCAACAACGGTTTGGTAAGGTTTTAATATTTATTTTAACTTTCGTTGCAGGGTTGATCTTTTCTTCTCGGCGTGGAAGGCACAACACTCAATGGCTGGCTTCTTCCGGTAAGCCTGGTTTTCTCCATGGCTTTCTCCTCCTTACTGGTTCTTTAGAGCAGTCATAGCTATGAATTCTGGGTGTGTAACCCTCACGGTTACTTGGGTTCAGTTAATGAACCTGAACTTTGTTGAAGGCATTTGGACTTGTTATTTATCTTTGGATTTCAGCCAAAGCCGAGACCGTGGGTTTTTGGGTTTTTGTGTGATTACTGTGTAAGCATGCGTACATATAAATATTGTACAGGCTGTAAGTTTTTATATTGTAAATCGAGATGGTGGCTGTGGTTTGTAAAGGAGATAAAACTCCATCTTTGATGAACCTCAATTTACACTTGATAATTTTGACAAGGTTTTAACCTGAGTTTGAAGCTATAGCTGTATAAACAGTTTTTCTTAAATTATATTTAGTTTTTGTACAGTTTCTTAAACCATAACTGTGCATACTCGACTTATTAATCCTAACTATGTTCGATACCTTCGATTCCCATATATAAGTAATAAATATTTAGATTACTCATTGTGAATGATTTTTGGTATTAGTTGGTAGGGTTTCTCCTGTATATTAATAATAGGTTATACGCTACTGTGGTTTATAATTCATATTATTCTATACAGTAAATACCGATGCCATAATTATTACTTGTTATAATACTTAAATAATCCTACCTGGAATTGCTTGTTATCTCTACTACTAGTTCTGTTTAGGTTCCTTCCTTTCATAAGCATAAATAGAAATAATAATAACTGTTCTTTGTTTATAAAAAACCAGTTAATTAAGAAATTTCAATAATTACTATTAGTATTGTACTATACTTCTGCAACATGATGGTTTCCAAATATAAATATAATTAAGCTCCAAGGTTGACAATCCTGCCATTTTGGGCATTTATTTACTGTACAAGAATGCATTTGATTTTATTTATAAAATATTATTATTAGGGTTTCTGTACTTGATTATAATTTGACTTTCTAGTTAATAAAAAGAATCTGTAATTGTTGAAGTAAAATCTATACCCTTTAATGACATAGGGTTTCTATGTGTTTATTTTTACTATACTTTTTGAATACTGTCAGTATACTTGTAGATCAGACAGTATAATTTAATTTTAGGCTGTACTTTTTAAAATAATAAAAACCCTACTTTATATTAACATTACTAATATACCTATAGTGTATAAAATAAAGGTATATTATTGTTACTCATATAATATTTATATTATCTTTCTAAGATTACTAAGCCTCCATGTTTTATCTTTAGTTTATCTTGTAAGCATGTTGAAAGATAACACTTGTTCTTTAAATTCTTGCGTAATTTATGTTATATTATCTTTATTCTTTTGTAAGTAATTGTTTTATTAATTATAGTGTCTGTTTATATATCCAGAGTTTAGTTAACTCTAAATAAAGTCTATCTTATTAACATAGATCTTAATCTTCCTTCCAAACAAAAGAGCAACAGTTCAGGAACTGTTCAAGCTTAGTCTAGAACAAAAGAAGGAAATTAATAAAATGATTTCATCACTAACATACATATAATCTAGATCATAATGGTTTGACAGTAAGATTTAATTATCATACAACTATTCCTACACTCAGTTCATTGTTCAACATATAGTAGTATAGTTATTCTATACTTAGAAGAAGATGCTGCAAGTATAACAGGAGATACATCCGGTCTAATCCTCCTTTTCTATTTGTTCCTTACAACAATAAAGTTGCTGAAAGTAAAATACTGAACCAGGAAGTAACTTTATCTATAAACTTATAAATTGTTAGTAAAACCTCTTTTCTAAAAAATAGATAAGGAACAATCTATTATTCTACAATCTCATCATACCATTCTTAATTAAATTTACCCATGTGCTGGAGTACGGTTTGGTAAAACCCAGACGTGGAAAAACACAGAGGGTCTTTATCTTTCATCAGAAGATTCAATTACTGATATACTGAAACATTTACATTATTAAACTAACTAACTCTTCTGTCATATAATATAAGCATAACATTCATCCATTCACACTCATTAAAACAACATAGTTAAGTGACAGACATAACCTGTTTAAACTGGGACAACAACAGCGATGGGAGGCCGTTCCTCCATACCAACTCCTAGAGAGCACTCAAACAGTGACTCCTCAGGACCCCCGAGCTTGCTCTGGTCTCCCTGGATGGAACTAGGTGTAGCAAAGTTAGATACCAGTCTTCAAACTCAGTAATAATCCAGAACTTATCAGTAAGTTCTCCCAGCTAACAAGATGTAATAAACCAAGTTACCGCAGCAATCCTCTCAGAACAACTTCCTTACTGTTTTCCCTCTTTCCTCAATGAATTTCCTGAATAACATTCACCTGAATGAATTCTCTCTGAAAAATATCTAAGCATCCTTAGCTCTCTTCATTGAGTACTTTTTAAAAGATTGCCTAGGTCTTTTTGGGTTAGTTGTCATTTAATGAGCCACCTGCTCTGATCCCACTTTCTTGGGGGATCATGATCCCAAATATAGGGAAGTTGCCACCTGCAACTTAGGAAGTGTTTGAGGATGCTGCCACTTGTCTTTTTCCCTCCACCTAGTTCCATCCACCAGTTTGACCAGTAACCTCTTTTTAACAGCTCTCCCATGCTGTTGTCTCCACAATTTATTTATTAATAATAAAATATTTTGAATTACACTCCACTTCTGTTGACTCTGCTGAGTCATCAATTCCTACTTAGCATTAAATTTAACATAATGTTTCAGGAATATAATTAAATAATTTACATTATTTTACAAAATTGGGGTATGTGACATACACACCCCCTTAAAATGTAACATCGTCCTCGATGTTACTTATTTTTCATCCTCTGCAACCTCCTGGAACAGATTCGGGTATGCTTCCCGCATCTTACTTTCCAGTTTCCAGGTAGCTTCTTCAAGACTAAGGTGCTTCCATTGCACCTTCAGCTGTCCAATTATGTAGTTCTGCAGAGTAATTTCCCTCTTCCCGAGGATACAATCCAGTTCCACTAGAACTTCTCCTTATGGTTCCACCTGTACAACATTCCAATCAATCACATGAGTAGCATCATGAACATACTTTTTCAGAACAGAAATGTGAAAAACATTATGCACTTTTAAGTTAGGTGGTAACGCTAACTGATATGCAACTTGACCAATTCTGGATAAAATCTCAAACGGACCACAGTAATGTGGTGCTAGCTTTGCACAACTCCCCAATCTTAGGGAGCTTTTCTTTGGTCTTACCTTTATAAACACGTGCTCACCCACCTGGAACTCTTTAGGAGTTCTTTTCAAGTCTGCTTGGCTCTTTTGCCGATCCTGTACAACCTTCAAATTCTCCTACACTTGTTTCACAATATGTTCCATTTCTTTCAATAATTTCAGTCCCAACACTAATCTTTCTACTGGATTATTCCAGGAAATAGGAGTGTTACATTTACGCCCATACAGAATTTCAAATGGGCTGAACTTAGCTGATGACTGATAGTTATTATTATATGCAAATTCTGCTAAATGCAAATAGTTCTCCCACTTACCTGGCTGATCCTTAACATACATTCTTAACAGGTCTTCCGACACCTGATTCACTCTTTCAGTCTGTCCGTCCGTCTAAGGATGGAAAGAGGTGCTAAAATTCAGTGTTGTGTTTAATCCCTTAAACAAGGATTTCCAGAAATTCCCTGTGAATTTAGGATCCCTGTCTGAAATGATAACCTTCGGTACACCATGTAGCCGAAAAATCTGCTTTAGGAATATGTCAGCTATGTTTGCAGCCTTGTAAGTGGTTTTAACAGGAATAAAATGTGCTGCTTTACTTAATTTATCTACTACCACCATAATTGAATCATTCTGGTTCTGATTTCTGGGTAATCCAGTAATAAATTCTAAGCTGATTATTTCCCATTTCCAACTAGGAATATGCAAAGGTTGCAATAAACCAGCTGGATGTTGGTGTTCTGTTTTCACTTGTTGACAGTCCAAACATCTAGCTATATACTCAGCTACTTCAGATTTCATATTAGGCCAGAAATATTCTTTTCTTAACATGGTGACAGTATTTTGGTAGCCTGGATGCCCTGAGTAAGGGGTTTTATGAACTTCATCCAGAATCAACAATTTAACCTTAGGCACATTAGGCACATACATTTTGTCTTTAAACAATAAAAATCCATCTTTATTTAGACTATAACCTTTTATTAAAATTTCTGTAGGTTCTTCTTTAGGTGTAACTTGTAATTTTTGATAAATTTCATCCAATTTTATCCCTTCAGTCAGTTGTTCATTTAAATCAGAAGCATAAGTGCTAATTGTTGCTGCAAAGTTCAGCTTTGCATTTCTGCTCAAAGCATCAGCCACCTTATTTTCTTTTCCTTTTATGTGTTGAATTTCGAAATCGTATTCACTCAAGAAGGCCAACCACCTTGCTTGTCTTGCATTTAAGTTGGGCTGATCTAAAAGGTATTTCAGACCTTTATTATCAGTCATTAAAATAAACTTTCTGCATATTAAGTGGTTTCGCCACATTTTTAAGGCATGAATAACAACAGCAAGTTCTAAATCATAAGTGGCATAATTATTTTCGTGGATATTTAACTTCTTGGACACATAGGCAATGACATGCCCATCCTGAGTCAATACTCCGCCTAAACCATCATTACAAGCATCGGTGCATACCACAAAATCCTTATTAGGATTTGCTGTTCTTAAAATAGGCGCAGTTGTTAATAAAGTTTTTAATTTCTTAAAACTTTCTTCACATTTTAAGTTCCAATCGAATTTCTTGCCTTTATTTTGCAAGGAAGTGATTGGATTAGCTATTTTTGAAAAGCCTTCAATGAATCTTCGGTAATAACCGATAATTCCCATGAAGCACCTAACATCTGTTACGTCTTTTGGAACTGGCCAATCTTCGATTGCCCGAATCTTTTCAGGATCCACTGAAATCCCTTCCTTAGTCACTACGTGACCTAAGTACTGGATTTCATCCTTAAAGAAATCACACTTGCTGAACTTCGCAAAGAGCTGTTGCTCTCGCAACTCTTGTAAAACTATCCGTAAGTGTTCCTTATGTTCCGCTTCATTTTTAGAATAAATTAAGATGTCATTGATAAATACAACAACAAATTTATCTAAGTATTTATGCATTATATTATTCATTAAACAAATAAAGACAGCTGGGGCATTAGTAAGCCCAAATGGCATTACAACAAATTCGTAATGTCCATACCTTGTTCTAAAGGCTGTCTTGAAAATGTCCTCATCTTTAATTCTCACCTGATGATATCCTGATCTCAGGTCTATCTTTGAGAACAATGTACCTCCATGCAGCTGATCAAACAGATCATCTATGCGGGGCAATGGATATCTATTTTTAATAGTCATTTTATTTAGTTGACGGTAATCTATGCATAGTCGCATAGTTCCGTCTTTCTTTTTAACAAAGATTACTGGTGCTCCCCAAGGGGACACACTGAGTCGAATATACTTCTTATTTATTAAATCTTTTAACTGTTATTTTAGTTCATTAAGTTCTAAAATATTCATATGATATGGAGATTTCGAGCTAGGTACAGCACCTGGAACCAACTTAATTGTGAAATTCAGTTCCCTCCTAGGAGGTAATCCTGGAATTTCCTCCGAAAAAACATCAGTAAATTCGTTTAACACAGGAATATCCTCTATTTTTATTTTATCTTTTTAAGACTTACTTGCCTCATCTGTAATAGTTACAGCATAGGATTTGCACCCTTTCCTGACTGCTCTTTTAAGTTGTAAGGCAGAAATCTGCCTGATTACAGTTTTCCTAGGAATTCGCTTAACTGTTACCGGCTGTTCATTATTATTTATGCACGTAAAGGTTTTATCAAAACAGTTTAAAACTACCTTATGTTGCTCTAACCAATCCATACCAATTAATAAATCATACGAGCCAAGTGGCAGAACATTTAGCTTAACAGTAGTTTTAAAATCATTCATTACTAATGCACATTCCTTAACATAACAGGTTACTTTCCTTTTTGCCCCAGTGGCTAATTGAACTAACCAGGAGTTATCAAACTTTTCAACAGTCAAATTACACTTTTCTACTATCTGAGGTGAAATGTAACTAAGGCTAGCTCCTGGATCTATTAAAATGGTTACAGGGGTTTTGTTAACCATACCTTCTACTTCCACCATGGAAGTCTGATAATCAGCTTGGCGGTTCTCCAACGCTGCATTGATTTGGGGCATAGTCCTTGCAAATTCTCCAAGAGTCATTTCATCCTGCACAGTATGAATATTGCTGTTTGGATTTTTCCGATTTGGGCAAACTGAAGCATAGTGCGGGCCATTGCACTCCCAGCACTTAACAGGCTCCTTTCGTTCGAAATTCTTAGTGAAATTTCCATGATTGTTTGAAGCTTCCTTGCCCTTGAAGTTATTGGAATTATTGGAATTATTAGAAGCACCATTTGTGCTTCCCTGGAAGTTCTTACCGTTAGAATGATTTCTGCTCTTATTATTCCTGAAATTCTTTTGGGGTACAAACTCCTTTTTTTTGAACTCAGGCTGATTACTATTCTTTTTAGCCTTCCAGTTGGCTATACCTTCTTTCTTTTTGTTCTGTTCAAAACAGAAATTTTCCTTCCTCATAGCTTCTTCCAGAGTCTTAGGATTGTCATACTCGATTCTATCCTTGATATGATATGGCAAACAGCTGAGAAACCACTGTACTTTAGGTTTCTCATCAACTAAATAAGGTACATACCTTAACAGACTTAAAAATTTACTGTTTAAGTCCTTCATAGTCATGGTTCCTAACTTTAGCTCGTAAAATTCTTTAGCCCTTTCTTCATAGTATTGTTCGGACAGAAATTTATTCTTGAAGTATCTTTTAAAGGTACTCCAATTGACTTCTCTTTCTTTGATCCCCTTGACTCTTTTCAGATCTTGCCACCATATATCTTCCTTTCTAGAGAGATTATAGATGGCCATTCTTGCCTTCAGCTGATTTGAATAGTTGTATATCTGAAAATATTTTATCATCCCGGATAACCAGGACTCTGCTTCTTCCCCTTTTTCAGTCTCTCCGTTGAAAGTTGGGGGTTTTATTTTTTTGAACTCCTTGGAAATCTCTTCATATGGCCTGTACTTTTTCTTTCTCTTATACAACTCAGCCTCACTACTGTCACTAGTGGTGTAATAGCTTTGTTGTTCCCTGAATCCTTCAGATGATGAACTGCTTTTAGATTTAGCCAGTTTCATCTTTTTAGATCCTTTCTGATGGCTAGCTTCCTCAGATTCAGATCTTTTTCTCCTCCTTTCAGTCTGAAATTTTTCCATCAAAATTTGGTTTAACTCCTCCTGAGTCTTTAAAATTCTCTCATTATCCTTCTTGACTGATTCCATTTTAGTCCTTAAATCCTTTATAGTTTGCATCAACTCTGAAGAGTGAGCAGTTACCTCTTCTAACACAGGCTCTCTAGACATCTGTCTTGTCTCGGTGTTTGGACACTCCTCCTCAGCATATTCTCCTAGATTCTCCATACCTGCCTGTTAGATTCAGAAAGAAAGAATTTTTCTGTTTTTTTTACATAAAACAAAAAAAATACAGGTTAGTACATTATTTTTACTATTTTGTGGAAACTAGTTGGGCCACATCAAGGCCTAGTCTTTGAACCATGCTCTGATACCACATGTCAGAACCCCAAAAATTTTGAAAAATTTTAAAATTTTAAAATAGCATATATTCTCATTAAATGCAGTCGTTAACTGTTTGCTTAGTTTTATGTTACTAGAATTGTAACTGAATGATCCTTTGATTATACTCAACTTTGAAGAATAGTTTCTTTTCAGTTACTGATTTTTTTCTGATTGATACAACAAGGTGGGTTTGTCATGAAGGACTGGGCTTACTTAGCTTCCGAGCTAACGCAACAGTTTTCTTCTCTTACAGATATACAGGTAAGATGTACGAGTCGCTGCTAACAAATATCGAAAGTTTACAATAGAATTTGCTGTATATAATTTATTCAGTGAAAGTACATACATGCTAGACAGATTTACCAGGATTTTAAAGGTAAATCTTTTACTAAGTTTTCTTTTGAGATCTATTACTAGAGAATTGAATTCTACTCATAAAGATGGCAGTTAAAATCTCTATCCAGGAAACAGGGTTTAACAATTCTGCAGAGTACGAAACCATTAAATGTTCATACTGGAAGAAAGTGTAAAATGCAATAATTATTTCTTTACTAGCAGGTAGCATGGTAGAAAATTACAACATCAAAGATTTAATTCTATTATTCATAGTTACTGCAACATGCCATGTTTAGATTGCAACATGTTCAGATTTGCAACTGTAGTTGTATATGATAAGATATCTCAAATATCGACTTAGACTTTTCTTACTTTAAGCGTTTACAAGGTTTATTGTTTGATACAAGTCTTCCCTTAATATTTTAAGGAATTGCATTGTTTTGGAATGCTACTTCTATTTCCATGATCAATATTTAGATAAGAACAAACACTTTAATTCAAACCTAGGTTATTATACTCAAACACTGCTTAAGAGTTTCATAGCCATACTATCAGCAAAGAAAGTTATCTTATTCAAACTTCTTATCATATGGAGACTCTTATAATATCTTCTATAACCTTTGGTCTTGAAATTGATAAAATCAAATTGTCACAAAGAAACTGATTCTAAGAATATTAGTAGGATTGTTGTTTTACAAACAAAGGAGGTTCATAAAGTTAAGGGTAAAAACCATCAACATGATCAATTGATCACCTTATAAGACTAGTATAATTCTAAAGCTAGTATAATTATAAGACTAGTATAAAGCTAAACTACACTATGGTAAAATAGCATTGCTTCTATACTCTTATAACTCATTATAAATAAATACAACTCTCCATATCTAAATATATGAGACCAATCGATACACCAACTTCATAATACCATATTTTATAAACGTTAATCAAATGTCTAAATAGTTGACTTTATAATGCATGTGATTTGATTAAGGTAAATTGAACCTTATGGAACCCCGTGATGATTTGGATTATGAACTCATTGGAAATCCTATCATGGAACTATAGAGTTCCTACCCACTGCATGCAAATAATTTATGGGGTTACGTGGTCTCATCTCCACCATGCACTGGCGTTATAAAAGCGTTTGACTTAACCCTAAACATCATTCCTCCGTTGCCTTAGGGCCTCCGACCGCTCTGCAGAACCTTTTGGTCCGTTTCACTATTTGCACTGCCTGGTACCATTTCCATGTTGGTTCACCTTCCCGTAGGCTCACCTTCCCATAGGCTCACCTTCTGTGTGGTGAGGAAATATACTGTGTTAAAATCTTATTTTTGGAGCAGCGTTGTTTCTCCTAGGGTTTTCTCCTTTGACACCCATCGCCCAAACTCTTTCTGTGAAGACCGTCGCTTTGGCTTAGTGCTGTGAGTCATCCTCCCTTGTGACAGGTTACTCATCGCTCCTGCCAGCTCCTACTCTTCTGTGGTGAATGAAAGGTTTACCCTTTTTCTTGCTTATGGTCGTTTGGCTGATTTTCTTCATGGACGTAAAGCTATTAATCTCTCAGGTAAGTACAGGGTTTGAATCTATATTCTTTTTGCAGTAATAGCTTAGCCAGCAACAACAGTTTGGTAAGGTTTTAATATTTATTTTAACTTTCGTTGCAGGGTTGATCTTTTCTTCTCGGCGTGGAAGGCACAACACTCAATGGTTGGCTTCTTCCGGTAAGCCTGGTTTTCTCCATGGATTTCTCCTCCTTACTGGTCCTTTAGAGTAGTCATAGCTATGACTTCTAGATGTGTAACCCTCACGGTTACTTGGGTTCAGTTAATGAACCTGAACGCTGTTGAAGGCGTTTCGACTTGTTATTTATCTTTGGATTTTGGCCAAATCCGAGACCGTGGGTTTTTGGGTTTTTGTGTGATTACTGTGTAAGCATGCGTACATATAAATATTGTACAGGCTGTAAGTTTTTATATTGTAAATCGAGATGGTGGCTGTGGTTTGTAAAGGAGATAAAACTCCATCTTTGATGAACCTAAATTTACACTTGATAATTTTGACAAGGTTTTAACCTGAGTTTGAAGCTATAGCTGTATAAACAGTTTTTCTTAAATTATATTTAGTTTTTGTATAGTTTCTGAAACCATAACTGTGCATACTCGGCTTATTAAGCCTAACTGTGTTCGATACCTTCGATTCCCATATATAAGTAATAAATATTTAGATTACTCATTGTGAATGATTTTTGGTATTAGTTGGTAGGGTTTCTCCTGTATATTAATAATAGGTTATACGCTACTGTGGTTTCTAATTCATATTATTCTATACAGTAAATACCAATGTCAGAATTATTACTTGTTATAATACTTAAATAATCCTACCTGGAATTGCTTGTTATCTCTACTACTAGTTCTGTTTAGGTTCCTTCCTTTTATAAGCATAAATAGAAATAATAATAATTGTTCTTTGTTTATAAATAACTAGTTAATTAAGAAATTTCAATAATTACTATTAGTATTGTACTATACTTCTGCAACATGATGGTTTCCAAATATAAATATAATTAAGCTCCAAGGTTGAGCATCCTGCCATTTTGGGCATTTATTTACTGTACAGGAATGCATTTGATTTTATTTTTAAAATATTATTATTAGGGTTTTTGTACTTGATTATAATTTGACTTTCTAGTTAATAAAAAGAATCTGTAATTGTTGAAGTAAAATCTATACCCTTTAATGACATAGGGTTTCTATGTGTTTATTTTTACTATACTTTTTGAATACTGTCAGTATACTTGTAGATCAGACAGTATAATTTAATTTTAGGCTGTACTTTTTAAAATAATAAAAACCCTACTTTATATTAACATTACTAATATACCTATAGTGTATAAAATAAAGGTATATTATTGTTACTCATATAATATTTATATTATCTTTCTAAGATTACTAAGCCTCCATGTTTTATCTTTAGTTTATCTTGTAAGCATGTTGAAAGATAACACTTGTTCTTTAAATTCTTGCGTAATTTATGTTATATTATCTTTATTCTTTTGTAAGTAATTGTTTTATTAATTATAGTGTCTGTTTATATATCCAGAGTTTAGTTAACTCTAAATAAAGTCTATCTTATTAACATAGATCTTAATCTTCCTTCCAAACAAAAGAGCAACAGTTCAGGAACTGTTCAAGCTTAGTCTAGAACAAAAGAAGGAAATTAATAAAATGATTTCATCACTAACATACATATAATCTAGATCATAATGGTCTGACAGTAAGATTTAATTATCATACAACTATTCCTACACTCAGTTCATTGTTCAACATATAATAGTATAGTTATTCTATACTTAGAAGAAGATGCTGTAAGTATAACAGGAGATACATCTGGTCTAATCCTCCTTTTCTATTTGTTTCTTACAACAATAAAGTTGCTGAAAGTAAAATACTGAACCAGGAAGTAACTTTATCTATGAACTTATAAACTGTTAGTAAAACATCTTTTCTGAAAAATAGATAAGGAACAATCTATTATTCTACAATCTCATCATACCATTCTTAATTAAATTTACCCCTGTGCTGGAGTACGGTCTGGTAAAACCCAGATGTGGAAAAAGACAGAGGGTCTTTATCTTTCATCAGAAGATTCAATTACTGATATACTGAAACATTTACATTATTAAACTAACTAACTCTTCTATCATATAATATAAGCATAACATTCATCCATTCACACTCATTAAAACAACATAGTTAAGTGATAGACAGAACCTGTTTAAACTGGGACAACAACAGCGATGGGAGGCCATTCCTCCCTACCAACTCCTGGAGAGCGCTCAAACAGTGACTCCTCAGGACTCCCGAGCTTGCTCTGGTCTCCCTGGCTGGAACTAGGTGCAGCAAAGTCAGATACCAGTCTTCAAACTCAGTATTAATCCAGAACTTATCAGTAAGTTCTCCCAGCTAACAAGCTGTAATAAACCAAGTTACTGCAGCAATCCTCTCAGAACAACTTCCTTACTGTTTTCCCTCTTTCCTCAATGAATTTCCTGAATAACATTCACCTGAATGAATTCTCTTTGGAAAATATCTGAGCAGCCTTAGCTCTCTTCATTGAGTACTTTTTAAAAGATTGCCTAGGTATTTTTGGGTTAGTTGTCATTTAATGAGCCACCTGCTCTGATCCCACTTTCTTGGGGGATCATGACCCAAATATAGGGAAGTTGCCACCTGCAACTTAGGAAGTGTTTGAGGATGCTGCCACTTGTTTTTTGCCCTCCACCTAGTTCCATCCACCAGTTTGACCAGTAACCTCTTTTTAACAGCTCTCCCATGCTGTTGTCTCCACAATTTATTTATTAATAATAAAATATTCTGAATTACACTCCACTTCTATTGACTCTGCTAAGTCATCAATTCCTACTTAGCATTAAATTTAACATAATGTCTCAGGAATATAATTAAATAATTTACATTATTTTACAAAATTGGGGTATGTGACACTTGTGGAGAAGAAGGCCAACCCTCTATCTCTGTCTGTGTGGTTTCCAAACACACCAGGTTTATCAAGAAACCAAGCCCCCATCACTGCTCCCAACACAGTCCAAAGACCAACCACTGCATACACGCAGTCACATAAGCAATTCACAGCTTGGGCAAGGAAAATAATTCCTGAGTCATTCTTGGCCCTATCGTGGCCAAAATGACTCCAAAACAATCTACAACAGCCCCCAAAATGTAAAGAAGACCACAGGAAACAAAACGTAAGGGAGACCACAACAAATCGAGGAATCTTGAGAAGAACGACGGCAACCACAAATCAAGGGAAGAACAATAGCCCCGATCTCAACATTGAAGTGACAGGAAAATTACACGGCCATACCAGTCTGTAAGGAAAACATACACCCACACAATCCATAAAATCTGTATGGAAAACATGCAAACACAGAATGTGAATGGCTTATTCACAAGGGAAAATTGTGGGTGAAAGAACACGGCTCCCAGCTCGTTGTGTGAGTAAAAACTAGGAAGAATTCCTGTGCGTGAGAACGAGCAAGACTCCTGCCCTTGCGTGAGGATGACCAGACAATGGAGAGAATGGCGTAGTAGTGGAGAGAGTGGAGAGTCTGCATGGAGTGATGGCGGTGGTGGTTTTCCTTTCCAACGTGAGGGTCAACCTGCTGGTGGAGTATGCATGTGGGCAAGGATTGACAGTCCTGCCACACTCCATTCCCAGCCATAATTGCCCCAACTAACAACAAATTTTTTTAATGGTAGTAGTTGGATAAGACAAGGGAAGGTGAGCAAGTCAAAAGGGTTTAACAGCTGACACTTGGCTCTTATTCCCATTGGTTCAATTTTTAACAATTCCCCTCCTTATCCTTGGGAAAATCATGCCCCTCCTCAATTTAGTTGCTGCGAACAGAGCTGGTTGGGTTATTTAATTTAAGATGCATATTTACATGATGACAAAACTTAATATATACTGTACACCACGATAGACCATTGACAATGATTCCGTTTGCCAAAAAATAACACAAATAAATCGATGGTGGGGATTTTGCCTTTAGCTCCACACCATGATTCATTGCAATATATACATCATGTACATTTAATGCAACGGGGTCAAAACCAGGGTGTTACATAATGAACTAAAGTCACAATTAAAAGAACTTATTGACAAGAAGTATATTCGACCCAGTGTGTCTCCATGGGGGGAACCTGTCATCTTCGTTAAGAAAAAGGACGGAACCATGCGACTTTGCATAGATTACCGTCAATTGAATAAGATGACTATTAAAAATAGATACCTGTTGCCTCGCATAGATGATCCATTTGATCAACTACATGGAGCCACGGTGTTTTTGAAAATTGATTTAAGGTCTGGATATCACCAAGTTAGGATTAAAGATGAAGATATCTTTAAACAACTTTTAGGACTCGATATGGTCATTACGAGTTTGTTGTCATGCCATTCGGGCTTACTAATGCCCCAGCTGTTTTTATGTGTTTAATGAACAACGTTATGCATAAGTATCTAGATAAGTTTGTAGTCATTTTTATCGATGACATATTAATCAATTCGAAAACTGAAGAAGAACGTAAAGAACATTTAAAAATTGTATTGCAAGAGTTACGGGATCATCAACTCTTTGCAAAGTTTAGTAAATGCGATTTCTTTAAGGATAAAATTTAGTACTTAGGTCATGTGGTGAATAAGGAAGGGATTTCGGTGGATCCTGAAAAGATAAAAGCGATTGAAGATTGGCCGGTTCCTAAGGATGTAACTGAGGTTCAATCCTTCATGGGAATTACCGGTTATTACTGGAGGTTCGTTGAAGGTTTTTCGAGAATTGCAAATCCGATAACTTCTTTGCAGAAGAAGGGAAATAAATTTCATTGGAACCAGAAATGCGAGGATATCTTTAAAAAGTTAAAAACTTTATTAACCAGCGCACCTATTTTAAGAATAGCTGATCCAAATAAAGAATGTGTAGTGTGTACTGATGCCTACAATGATGGTTTAGGTGGAGTATTGACTCAAGAAGGGCATGTTATTGCCTATGAGTCTAGGAAATTAAAGGTTCATGAAAAGGATTATGCAACTTATGATCTGGAATTAGCTGCTGTTATACATGCTCCAAAGATGTGGCGTCATCACCTAATTGGCAGAAAATTTATTCTAATGACCGATAATAAAGGACTAAAATATATGTTAGATCAGCCTAATCTAAATGCTAGACAAGCTAGGTGGATAGCTTTTCTAAGTGAGTATGATTTTGAAATTCAGCACATTAAAGGTAAAGAAAACAAAGTTGTTGATGCATTAAGTAGAAATGCAAGGATGAACTTTACAACAGTTATCAACACTTATACAACAGATCTAGATGAACAGCTTAAAGCAGGGATCGAACAATATCAAATTTACCAAAATTTCACAACAGAATTTCAACCCAAAATCTGACACCTTGCATGTCTGAAATTCGACACTTCTCCGTCTCATTTTCGACACATGCACTTTTCTTGGGCATTGGTGGCATAACGTCGGATCTTCGACAGTATACTAATGTGGGTCGAAGATCCGACAGACCATTGTGTCGCATATTCGACCGTTTTTTCCTTCCAATGTGCCAACCAAAATTGTATAAACTGTCAGAAATCCGACGTCCTCCGACCCTTACAGCGTCGGCCTTCCGACGGATAGAAGTGTCGTAGTAATGGCGGTGTCATCGGTTTTTAATCCAGACACTGTAAAAAATCCAACGCAATCCGACGCTAGAAGAGTCAGAATTTCGACGCAGTCCGGCACTTTAACCGTAGATTGTCCGACGGGCAGAAGCGTTGGAATCATGACACGACCGTTAGATTGGTTTACCGGAGTGTCGAAGGAACGTCGGAAAAGCGATGCCTGTTGATGGATTTAAAAAAAAAATCCAAAGATTTCACTTACAGTCACATGGTTTCAGCCTAGAATTTGACCACTGTAGAAATCCTGGTAGCAAACTAGAGGATTCTATGTCAAGTATATATTTCATCCTTGCACATATAGTTATCACAACTACTTTGCTCTTAACTTTACTTTTCACAAAATAGAAAACCCAAAATCCTCAAGAGAAGCACCCTCCTTTCTATTTATGAAATAAGGAAGAGAGTAATTACAAGCAAACCCTATACTAGGTCTACAAGTGGACCACTTAACAAGACAAAGTCCAATATAACCAATCCATGAACACTTTAAGAGGATGTTCCTTAACTAGAGACATTACATGTGCTAAGGGTAGGTGATTACAACACAACTTCTGCCTACACACCTCTCCAAGTAACTTAGGTAGTGTGAACCACATGTACAAAGGTCACGTAATCCCATGCTCGCATGTTCCAACTTACCCACTTAGAAATGGCCTATGTGACTTGGCTTTCGAGAGAGTCGGAGAAAGGTTGCTTGCAATCAAGTTTTCCTAGTTGAACACAATGCAGTGCTTCTCTGGGTGAGACTATTAGTTGGAAAGTGGAATGAAGCAGTCACCCATACACTGTTTGTGTCCCTGACTAAAGTTCTAAAGGGTGGCTTTTTATAACATGATTAAGATGAAATGGGTCTAAAGAATTGTGTTTATCCTTCATATGCATTGTGCTAATTGTATAAGTATCTGCATAAGTTTCTCCCTATATAAGAAAGAGCTCCCATGAAAAGAGTGCTTTACATCCCCAATCTTAATAAGTGATGATGGAGGACACTGAACCTATAGAGTCTCTAAACAGAGGGGACCAAAGGAAACAACTAAGATAAAAAAATAACAGAAATAAATTTCCTGACCAAGAGGCATTCAATACTTTTAGAATAGTCTAGCTTTGCTCAAGGAAGGGATATAGAATAAGATTGAATCCTACAAATACATAACCACTTCATATAGCAAAGAGACAAAGAAACAACAGAGTATGTTACCTTAAATCATTATTAATAATGTACAGTAGATATTTAACTTCACTCTTGCAAATTCCAAACAACCAAGGTAAGCACAGATTGTTCTTGCTAAATGAAGTGGCTAGATAATAGAGGGGTCATAATTTATAATGATGGTCAAAAACCTATCCTTGGTTGCAAAACA
Source organism: Pseudotsuga menziesii (assembly GCA_001517045.1). Classification (NCBI taxonomy): domain Eukaryota; kingdom Viridiplantae; phylum Streptophyta; class Pinopsida; order Pinales; family Pinaceae; genus Pseudotsuga; species Pseudotsuga menziesii. Next base: position 749,420 of record LPNX010777770.1, on the reverse strand, counting down.
ATGCTGGAATTTTAAGAGGTAGAGAAAAAATTCTAAAGGATTTAAGAACACAGTATACATTGGGGCCCTGAGATGTCCACTCTATGGATCAATAAATTCATTGTAATACACTAAATAATAAACTCCTTTTCCAATTAAACATAGAATTGAGCGAAAATCTAGCAACAGTTAGCAAGCATAAGATGCCAGTATATTAGATAAGAAAATTAACATACATCACTCATTTTCATTCCATGGTGCTTAGCCTGTTGTTCGACGAAAGGTCAATCAAAGAAATCTCCATTGTACGTGACATAAATCATAGGCTTTAATTCTTGCATGTGATTGAACCACCACCTAAGAAGCTCTGTCTAGAAAACATAGCAAACTTCCAGGGGATCAATACTTATTTTCAGAATTATAGTCTTAGGGTAAACAATAAATGGCAGATATACCTCATTTGGCACATTTGCTACTTTGAAATTTTCTTCAAATTCTAGCTTTGGAGTGTACTCCAAGTCTTCAATGCCCCACCCCTATACACTCAGGAAACAAACGAAAAGGAATTGGAAAACTAAAGAAGAGCAACGATGTTCATAACAATCAATGCAACATCAATCTGCAAACAATAAAAATCCCAAAACATAGATGAAAGAAATCCCAAAACAAAGGATAGGCTGACCAAAGGGCATAAAACAATGCCAAGTGTTTTTACCTCTCTATTTTTAATAAGATATCCTTGCCCATCCACCATATGTGAAATCATCATTATCATGTCATATTCAACATCAACGAACTTCAAAGGAAGCTTGGTTGTCTCTATATCAAAAGCACACACACGAACTTCAGCTCGTTGAAGAAGATATGTTCTATTTTCCAAGGTAACATTTGAAGAGTCCACTTTAACAGTGTACCATTGTCCACATATTGCATCTGCAGGATTGCAAAATCCATAAACAAGTAAAGAATGAATGTTAGTTTTTTGGTATATAAAAACTCTTGCTGCAAAGGCTGTTGAATGTGGACTTATGATGTAGAGACAAGCCATTCTTTGTTCAAAAGAATCTTGAAAACATTGAATGTGTACTTATGATGTAGAAACAAGCCATTATTTGTTCAAAAGCATCTTGAAAACATAAAATGAAGACATGAGTGTGTTCTGAAAATAAATGCATCCTGCTACAATTGACCAAGTATTCAAACAATCTATCTCTGAAGCTATCATGCCCAACCATTTATATAAACATGTTATATAACATCTATCATTTACTAATTCAATTCAAGTAACTGAGTTCTTTAAAATCCTCAAGCAACAGTAACTGAGTTCTTTGAAATCCTCAAGCAACATTAAATGACACTCAATTGCTTAATCTAATCAAGGAATTTAAAACATAATGATCTAACATAAATTAAGTATGCAAAAAATTATAATTAGTAAGAATATATCACCTGATAAAACATGGATAACCAAAAATACTATGTATATAAGGCCATCGATCTAATCAAAACTCCATTTCTTGCCTCTTAACTATGGAAATGTTTCTCAACGCTATCTGTAACAAGTTCCAATGGAGGAGTCAAATAGCAATAGTGAAAATTACACAGTAAAAAAATATAAATAGATGTTTTTTAATGTATTCTTCCTTACCATTCATTGAGCTCCTCTCTGTTTTGAGAACAATTTAATATTATCTACTAAACAGGACCAACCACGTGGAGGTGGAAGCTCTCATGGCCCCTCCCCCCCCTCACATCACTCTCAACTCCCCAAACCCAATTCCTATACTTGCAAATAACAATTTATTTCACTATTTCACAATGCAAATAACATTGCATCTACAATGCATATTATTTCACTCAATAGTTGAAAAATGCTTTCATTAAATCATTCTTTATAACATTCATTAAACCATTCAATCATTCAACAGTTGAAAAAACCATTCATTAAAACATTAATTTAGTCAATGGCAGAAAAAAAAAATCAATAAAGAATTCAGTAAAGCATTCATTCATAAAACAGAGGAAAAATCATTTATTTTTATTTTTATAAATAAGAATTACTCAAAATTTGTTTAGTCACTTCCTTTTTACTTTTCTTCTCTTTAAATATTTAGTTAGAGTCACATCTTCGGGAATCTGATCATCTATATCCCTACTAGTCTGCTCGCAAGGTTGAACTTCAGACGAGGGGCGATGAATTTATGCAATAATGTCAAAATATTTCATTAATATATTTATATTTTGATAAATACGAGTAATTCATTAAAAAAACATTACGAATGTGTGTTTTTACCTGCCATGTGCACACCAACATGTTCAACATTATCTCGTACTGGCCCAACCTGTTCCGTGTTATGATCTGCAGCTACATGCTCTATAGTTGAATTGTGTAGAATTAGAAGTAATGTTCATCATCTGCAATGGTCTATAAAAAATAGTAGCACATTAATAAATTCATTACCAGGATGAGAAGCATGATCTTCGTTTGGTTGGTCATGTACTTCATCCTCGACATGAACAGGATTGTTACTTTCCTGCACAAAAAGGAATAAATAATTTACGTTAGTTTATTTATAAGGAACAAATTGCATGAGCATTAATAAATTATCATTAAACTATACAGTTTTCACATACCTGGGCACCGGATGGATCAGCAGAAGATTGTACAGTATTCACAGACAAGCTTCTTCAGCGTTCAACAACAGCGTCAAAGCCATGTTCGAAGCCAAGCTTCATGTAATCCGCACTGGGCAATTCTTTGAACGGTCGGCCTTCATATTTGCATGATGTCATTAATTTTAAATCGTTTTGTCAGAACAAAATGAAAATAATAATCTGTATGATATTTGGATGCGGATTCAGGTTTTGCGATACTTACATATCAAGCCGCCAAGTTGGAGTAACCACCAGGCCCAAGCTTGTGTTGGCCAATTTTTTCAATTCTTGCCTTTGTGGCCTTAGATGTGTCCGACAGCCTAATTAAGTTTTTAAATACATTAGTCTATGTACCAAAATTTATATAAAAACTAGGCCCTTCTCTTTTCCATCTTCCACTAGGGCTTTCCACTCCATAGATGGAATCATTGGAGGGCGCTCATACCTAGGGTTCTTTTCTAGGCGAACCCTATATTGGTGTCGGACAATATTTAGATTTTTTCCAACCTTCTGTAGTACCTTCGATGTATCAAAGGTATCTTTTCTTAACAGACTAACCAAGCGATTAGTCAGATCATCCTTTAAAGCTTTTGGCTGCTTGTTCCACATTGTGCGGATGGTGGGCCCGAAGATATCCAAGGCCAAATCATTCATGTGTTTATAAAATATATCATTTCTTGCAAAACGTTATTGCCATCATTAGTCAACATTAGAAAATATTATCAGTATGTTAGATACAAATTATAAAAAATAAATTGAACAATCTATAATGACCTGGAATCCTCTCTATCTTTATTGGAAGCAGTTCTTCATTCACCAAAAATCTACACTTTATTGAACTAGTGCTAGTCACACGAGAAGATACAGGAAATGCTTCCACATCTCTATCTATCCCTGCATCCACCCCTTCTTCTGCAGCATCTGTTGTGGGTGGGGCAACATCGGCTGCACCCTCCGCTACCCTCGGCGGTGTCGTAGAGCGTGTTGCCGATTGTTCAGTGGACAATATGGGAGCAGTATGTGGTGTACATGGAGTGGTTTGTTCACTGGGACCAACATTGCCTTGACCACCACTGATAATATCCATAGCACGCTGTAAATTAAACCCATTGTATTATAAGTTCAACAACATATAAAATCAAATATTATGAAGTTTTTATAAATGAATTTACATTTTTATTCGATAACTTACGTCCACTTGTTTACGTTGCTGTAACAACAATTGAATCCTTTGTTTAAGCCCTTCTGTTAGTGGAACTGCCAATGTCAGACGAACCAGTTCCTCATTTTGTTTTTCCCTTGTCCTTTGTAGCACCCTCAACGGGTCTGCAGACTCTCTAATTTCATTATCTCTCATCAACTGAGAGACCTCATTTTGTAAAGAGTTTTGAGACACCGTTTCATAAACGGAATCCCTTGTCTGCAATTGAAATATATAAAAAATTGCTTAGTCTTTGAAAATATAGTGTGTGCAAATAATTATATTAGGGATTACATCTAGGATTACCTGACGCCTAGCCGAAGGTGTGGTCTGATCAACAGATGGGGATTTACCTCGATCAACCACCTGAAAAAAAGTAGAGAACATTATCACAATGAACGCAATATGTATAAGCTAACAAATACATAACAAAAACAAAAATAAACACTATGCTACATGTTTTATATGTGTACATTTTTGAAGTATTTAGAATGTGGAATTACATTTAGGTTAAATGGTTGCCTCGAGTCTCCAATCGTCTGATCAACAGTTGGGGAGTTTCCCCGGTCAATCTACAAAAAAGGTAGACAACATTACCATCATGAATGCAACCATAAAAACGAAAGAATACATAACAAAATAAACATAATGCGTCACGATAGACATGTTTACGATTTTAAAGTATTTGAAATGGAGAATTACATTCATGTTTGGCTGTTGCCCTGATGCTGTAGTCGGCTAATCAATAGCTGGTTGGATTCCTTGATCAACACTCTGCATGGAAAATCAATAATATTATATAAACGAACCTAATATACTAATGAAAATATACTGTATCTGTATATACTAACAATGTATCTGTATACTAACAATGTATCTGTATGTCCATCCTAAAATTTAATATTACATTGGCAATATCGATGTATACCTGCTGCCTTGACTCAGGTCGACAAACATCTACGGAGATGGAGGTGCCCCTGAGAGAACCCTGCATCAAAAACATACTAAAGTTACATAAGGAAACATGAAAAGTAGATAATTTCAATTATATGCTAACAAAAATTCCTATAGACGTTAAAATAATTAATAAAAGGGTGGTTAAATTGTTTGTTGTACCACAACCATACTAACATTGTTTGTATCTACACGATTGAAATTGTAATCAATAAGCAGTTCTTCGCCAGCAACTATTGATTTAATTGCACATACAAAGACATGGTTTCCTTCACACGACTCAAATATGCAGTTGGGTTGCTTTAATGTAGACCTTGGTTGTGTACTGTTTATAAACCCTGCAATATTACCGGTTGTTTTTGGCCTTCCGTCCATGTACATTGTTGCTCCTTTATTTTGAGCTTTGTCTTTCAGTTGTATATAATTCACTGACAACCCATATCTACGCATACTTCATGTATATTGGACCAGGCACATCCAATCACTGTAGTTGTAACAGGGTCCAACATACTCCATCAATTCTGTACATCTACCGTATCCAACCTTTATGCCATCCATGCAAAACAAGCCCAATCCATGCAATGAGGATGGTGCAATTCTATATATCGTCTCCTTCACACAAAAATTAGTGTTTACTTTAGGAAGATCGCTAGGCATCCATTGTTTCACTAGGTTTTGGTACGTTAAGGGCACGCCGATGTCTCCCACTGTCTCATAATCATAGAAACATGACCCCCCTCCTTGGAGAAAAAAAATTATGCATTTGTCGAATTTTCTTCTGATCTTCTGACATCTAGTTGATCTAGCTCGTGTAGACCTACTGGATGTATCACTTTCCTCTAGCCTTCCCAAACTCCCTTTGTTGGAGGAAGACAGGTCTGACAAATACTTGTTTGGTTCTACTTGCATCGTGGCCAAATTTTTTTTTGGCATAAGCATAGCAAAATACCAGCAAAAAAACGTGAAAAGACTTATAAGAAAAAAAACTTGGAAAGACTTGTAAGCCAATAACTTGTTAAAGAAAAATCTTGTCAAGAATGGGTTTGGTTAATAGGTGTGGGCATTTGGCAGCCCTAAAAATTCTAATGTATGCCCCTCTTTTGGTTACATACAAGTCTCCATTCTAACTTATTGCTTGCATTGCCTTTTGCTAACATGAATTAGGTAGGCTTCATAAGCTTCAAATGTATGATTGTGGCCATTGTACTTTAGCCTTTCAACGTTGCCAAGCTTGAGACGATATGTTATGCATATGCATCACATATAACACTGCAATTTATGCCAATATATGTCTATACAAAACCTGGAGGTTCTCCTTTAATGGACTATCTCCTTCAAAGAATAGTATCTCCTTTAAGTGGTTTTTAGTTTTCCCATGAATGATTTTGTGATGTTGTAGATGATTTTAGTTTTAGAGTGGATGTTTTAACCTCTGTGCTACTCTGAAGTTCATAAGCCAGCACTTCAGAGGCATATTTCCCAGTGGTGGTGAAGAGCGGACATTTCCAGATCTGGCTACTTGGCACGTTAAATACATTTATATCAGTATGTAATATTTGCTGATTTATTCCTTTTAGCTTGTCTTGATGATGCTTGTTTTCCCATATTAATTTTCAACCCTAAGGAAATGCTAACTTGTTTTCCCATACTAATTTTCAACCCTAAGGCAACCCTAAGGAATACAATTGATCAGCTTCACAGGAATACTAGACAAACATTCAAAGGTAACACCTCTAATCTAGGAATCTTGACTACATCCACATCACTAACCTTCAACAGATTGAGAATTCAAGTCTAATACTGAAGTAGCTAATCCAAAGAAGCAATAAACAAGAGAGATCAGTAATATGAGGGGATCGTCCACCTCAATCATCCAAAGGATGTCAATAGAAACAGCACATAAAAGACTCAAGTGCTAAGGGCTAGAAAAGCTAGAAAGTGCCATGATCAGTACATTCACCATTGGTGAATTCAGTAAACTGAAAATGGCCTAAGGCTAAGGTTAATGCTTCTTTGGATAAGCTATCAACCTTAGTATTGTGTTCTCTGAATATGTGAACTGCTTTTAGCTAGATGAAGTAAGGTTCCATATCATGGATACGTTGACACCAACCATCAAGTGCAAGTAAAGTTAGTTATGATCTTCTATTGAACCAATTAATGATAGCTATGGAGTCACCATGAATGTGCAGAGTGGTAACGACCATGGATTTAGCATAATAAAGGAGAGTCCATAAAGCAAGTAGTTCAAATTTGGTGTTTGTACTCATACCAACTAAGGTCGGGTTTAATGGTCGTGCTGCGAACACACCTAGCAGCTCTTCATCTGGTGGAGAAACCAGAACCCTACTCTCAGTTCCAACTGTCAAATTTTCCAGCATGTTCTGCACTGTGTCCGGGGACAGTATATTGGTAATTTCCGGTGAGGAGAAGATGTTGAGCTCTTGCTGCCATGGGTCAACGGAGTTGTCTACCATTTCTACCGGACCTACTCCCAAATTCACAAAAACCTCCAAATTGAACTGAACTATCCAAAATGAAAACGAGTCGCAACAATGTCCAAATACACTTGTCATTTTTTTATTATATATTATTTATATTATATGTATTTTATTATTATTTTATATTATATGTATTTTATTTTTCTTATATGTTATTTTATATTATATAAATTTCCATAATAGTATTAGGATATTTTTATTATAATTTTATTAAGCATTAGTTTCGAACTAATCATTGCTGCTACTGTTACTCACTAGCAGTTTTAAACTAATTTATGTTGTTGTTGCTACTCGCTGAAAATGTTGTTATTACTTGCTAAAACTAGTGTTGTTACTTGTCGATATTGTTGTTGTTACTTGTTGAAACTGTTGTTGTTACTCACCAAGAGTCTTGAAATTGTTTATTTTATTGTTGTTACATGTCTGTAATTGTTATTGCTACGAGCGCTAGTAGTTTCTTGACTAACACATTTCATAATTAGAGTTAAAGTGATTATTCATGTAAAGTTTTTTTTAATAGATATGTATTATGCAATTAGTATTTGGATCTAAGTAAATTATGGATCTCATTAGAGGGTCATACTTCCGCTAAGTTTCAGTTGATAAATTATGATGATTTTCTAAAGAAGAACACAAGGGATCAAATTTAACTCATGGGATACCCAAAGCTTGGCTGTCAGAGAAATATGAGAAAATTTTATTTTCCATAAGGAATTCTTTTACATGTGAAGGAATATTTGACATAGTGTATCAATTTCACTTCAAATTGTTGTTACATTTCATTGGAAAAACATTTTTAGACATCCCTTTTGATTTGTACAGAAGTCTAGGAAAGATGGCACATAGGTGCAGCCGAAACCTAAGAAGGTAGAACACTAGTTTATTTCATTTTGGATTAATCAATTTGGTCATGCTTGAAGAGATTAGGAAAATGAGAAGGGATTATAACATGTTTCTTTTCCTTGTTGGTTATGATCCTGAGGTGCTAGGTATTGCTTTAGCAAGGAGATGTACTCCAAGCTCAAAAGAAAAAACAACTACTCAAGCAAAGAACATGATGAAGAAAAAGACACGAGTGAGGAGTAGAGAAAGGGTAAGATTCATATGGAGAAAAAACCTAGGGTTGTTATAGATATAGAGGAGATACCTGAATTTTAAAAGAGTAAAAATAAAATGAAAGGAATAAAGTTGGACTTTTTTGAAGAAAGGGTGGAGGTTAAGAGACCTAGGACTAGATTAGCAACAAAATGGAAAAAATATGTGGAAGAAGATACATTAGAGACTCCACTTGAGCAATCTATCCAAACAAAGAAGAAAAAACTCTCCAAAGTACAACCATATTAACAGACATGGAGTGATGATCCAGAGGTGAAGAATGTAAATATACCGTTAAAAGAATCCCATTTGATGATTGTTCAGTTGCAAGAAGAAGACATAAAACATAGGTTTGAAGTAGATGGAAGTCTAGACCTATATGAAAAAGATTTGATGGATGTTAGAGGGATGCTAAGGAGAAGATTCCCATTACATAAACAAGTTCAAAATTTATATAAGCATAACAGATCCCTTAAAGCAGAAAACAAAAATATGAAGAAAGAGTTGCAAATGTTGAAAGATGAGGTCAGTGCAGGTAATCTAAAACTTCTTGCTGAGGTAAGAGATAAATTTGATCAAATTAGACCATAACATGCTTAAATTTTAGTATTAGAGCGTCTAGACAAGTTTTTGCACAAAAAATGCAGTTTTCATAACTGTTGCAGTGCCAATAGTGTAAAAGCAACGAAAATTCTACAAAAGTTCTGAAGGTGAAAATTTTGTAGCGCATGCAGTGTAAAACAGGGGAAAATGCTACAAAAATGATGGAAACGCAATTTTGCAGCACTAAAGGCCAGAATTGAATAGGGGACATTATAGAAATTTCCAATTTTTCTCTAGCTCAGCTAAAAGGTCAAAGATTGACTTTTATATGGATAGATTTTTACCAAATCAGTATGAGAATCGTGTTTGTAAATATTTTTCTTTTGAAGTAACTAAGGGGTTTAATTTAGGGTTGAGTTCTAAAAGTTAGGGGAATAGTTAATGTATGTTATTTTGTAACTAATCCTAACATACACAACCTTGAAAGGAAACATCTCGATGGAATAATGATAAGTCTTATAAACAAATTACAATTAAATGTAAATAATCTTCCCAACTATTAAAGACACCATCCACATCTTTCTTTTGATAGATTTAATACAAATAATTTATTACTATGAATACAGTAATAAAAATCTCCTAACCAAATACTATACTTTTACTTTTATAATAAATTGCTATTGGATTCATTATTTCCTTAAGACCTGCTCTTTATTGGCATAACCAGAACGGGTACCCTATGGTGGGGCAGGTGATTGGCACCCCCTTATTACTTTATTTATTACTTTCCTTTCCTGCCTTATGAATTTCCTAAGATGGAAACATGAAAGTCAACCCCTACCCCTAATTTCTCTTTCCTTCTAAAAGATTAAGGGCTTCTATTCCCTGTAGTATCTGACCTTACCGGTTGAATATGAGGATGAACTAGTGTGGTGAATTAATACCTCCTTGTGAAATAAGACCTCCTCATTGTGGAAGTATTTATTCCCTTATTATTCCCATAAGATAGTCTGACCTTCCTTACCTTAAGAGGGGTTTTACTAGTTGTAGTCAGGGGCCCCAATTTCCTAGTTCTATTTTAACCGTTCGATAGGTCCGGATAATCAGTCTCTTTGAAGTACTTCTTTGATCAAGCATGTCTGTGCAAGACTAGAGAAATTGCATAATTACATCTATAGATGCGCTACAAAATGAATGATCACTATAATAGTGACTTGTAGATACAAGAGGGGGTGAGGCGCGAAGCCCTATTCTAAGTTCATGACACGAACAACGAGTTTCTCATTTGTTAGGTAAGAAGTTTTGTAAATTGAATCCCTGAATAACCCACTAAATGAGGAAGGTTCTGTTTGCATTCAAGCTTGTCCCACAAAGGAGCAAACATCAGAGCGCGCACAAAAAAACCTTGTCACCCAAAAACCCTTGTCACAGGATGCCCAAAAACCATTGTTACAGCATGCCCAAAAAAAGGAGGTCATGATGCTTACTCGTTGAGCCATGAACTCCAAATCCAAAACTAGAACTCCAAAACGTGAATCGTTTGCTCCAAATTTGTACCGTCAGGTCCAATTCTCAAGCGTGAGCTCCAATTATCAACGGTGAGCTCCAATTCTCAACCCTGACCTCCAATTATCAACGGTGAGCTCCAATTTTGAACCCTGTGCTCCAGCGGATCTACTCCCAAATTCACAAAAACCTCCAAATTGAACTGAACTATCCAAAATGAGTTGCAGCAATGTCCAAATACACTTGTCATTTGTTATTATATATTATATGTTTTTTATTTTTATTATATATTATTTTATATTATATGTATTTTATTTTTATTATATGTTATTTTATATTATATAAATTGCCATAATAGTATTAGGATATTTTTATTATATCCTAACTTGAATAAAGAACCTTCACATTAACGAGGGAAGAACCATCTACATAACGACACATCCCTATCTTGGATAAATGAAAATATATCTTTGAAGGATGATTGAAAAGTTGAGCATGTGAGCATGTGAGCATGGTGATGATGATGATGATGATGATTATGATTATGATGTTCATGTCGATGATGACAATGATGATGATGTTGTTGTTGTTGATGATGATGTTTATGATGTTGTTGATGATGATGATGATGTGGATGACGATGATGACAATGATGATGATGATGATGATCCTGATGATGATGATAATGATTGTGATGACGATGACGTTGATGATCTTGATGATGATGATGATGATTATCATCATCATGAGGATGACGATGAAAATGATGATGATGATGATGACGACGACGACGATGATGACGATGACGATGATGATGATGATGAAGATTATGATGTTGATGTCAACGATGACAATGATGATGATGATGGTGATGATTATGATGCTGATGAAGACGATGACAATGATGATGATGATGATTATGATGCTGATGAAGATGATGATTATGATTATGACGATGATCATGATTATGATGATGATGATGATTATGTTGATGATGATGACGATGATTATCATCATCATGAGGATGACGATGATGATGATGACGTTGATGATGAAGATGATGATGATGTTGATCGTGACAACGATGATGATGATGATGATGATGATGACGACGATGATGATGGTGATGATGATGATGATGATGATGACGATGATGGTGATGAAGTTGATGATGATGATGTTGATGATGATGGTGATGATTATGATGTTGATGAAGACGATGATGATGGTGATGATGATCATGATCATGATGACGATGATGGTGATGAAGTTGATGATGAGGATGTTGATGATGATGGTGATGTTTATGATGTTGATGTCGACGATGACAATGATGATGTCGACGATGACAATGATGATGATGACGATGATGATGATTATGATGCCGATGAAGACGATGACAATGATGATAACAATGATGATTTCAATGATGAAAATGATGATGATGATGACGACGACGATGATTATGATGCTGATGAAGACGATGATTATGATTACGACGATGATCATGATTATGATGATGATGATGATGATGATTATCATCATCATGAGGATGACGATGATGATGATGTTGATGATGAGTATCATCATCATGAGGAAGACGGTGATGATGATGAAGATGATGCACCATTTGTATAATCATCTATGTCAACATTGTAAAGATTGGCCATATCATCATTGTCATCATCATCAGTTATGCTCATCGTGTCATCCTCGGAATAATCTTAATCGGCATTGTCTGCTACATCATCTGATTCAACTATTCCTTGGAAATATTCTGTTGGATCATCATCATCAGCTAACTCAAGTTGATCATGCTCTTCATCATCATATTCTTCTTCCAGAGAACCCTATTCATTACCATCATCTAGGTTATACTTTATCGGCCTTCCCCTTGGATCGTGTTTCACAACAAATGACCAGCCTGCTTTACCTGGAACCTCTGAGTAAAATACTTGTTCACATTGGCTTGGAAGAACATAGGGCTCTGTTCTTGGCTCAAACAACCTTGTGTTTACCATGGTAAATCCATTATAATGTTCAATAATAGTTCTATCGGGATCACGTTGATTCAATCGTAACCTGTACCATTTGACAACAAATAGAACTACCTTAAAGGATTTAAACTCACAATGTATAATATATTCCAAATACCCATAGTATCAATTTTCTAAGACTTCTGGATGTATGTTAGTTCTAGATGAAAAATTGGTAACCTCAAAGACAACCGAAACCCCAGAATCTGATGTTTTCTTTGTTTCATCCAGTTTTTTGATCCAATATCTACCTCCATTACAGACCAAAGCCTTATGGTGTTTTAATTGCAATAAGAAATACATGAAAAAATTACACAGCTAATTAGTCCTTATGCAACAATACATGGAAAAAAGAACATGTACGTCAATAAGTAATTTGCAAAATAAAATATTTAGAGGGATATTTGATTAATTATATACTTGCCATTTTATCTTTTACACCATATGCCAAATCGATTTCCCTTTCTGTTAGATTGTTATCTCCATTGCGTTGTGATTCTTTTACCAATGAGGCCACACCTTCCCATGATATTCCATGACCTGATTGTATGCATCGTTCAATCCATACCTTCATCTAGTCAAGATTGTTTGCGATGTATAAATGAATTGCATCCCATTCTCGACCAATTGTTTAATGACAATAACCATTAAAATCAAATAAAGGTGTAAATCTCCTTAACAAAGACGCATATGCTCTTAATTGAAGCAATTATGAATAGAAAATACAATTAGAATATGAAGGATATAATAAAAATCCACTAGCTAATAATTACCTTTCAGATTCCTCAATATACCTTTCCCCTTCAGTTTCTCCCCTTTGAATTTGTTATTGGATTCCGAATCACAAATGTGACGTAAATTGAGCTTTGACGTTAAAATAGGAAGATATTCACTAACATACAACATGTTTTGGTATACCATATATCCTTCCATCATAGAACCCTCCGGATGTGCTAGTTGTCTCACCAAACCCTTCATAAATTTCAAGTGCCTCTCAACCATCCACATGGACCTTGAGTGCACAGGTCCACACAACTCAATCTCTCAACTTGGTGTATGAGGTAGTGTTCCTGTGCATTGAAAAATGCCGATGGTAGATGCTTCTGCATTTCACACATGAGATGAGGAATTTCTCTCCTCCAATACTTTATATCTTCTTTATGGATTTCTTTAGATGTCAACCATCTACACGTGATGCAAACCAATAACGATATTTAAAAAAAATAAACATTAAATTACAATATATGCTGAAATAGTGCACAAAAAAAAATATAAATTATTATACGGAGAATTAAAGAAACACTAAGCACATGCAAGTAATTGCTAGTTACCTCATGTATTTACCAAGATTATATATAACTTGTTTGACATTGGTGTCGAAGTTGTCTGGGAGAGAGAGAGAGGTAGAACATACTGTATCAATATACAAACCACGCCATTTATTAAAAAAAGAGTATACAAACAAGAAAAAACTATATGGACATAACAATAATAATTACCTTGATGAAGACATGCCAATCATGTGTTTTGACCCCCGCAAAATCAACTTTTTTAGTTATGATATTCTTCAAGTTTGCACAAAAACTGGTGGGAAATTTAATTTTCTGCATTACTTCTTTGACAACATTGCTTTGTTGCTCCGTAAACATCCATGGAATTGAGTTCATATTAACTTGTTCTCCGTTGGTATGAAATTGGATGATGTCTTTCATTGCATGGTTGCTTTCTTGAATGTCTTTGCACACTTTCACAACTTTATCTTTTTCCCTCCTTAGCTCTAGTAGTCGCCAGAAGGTTTTAGTG